>VWZF01003124.1:158494-256653 GCA_013396755.1 Sclerurus mexicanus
GGGTTGGAAGGGACCTTGAAAATCATCTCGTTCCAGCCCCCCCTGCCACGGGCAGGGACACCTTCCACTGGACCAGGTTGCTCAGAGCCCTCCCCCCGAACTGGCCTTGATCACTGCCAGGGTTGGGGCATCCACGGCTTCTCTGGGCAGCCTGTTCCAGTGCCTCACCACCCTCACAGCAAAGAATTTCGTCCATATATAACTTAAATTTCCCCTCTTTCAGTTTGTACCCATTACTCCTTGTCCTGTCCCTGCAGTTCCTGAGGAAGAGCCCCTCTCTGCCTTCCCTGTAGGCCCCCTTCAGATACTGGAAGGTTAATAGGAGGTCTCCATGCAACCTTCTCTTGTCCAGGTTGAACAGCCCGAACTTCCTCAGCCTATCTTCACACGAGTGGGTTCCCAGTTCCCAAGTGCCGTGTCCCTCCTAACTCAAAAGTTCCTCCATTGTTTTCTCAGAGTGACAATTCAAGTTGGGTGGGTTTGTGGCTGTGTGAGAGACTGAAATGTTAAAGGTTAATGACTCTGAACAGTTTGGGTTATGACTGTGCTGGAAAAGAGGAGGCTAGTGGCTGGTTGGTTGTATCCCGGGATTGCAGGTCCTATGGGTCTGAACCTGCTGCTCTGGCATTAACTGGTAAATCGTGATGGCTCGATGTTTGTTCCTGCTAAAAGGGCCTTTGCTGTCAGCTGCTACAAGATGCATATTGCCCTTGTTGACAGCCCTAACCTATTGGAGCAATGACCGGCCAACGCTGCTGCTTGGGAAAAGGGAAATGCTTAATTCCTGCATCTGTCAGTGGCATCTTGGGAGGGTTGCTGTGTGTTCCCATAGCACAGAGTGGTGAACAATCAGACCTTTGTAGGTGTGAAGGTTATCACTGGATAGTGATATTTGTGAGTTGACTACACAGAAGGATGTTATAGCTTAGTCCTCAGTATGAATATGCGGTTTGGTTTGGTTGCTGAATTTGTGTTTTTCTTTGGTCAGAGCTGAACATCACTACAACAATAAATAAAACACTGTCAGCAATGCTGCATTTCTCTCAGGAAGCTAATCCTTGTTTCATTCAATAAAATTTAATGAGTTCTTGTTTGGAATGGAACTTTGTAAGGGGACTTCGTATTCATTCTAGCATCTGGCTGTGTGTGTAGGCAGCAAAACAAGGAACTTCGTTTTCATAAAAGCCATTACTTTTACTTTTTCTAAGTTGATCTTAAAAAAAAAATGAGTAACTTGGAATCATAGGGTCTTAGAAAGGTTTGGATTGGAGGGGACCTTAAAGATCATCTAGTCTCAACCCCTTTGCCATGGGCAGGGGTGGCACTCACTAGACCAGGTTGCTCAAAGACCTATCCAACCTGACCTTGAACAGTTCCAGGGACAGGGCATTCACAACTTCTCTGGGCAATCTGTTCCAGTGCTTCAACACCCTCTAAGTAAAGAATTTCTTCCTAGCGCTAATCAAAAGCTCTACTCTTAGTTTAAAACATTCTCCCTTGTCTTATCTTTATCTGCCCTTGTAAAAAGTAATATCAGTTAAGTTAAATTTCTTTACCAGCTTTTTCTTGTATCTGTTCCCAGCCCCTCGCCAATATGCTCTTAGGTAATATTTTGGTGGCCATTAGATAATTAAGACTTTTAGCTTAATTTTACTTTGATTTGGAACTTGTTTATGGATAAAACTGTAAACTTGTAATTTGCTAGAATAACAGATTCTTTGTCTTGTGCTTGCATAGCTAAGCAAGTGGATTTCCTGGTCTTGCCTTGTGTAGCGTCAACTTTAAAGAAATGGATTATGCTTGCAAAAGTTTGTAGACTTGTAGTTCTGCTTCTGATTTTGGGTTTATGTTATCCTCTAGTGTAGTAACATTTTATGGGTTATTTTAACTGTAAAACTGACTTCTGTGTACTTTGCTTATTTAGAATTTATATAAAAAATAAGTCTTGATTTTTAGGAGGGTGTCACAAGGTTTGGCTGAAAGGAAGAAATAGTTAGGTGTTGTTTTTTGGGGTTTTTTGCTTTATATGCTGTGACAATTTTTACCTCTGACTGAGAGAAGCTGGGCATAGTTTCCCAGCAGACAGTCCGAAAAGGCATCCAGTCAAAATGTGCTTTGTTTGCTTTCCCTTTGCTGTTTAGGCAGTGGGTGTTCTTATATCAGCTAAGTTTGCTGTGGCATTCCCATTGCCAGAGAACCTAGAGACAGGCTGTGTATCAGGATAAATATGATCAGTTTTCATCATCATAATTTAGAGAGTTCTTGAATATCGCCTGTGATGGAGACTCCACGGCCTCTCTGGGCTTTGTTCCAGTGCTTGGTCACTCGCACAGTAAAGAAGTTCTTACTCATGTTCAGGTGGAACTTCCCGTGTATCAGTTTCTGCCCCTTGCCCTTGTTGTATTGCTTGGCACCACCGAGAAGAGCCTGGCTCCATCCCCTTGGCACCCTCTCCTCAGATACTTACAGACATTAACGAGGTCCCCTCTCAGACATCTCTTCTCGAAGCAGTCAGGTGACTTACTCAATAAGCCATGAAGTCAGTTGTTCCCTTTTCTCACAAACCAACTTTAAAACACTCAGCTCTCTACATATTAACTTGACAGGTGACTGTGCATTTATTTATGGAATTTAGGATCTGTAGAGACAATCCAACAGCAAAACAAGCCAGTCCCATTATTCAGGTCTTCCCCAAAGCTTCGTCTGTTTACCCGTCTCTCTCCTTCACTGAAGCTATAACTTAATGCTGTAGTAAACCACGCTGGTCTAGCCAAGCCAGGCAGCTGGGTTTGGCTTACTTAAACTTGTCTTTTAAACGTGAGCAGTTCCGTTATTTTATTGTTGTAGTAAAGGCTTGCGAATAGTCCTGCCTCTTTACAAATAAAAGTTTGCAGAAGAATTAACTCCCTAGTTTTGGGGTGTTGTAGAAGACCACTGACAGAAGAAAAGGCAGTATTACTGGATGTTTCTTTGAGTTTCAGGAGTTGCTGTAACATTCACTGCCTGTCTGTATTTGAAGTACAGATGGTCTGTGGCAAGTGCTTTTTATTTTATTGCCCACATGGATGCATACTGTTGTCCTAAAGCCTCTTCTAGGAGCACAGATGCAGTTACCTGTGTTGGAGGTCACAGAGTATTGGACCTTGTAGCTGTTCTCTACATGAGCTGCTCTCCAGACTATCTGCACTGCATGTGCTTTTCATGATCAGTAAAATATCTTCTTGGATTTTCAGTATCAGATTTTATTCAGAGACATACAGTGACACAGAATTAATGGCTTGATCAAGCAGCCAAAGAATTATTGGCTCAGTCTACAGCAAAAGGAAGCAGTAAGAACGTTTTGGTATTCCTGTTGGTTCCAGCAGGTGGAACTACATGGCTGCTGGAAATAAGTCTAATATATTTCATCATTTAATAAGGGGTGAAAGGGGAAGCTCCCAGACAGAAGACTTCAGGAGAGTTAGCATTCACTTAATGGTATGTCTGTATTCCTAGGGTAGTTTTATCATGCAATCTAGTATTCTGCAAGTTTCTTTCATATGCAAAGAAATAAATTTTGTTTACATCCATTGTACGTTGACTTTAACATTGAGCTTTCCTTCACAGATGTAGTCCCAGAGGTGTTAGTCCTAGATGGATGTTTGGTGTCTTGCAAGGATACGTTGGGTCATGTTTTCTTAGGACCTGTTGTTTTTCAGTTGGTGATTTTTGTTTTTAGCATTTTAGTTTTTCTCTGGTTCTTAAGGTAAATAATAGCTTCTAATCAAAAAGAAGAGGAGACTTGAGTGCCTTTATGGGGTGGAAGAGAATGGAGGCAGAAGGAAAGTCTTAAGGAAGTCTTGGTATGCATAATATTTTGTTTCTTAGAAGTGCTGGGAAAGCTTATGAAGGGGACAAGTTGGTATTTTATCTAAAATACATACTTCTTGAAAAAAATCAGGTATGATTTCTCTCTAATAAAATTGCAGTTTACTCTGTTTTTAAATATTCAGTTATGATGCCGAAAGTTTCTTAAGAATTAGTAAGTTTATTTAAATTTCTCTCATCACACTTAAATGATGAATAACAATAAACAATTAACCTTGGAACAAGGTGCAGTTGTTGTGTTTTTATAACTGGTTGTTTACCTACATAGGGCTTTAGGTCTTTTTGAACTGAGATTCCTCCTCTGTGTTGGTTTTTCACCTGGATGTAAGCATTGTCTGCCACATCTGGTTTTTTTGGGTTTGAGCAGACCTTTCATATTCAGAAGTTAGACATTCCTAACTATTTGAAAAAAGCTGCATTTCTTTGACAAAACACAATTCAATACTCTGTGGATCATGCTTGTACAGTCAGTGTTGCACTTAAGTGTCATTCAGCTGGTATTATGAAATATTTCCCATAGAAGCAGTGTGTATTTACCATTCGTAGCTTGTAGTGTTTCCTGCTTGATTTCTTCTCTTTTAATAAAAAAGGGTTTGTTTGTATGTAAGATGAAACTCTGTTCCTAACAGAGACAGTAATGATAATAAACGTATTCTTGCTGTAGACATTACTCATTTGACTAACTTTGCTTTTTCCATTGTTGTCTTATGCTCTGGCCCACAACAGTTACAGTGCAGTCTGTTGTAAAGTTCCAGTTGTGAAGCACTCTCTGACTAGCTGCAGTTAATGACTGGTAGGAAGTTTGAAGATTTTTTTGTGGCACCTTCTTGTTGCTTTATGTGTCTTTTTCATCTTTCAGCTCTGTGAAAAAGTTACCCCTGGAGTTACTGCTGACAGAAGTACTGTCTTGGCAAGTGTAATCTCTGCTTGCAGAA
The DNA here is from genome assembly GCA_013396755.1 of Sclerurus mexicanus. NCBI lineage: Eukaryota > Metazoa > Chordata > Aves > Passeriformes > Furnariidae > Sclerurus > Sclerurus mexicanus. The sequence goes on from VWZF01003124.1 coordinate 163,297, forward strand.
GGCTTTTCTCTCAACCTCCCAAAGGTGATTATACTTTGATCAGTGAAATGAAGCAGACTGCATTCCTTCCTGAGGACTGCACTCGTGGGCTATTCAGGTTTATTGCCTGTGGGGAAGTAAACCAGCCATTAATCTTGAGATGGAACGTTGTGGAACGTTGGTTTATGGGATTTTTAGGAGCTCTTAAAGAGTAACTGGTTTGCTTAACTTCATGCTATGCAATGCAGTTTTCTGTTGAACTAAGCTTGTCTGTCTCTAGTTAAAAGGGTAGGTTATTAAATACATTTGATATTTTCATGTCAACAGTAGTAGATTTGTTTATGGAGATCTGGTAGAGCTTTTTCAACAAAGGAGGAACAAAGCTATTTTCGCAGTCTGTATGTTGCTAGAAGTTGTGACTACTGAAGTGTGATGAGAGAATTGTGAAGTAAAAAATAATTATGAGCTTCTTAACTCTCTCTTAATAGGATTTGAAAAATATTTTCCCAATGGGAAGAAATCTAATGGAACTAAAGGTGCACCTGCAGAAACAAAAGGTACAAAAAGCTGCTTGACTTCAGTTCTTTGTGGAGTGTGTATTCATTAAATTAGATTTTGGCATAACAATTGTGGGTTTGGGATTTGGGTTTTTTCTTTATTTTTCAAGGAAGCTGTTTCTGTACCAGATTAGTTTTAAAGTGCAAATTTATATGTTTTTATTATACATGATATGAAAGCAAAATAAATATCTTCTGGAATAGTATTTCTCTTATCCTTCAGTTGGAATACTGTCCTTAAATTCTTGTTTTACTGTTTCCTATTAGTTGATGTTAACCATGCATTCAGAAATTCTCTGTGTGTAGCTCTCAGCTTTTCCTGAGCAGGCTAAATTACTAATTTTGTTGTATGGAATAGCCAGAATTGTCACTCTGGGTGAAGATCCAGAACAGCTCTTTAGTTCTTGGTGCCCAAGTGTTATCAGTTAATAGACCTCTCTTCTGGTCATAACTGTATGAGATAGATGTCTGTCTGCCATGTGATGGACTATATATTTGCTTTTCTATGAAAAACGCTGTTTGTCACATAATCTAATTGTAGCATTGCAGACTAGTACATTTTTCACAACAACTCCTTAATTTTAAAGCTAACAAAAATAATGTGAGATTGATATAAGATGTAAAGATTTTAGGGTTTTTTATGCTTTGTTTTGTTGTTTGTTTTTTTTGTTAGAAGCTAAGCAAGCTAGTGCCCGACAGCCTAGTGGGACTGGTAGTGGAGGAGGTGGCAGTGGTGGAAAAAAAGGTGGCAAGAAAGAAGAAACTAACTGGTGGACCAGATTACAGAAGGTTTTAACTTTAAAATATCTTTATGTTACTGTCTTATCTCCATGAAATAACTTTGCATGTTTTTTGCATTTCAAGGCCATAATCTGATTGCCTAAATCTTCCTTAAGCCTCTTGTACCTAGCATTTCATGGCACCGGGCTCTAGGTGGCTCCCCGCTCAGTGCCTTTCATCAGTAACAGTTTTGTGTATAATTCCAGAGGCATTTACCTCTGCTTCAAGAATGGTAATGGAATTTTAAGCTATGTGAATGTGGTTGCTAGTAGTCAGTATTCTTACAGTGGAGCCTCAGACCTTTAAAGGCTTTGTGGTTCGTTTCAGAATGTCAGTTCGTAAAGCTCTCTGACCACACAGTGCTAGTTAGTTTACTCTTACCTGTTCACACCTGAATGGAATATATATGTGAGTTGCTTTTTGAAATTTATTGCCATTAACTGTAGCACAAAGATGATAGAATCTGGCAGTACAGGGATATAAAAAATATTTTTCTGATTTTTCTTGGTGCACATAATATTTTTCTTCCTTCTGGGATTTTTCATGTTAGATTTTTTCCCTTTATTTTCTGTCAGTATTGCGTGTAGTCCTGGAGGGCAAGGATAACTGTATTAGAATGGAGGCAGAAAGGTCCTGTGATGAATGGCAATTTTTTTTCTAAAATTCACAGATCAAAACTGTTCAATCACTATTTGTAAAACACTTAAAGATTTTCTACCAGTTCTCAGTTTTATCTGAAGCTACTGAAATGTGCTCATACAACAAAATAGACCTTTGACATTGTCTGTGGCAACCCAGAGGGCAGGGAATAGAAACCAGAAAGATACACTAGAACCTGTTTGTTACGTGGTTACTGTATTACAGACTCTAAAACTTTTTTTTTCCCTCTCCATTTCTTAGGGCGACATTCCGTGGGACGTCAGGGAGTTTCGGATGTATGTAGTGGGAAGTTCTTTTTTTTGGACGATGGTTGTATACTACTTCTTCTTCAGGGTCCCTGGGAGAGAAATCACCTGGAAAGACTTTGTAAATAACTACCTTTCCAAAGGAGTGGTGAGTACTGAGGGGAATCAATATGAAAAATCGGTCTGCTGAAGCTGCTAATTTCTGCCTTCCCAGTTATGCTTGTGTTCATGTGTCTTGTTTAGTGAGAACTGGCTCAACAGTAACTTTTGAGGGGAAAAAGGGATTAGCTTTTATTTTAATCAGTTCCTTGATCTAATGTTTTGGATGGATGTGTGGAGATTTATGTCATTTCAAGAGAGGACAGGGAATAGCAGCTCAGGACAAAATTTCTTGGTTGGGTAGCTCATGAGGGTGCTGGTTTGAAGGGGTAGTGTGGCCACACTCTCTCAAGGTACTGTTTTATGGTTTTATAGTTTTATTTTATATGTAAGTTGACCTAGTGGCTTAAGCAGACATGCCAGCTGCCTTTGGAAGCAGCTTATTCCTAACCTTAAGCACTTCCATGAGCCTATTCCTCTGAAGGAAAAGGTTTTCTGCTTGTTTCATGCCTGAAATCAGTTCCTTGGGGAATCTGAGAAGCAGTGGTGTGAACAGAAAAATGGGAGTGGGGAACGGAAGAATCCCTTCAAGGACAGTAAATTAGTCTACCTATGTTATAAAATAGCTTCCTCTCTTTGTTTTCTCCTCTTGTATTTCTTCTTACCTGGAGCCACTACTGGAGCAATCAATTTTATCATCGGTGTCCTATCTCTCTATAGAACTTGGCAGCTTTCCACACTTGGAGTAATAGGTTGGTGATGCCCTGAAGCTCAGGAGATCGTGTCTTACACAGCCTTTTTCCACTTCAGGAGCCACTAGTTCTTTTGCTTTATTCCCTCCCTGCCTGTAGCTTTGCCTACAGGTTAGGAAAGCATTGGCTTGCTTCCTCCTTCCTCTAGGTTTCAGACCTGGGATTTTCTGTTAACAGCATGCTTCCTACCCCTCCATTACTTTGGTAAACTGCTAAACAGGGTGTTTCTTACCTTTTTTTGTCTTACTGAGCTATGCAGAACTGCTCCGTGTGCTTCTCCCCTTCTGCTTAGACTGTGTCTTACAGTCAGTCTTGTTCTTAAATGGTGATTATGTGTACATCTTGTGAAAAAAACCTCTTGATTATATTTGTTTTGAAGCAGTAAGACACGTAGCTTGGTAAAAAGATTAGTTCAGCTGTTAAAGTGAACAAAGCCTGAAGCCTTGTTGCAGAAAAGCATTGTGAAATTAGGCTGTTGCACAAAACCAAGTTTCTTGTGTCTTTGTAAGATGTAGTCTGGATATTCAGATAAACTAAATGTGTAGCTGTCAAATACTGTTGGTTGCCATAGTGGTGGGGAGAAGACCACACTACTGAGGGTGATGTGCTTTTTCAAAACAAAGGTGTTCAGATAGTGTTGCATGAAGTCAGGTTAGTTATGTGTAGAGCGACTTCTTAGCTCATGTTTTGCTTCAGTTCTACCAGAAATAGCCACGTGTAGAGAGTTCTGGGAACAACCTTACTAACCTGTGTGAAATTCAGGCCCAACTTCTAGAACCATTGCTAGTTTTAAATCCTTTAAAGATGCTGAAGCCAGTTTTTTTATGGAAGGAGAAAGAAAAAGTGGTAAAATCTTTAGTTGTCTTCTGACAAGACCCTGTCAAATTCAAGAAACTAACCACTTGAGGAGACTTCTAAAAAAGAGCTTAATAATATATACCTGCAAACCTACAGCTCAGTTTTTGGTTATAGTTTATATGGTGTCTGTTACTTCATCTAAATACTTCTTTATCTAAATGATGTTATTGTGTTTAGTTATTGGTGTGTTATTGGTGGCACAGGAGGTCTTTTGTCTTGGAGAAAACAATTATAAGAGCAAAGTTAAGCTTTCCCTCATTCTGTTCAATTTGATCTATTTTGGAAGCTGCTGTAAGAGTTTGGAGTCATCTAATTTCTTGCTTTTGGTATTTAACCACTGAAATAGTTAAGTACTGTTCAACTATTTCACTGTAACTAATTTTTGCTGAGACATGCATTGGTTTTTTTTCCTTGAGAAAAAGGTATGAGGTCAGTCTTTCAATCTAAATTCTAATGTGCCAGTATTCCTTTCTTTCTGATTACATACCTGATCCCTAATGGCAAACTGTAGGTCGTGGAACCACCCTGATGTACAAGATTAATTTTATTCTCCTTACTGGAAAACAGAAAGATTCACTTGTGTTTTCTGTAGCTCTTAGTGTGATGAAGTGCAGTGACTGTGTGGTCTTCACACATTTTCTTTCCTCCTGTAGGTGGACAGACTTGAAGTGGTGAACAAGCGCTTTGTTAGAGTCATCTTTGTTCCTGGAAAGTCTCCTCATGAATGGGTAAACGCTTTTAGTACGTATACATGAGACATTAGAAACAGCAAAGCACTCTTAGGTAGAGTTTGATGCAGGAAACTTGGTCTGGAGCACAAATAATATCTTAATCTAAAATATGTTTTCTCCCTTATTGTTGCATTATCCTACATTGTGGGTTTTTCACTTTGGTGTACCAGTTGTTTTGCCATAGATACCTTAAAACTATGACAACTAGTTCTTTTCCAGCACCATTCTCTTAATACAGACATGGAAACAGGAAGAGAGAGAAATTGCTGAAGGTTCTGTATTTTTAGCTGCTGTTTCCTATCTGCTCAAGAAAATCCCAGACTTAACTGTACATGGATCTTTTCTGTTCCAGACTGTTTTTAACCAGTTATTTGAGAAAACAAAGAGAATTATTTAATTTTGTCTTCAAAGTACTTATTTCAGGGAGTTGCTTTTCTAGTAGCACTTTTTTCTAGTGAGGGTTAAACTAATGCAGGCAAAAATTCTCCAAAGAATTATAACCAGTGGCAGGGACCTATTAAAAGTAAATAAGTAAATAAAGATCTGATAGACAATGGAGAATTTAGAAGAAGCATCAGAGGAGTTTTGTCAGGTTATCTAGGTGGTGGATGTTTCTTAGCTGACTTTCTGAAATAAGGTCTGCAAGTCTCTCCAGGATGACGTGAAGTCTGCAGCAGTTACTTAATCAGTGGGTTTCAGTGCAGCTTGTTAATACACCTACTCTTTAGCCCACATATAACCAGTCGCCCTTAGTTTCTCAATCAGTTCATACCCAGAACTACTCTGTTTTTCTTTTTTCAATATTAGGGTAAGTAGGAGCAAATCAGGCAGGTCATGGTGCAAAAGGGGAGATTTCTTGAAAAACCAAACAACACTGTTTCAAAGTAATGTGTGGATGGTTTTTTTCTGCTGTATGATAAATTTCATGCTATTTTTTGTGAAGACAGCTTACTTTAAAGCTAATATAGACTCCAGAAGTAGAAAATTACCTTTCTTAATCAGAAGGGCTGAGAACTTCAGGTGAAGCAGTAAGTTGTGTGACTGCTGTTTGCAGGTTCAGTGCTCTATGTTATTCTGACTGTATAGCTCTCTTCTAAAGATCCCTTTATTACTCCTTTCCATTTGTTCTGGAGAGAGTGCCAGGGTTTCCCCTGTTTAAAGTGCCCCAAAACTATCAGGTGTTACGATTTCTGTAATGATACACAGTGTATTCAGGTTGGTAGGCTTTGGATTTATTATGTGCCTCTCACATCAGTTACACACTTGAAAAGGCACCTTAAGCTTGGTCTGAATCTGGTCCGATAATTTCTTGTGTATGTGTTCAAAATTGGTTTGTAATTAAGGTGGAGTAAGATCGGGAGGACACTTTGTGGTGATCTCTGCTTTTTTCCTTGCAGTACGTCTGGTTTAATATTGGCAGTGTGGACACTTTTGAACGGAATCTTGAAACTGTGCAGCAAGATCTGGGAATAGAAGTGGAGAACAGGTTGCCTGTAGTCTACTCAACAGAGAGCGATGGGTAAGAAGTTGCTTTAAAAAAGTCTCTGATAAAAAGATGGTTGTGTTTACAGTATAGAAGTGGATTTGTAATACACGTGTGTCAGGGCTCACTAGGTGGCAGTATTATCAGAATAGCAATCAGCTTGGGTTTGCCTTTGACTGTTAACTGTAAGAGCAGCTGTTCAGTACTTTGTCTATGAAGAAATCCATATCCTCTTACTCTAAATATAGCTTCTTATTACATAAATGTTTGTTTACTATTACTCCTTTCTTCACCTAAGCCCTTCCTCCCAGTGACTTATAGTAGAGCAAGAGTCAGCCAGACACAGCAGTAGAACTCCAGAGATGGTGCTCATGTAGACTTTTTTCCTCTTTATCTCAGAAATGTGGGTTATCACTAAAGCTTGGAAATTTAGGGATCACTTACGATTGTGCTTCTTTTCCCCATTTTTTTTTTATTTTTGCTGAGTGTTGATAGAACCTCTTGTGAACTGTTTGTTGAAGCTATTCCTTTCCACAGAAAAATCTGTACAGTGCTCACATAGTACAATAATGAGGACTGTGTTAGGATTTTTGGCTTGTCCAGAGTTGTGCTAGAAAGCCGAAGGACAGACAGTGAAGGCTAACGGGCAACGAATAATTAAAAAAAAACAGAAAAAACCCCAACAATCCAGAACCCCCCAAAAACTCTGTAGCCTTGAAAAGGAAAATGGAGACATAGAAAGAAGAAGAAAATGTAAAAAAAATGAGAAAGACCTAGGGGAAGAAGCACAAGTATGTATTTTAAATTTCTGCTTGAAGTTGTAGCATACACTGATTATATGCAACCTAATACAACTTATTTTGAGAATGTAGGCGTTTGCATGACTGGTCCTGTGAATTTACCTTTGAAAAAATGAGATATTTCTATTTATTAGATAATGCAATTTTTCTCATCAATGCCACATGATGTGCTTGGTTTAAAAACAAGCAATAATCAATATAGCAATTTGTTCTCAAATTTATTTTGGTTATTTCCCAGTGTTAGCAACCCTGCAGAAATATAAATATTAGAAGTTAGTGGAGTATTGGTACTGAATTTGTTTGCATATGGTGGAACTAACATCATCTCCATGTTATATGCAGTAATGGATGTTTTTGATATATGTGTTTTTCATTGATTTTTTTCCTTCACAGGTCATTTCTCCTGAGTTTGCTGCCTACAATCCTGATTATTGGTTCTTTGCTGTACACATTAAGAAGAGGTCCTGCAGGCTTAGGTCGGGGAGGCCGTGGAATGGGTGGACTTTTCAGTGTTGGTGAAACCACTGCCAAAGTTCTTAAGGATGAAATAGACGTTAAATTCAAAGATGTAGCTGGCTGTGAGGAGGCCAAATTAGAGATAATGGAGTTTGTTAACTTTCTGAAAAATCCTAAACAATATGAGGATCTGGGAGCAAAAATTCCAAAGGTAAGGGATTGTTGACTTAGCAGATAAAGACTTTATTCTTTTGGTAGTCCTCGGTATTCTAAATTGTACTAGGATTGTCTACATGTGCAATGTTTTTCAGCTTCTTTCTTGTTACAATCAGAAAAAAATTAAATAGGCGTTAGGTGCCAGCAGTGTAACTGTGGTGCCAGAAGACTTGTGTTATGGAATACTTTATCTGTTCACATGGGTCAGAAATGATATGTCACATACATGTGTAGCATCATTATTTTTTTTTATGTTGTAGAATTGCCTTTTGGCTATGCTGGCATGGGAGCCCACCTGATGATACACCTTCTTTTTTTTTTTTTATTTTTTTTTATTTTTTTAATGTGTCTAAGAAAACACTGTTCCTGTAAATCTAAATCTGGCAATGTTGCGTCTAATTTTTTTCTTTTGCTTGTTTAAATGAGGTATTAATCTTCAGTTTGTTTCCTTGCACAATTTTCACTGTGATGGAATAAAAGCCAGTGGACTCAACATTGTAACGTGTAGCTCTTTAAGTAATATATTCCATCAACTTAAGTTTGTTTTCTTCATGAGGAAAATGTACCCATTGCTCTTGCAGGGGGCAATTCTGACAGGTCCTCCAGGTACTGGGAAAACACTTCTAGCTAAAGCTACAGCTGGAGAAGCTAATGTACCATTTATCACAGTCAACGGCTCGGAGTTCTTAGAGATGTTTGTTGGTGTGGGTCCAGCTCGAGTAAGTCTTTGGCCTTGCTCTTTTCTTTCAGTATTGGTTATTGAAAGAATGTTGTCAAGACAAACTGTTTGATTACAGTTGACGTTCTTTCTTCTATGTAGATTACTTAGAAGTGATGCCGAATGCTTGTCTAAACACGAGAATCATAGAAATACCTTTCATAAAAGGAACTAATGCAGTTCAGTATCTGGTTGCAGGCCATTAATGATTTACCTCTTTTCAGGAGCTTAAGAACATGCAGCTCTGCAAACTCTGCTCTGAAGTGAACTTACTAGCTGGGTCAGAAATATGTAGCTCATTTAACTACTGCTATGGAAATGCCTTCTCCTGCTCTAAATCATTCCTGTTTCTTTGAAGAACTTTATTCTCTTTGTAGTTTCAAACTCTTAGCTACAAAGAGTTGTCTAGAACACACAAATAAATTTTTGGTTGAAAGAGGAGTCCAAGGGTCATGGAACTAATGACTAATTCCTGGAGATAAGGTAATTTAAGTAACCAAGTGTATCTGTGCAATACTTTTTGTGCACTTTTGCCTTAACTCTCTTAAAATAGTTCATTAAAAACTTGTTAAGTGGTATAGACAAGTTACTGATAATATTTTGCCATAATAAAAATTTGGGAAGGTGTTAGGTATCCTAAAATAATAGTGACACTCAGACTACATTTCCATTAGTTGTCAATAGATACCTGAAATGCCCCAGAGCAAAGTGACTTACTTTTGTACTTGTCTGTGCAAATGATTATCAGCTTTTACTACTCAGTGAAATCCTTTGACAAAATTTTGGCTGTGAACTCAGGTTTCAACACAGTTGATAATTTCTGATGCTTATAGAAAACAACTCAAGAGAGTATTTTAGTTTCAGTTCCTATTAATTTAGTAAATAAGACAGTTGTTAGTGATGCTAGATTGATCATTTGTAAATTGGGATGTGCTGGAATTAAAACTGCTTATACAGCCTTGGTTCCTTTGGTGTTTTTTTAGTGTATGTGCCTTATGAAAACTTCTGGTTCTGTTCCTTCTGAAAAATAGTTGTATGTTTCTGGATTTCTATCTCTTTCCAATGAAAAGTAGTTCACTTTGAGTATCAGGCACTTTTTCCTGGTTTATCATGTTCTTTCATTGTACTTTTTTCGAAAAATCTGAGTAACTTGATGTAATAGAGCATACTGTTCAAAATTTGCATCTCTTTAAATCTGCTGTACATTGTTTGTCATCAGAGAAACCTTCTCTAATTGCATCACTAATGAATAAAGTAGTAAAGCTCTGAGCTACATATAATTCTCAATCAGGTCAAAATTCTTCCATAATTCTTCGTTTCCTGTTTGCTCCAGTTCGATTCCTCAGTTGTAGATCTGTTGACTCACTGAATTGGTTTCAGTGAAGTCCTTCTGATGTGTTTGCAAGCAGAGCAACATTGCAATGTTGCATCTAAAAGTCAGTCACATTGTGCTAAAACTACCGCAATAGAATTTTATAGGTAATATCTTACTTAGAATCTGAAAGTCTAAAAAAAAAAAAATCAGCTATTTACTCGTGTTCTGCCCATTTTTTCTGGATTTCTAGAAAGAAATTTGACTTCCAAATAAACATTTGGAGGTGAATTAAAGTTTCTTTAGCCTGTGTAAGAGCGAGACAGGAGGGCTAAAAGACAGTATTTATAAAAGCATGTTGTTAGAATACAGTGGTTATGCTTGTAAGTAAGCCTTAAGTTGGAGCTACATGTAGGAGCTGCATCCCCCAGTTCTAACTACAGGAAAGACTTTTTCCTTGATATAAACAGTGACTGTGTGGTTGCATTCCCGTTCTGTTTGTAATACTGTGTGTTAAAAAAGAGCTTAAAAAAGTAATCTGGCTTTAAATCTCTGAAATTTGGAGGCTTCTGTTGCTGGCGATGTATTTCAGTTATGCAGGAGGAGTTATTTCTTAACACTTCTGAAGTTGTTGGCTGTTCTCAGTTTATGGATTGAGAAGGCATTTGTCAGGCAGAGGGCTGTCACATTAGTGATTCTTGTTGAGCAGCAGCTACACTGTAACTTATCACTGCCTTGGGAGCTGGCTGGTGGCCTCAGCATGCTTATTAACACCGGTACTGGATTGTAAGGACACTGTTACTGATGTGCCTCTTCCCCTCCTACCAACCCCCCAGCTCTAACCAGGTGTAAACCAACCTGATCCATACTCTATTCTTCTCTTCAGGTTAGAGACTTATTTGCTCTGGCTCGTAAAAATGCCCCCTGCATTCTCTTCATTGATGAAATCGATGCAGTAGGAAGGAAGAGAGGAAGGGGCAACTTTGGAGGACAAAGTGAACAAGAGAACACACTCAATCAGCTTTTAGTAGAAATGGATGGTAAGTATTTAATGTCTAATATTACGTTATAATAACAAGGATATGGGGAAGAACTAATATGCTTGTTCAGACCTGTTAACCAATATTTGGATTCTAGCCTAAATCTAAATTGTCTTTGTCTCCTTGCTTCCTAAAATGAAAGAACAGTGACTCGTTTTGCTGCAGCCTGGTGTTTTACTAAAATTCATTCAGAAAAAAAAAAAAAGAACCCTCATTCTGCATCTCCCAACTCTTTGTCATAGTTGAATAGGCTAAAAAATGCTCCGCATGAGACCAGTCTGTCTGTAAAAAAAATACAGCTAGCCATGCTGGATCTGCAATTTCCTGAGCAGTTAATCTATTATTGTATTTTGAAGATAAAGCAGGATTTGATATAGTACTTCACAAAGCTGAGCCCAAGGCCATTTTCTTGCTTGTTGTGAAAGGCTGGACAATGCTGTAATAAATAGAAATATTTTCAGCTTGAAGGCCGTTTGTTTAAACTGTCAGTTCTTACATGACCCTGTAAAGTGGACAGTCTTTTTATTACTGGATGGGGGTTTTTTTCATGGAGATTATATTTACACAGATTTTCTCTTTATTACATTTCTTCAACAGGATTTAATACAACCACAAATGTAGTCATTTTGGCAGGTACTAACAGGCCAGATATTTTAGACCCTGCTCTAATGAGACCAGGACGCTTTGACAGGCAAATTTACATTGGTAAGTTTTATCTGCCTGGCTGTATCATTCTGTGTTTGTGCAATACCACTGAAGTCACTGCAGCTATTTATGTACCTAACTTCGCTGCACACGTTCAATTTGAATATACATATATGTGAAAAGTAAAATCATATGACTTTTATCTTAAAGGACCCCCAGATATAAAAGGAAGAGCATCCATTTTCAAAGTTCATCTTAGACCTCTGAAGTTAGACAGTATCTTAAATAAAGATAACCTAGCAAGAAAGCTCGCATCACTAACACCTGGGTTTTCGGGTAAGTAACCCCCAATGCCACTGTTATTCTCCATTTACTGTTTAGGCTGCAGATATTTTATTTCCCTACTACTTCTGTTTTTCTTGCATCTTATCTTCTGGATGGCATTTTACTTCATTGTATTTACTGGTACAGTGTGAAATTCTCTTTGCCTGTGTGAGCAAGTAGCAGATTTCTGAGGGTCTTGAGTTTTGTGTGCTTCAGTCAGGGTGACGTATGAAATGGCAGTTTCTTCTGTCTTCAGTAAAAGCAATCAAGAGGTTTCTCATTGCTGTCACTCATGTGGGTGTTCTTCCTTTGTTTGTCCTTTCATTTGTTTGTTGCATTCTTGAGAACTGCTAGAGAAAATCTGTTTTGGTGGAGTTTGTGTGTTTATTCTGTAGGGGAATTTCTCTTTCTGCATGTAAAAACTGGTCCCTGGAAAATGTACTGCAACCTTATGTTGAATTAGGAATGGATGTGAGAACTCTCATTACTTGCTTGTAATGTAATTAATTTAACATTTTTGTTGACCAGTAGCTGAATTTTTCATTGTTATCCTGGTCTATATAAAACTGGTTTTCTGAGATCTGATTGTCAGTGTTTCTGGCAGTTGCAGTGATGATGTTTAAACCAAGTTATCTCAGTAGCATTACTGCAAACAGTGTTAATAATTGGATGGCTTGAAACCAGTAGTGTGAAGAGATACACCAGTAGCTGAGCTATACTGAATTCCCATATAGGAAAACTTGTGCAGCCAAATATATGCTACTTTAAGTATAGTCTTTTGCAGACAGAAAAGAAAGGTAGGATATATCAAATGAGGGCCTCACTGGTAATAGTCTGTTTTCTGGCTGTCTACTGATGAAAGAGTTCTAAAGCCTATAACCATAGTATGTGTATTTAAATACCTCTTAAATAATTAAGCTATTTCAGAGCACATTAATTTTGAAGCTCTGTGAGAATTTATGGCAAACTAGTTATAGATAAGGTTGTCTTTATGCTAAACTCAGAGAAAATTGTTGAAAATTATCAGTAATTCATGCCTTCTCTGCTTTTAGGTGCTGATATTGCTAATGTTTGTAATGAAGCTGCTTTAATTGCTGCAAGGCATCTCTCAGATGCTATAAACCAAAAGCATTTTGAGCAAGCAATTGAAAGAGTTATTGGAGGTAGGTGAATCTCATCAGTTGTTTTTCAAAAATTGTAATACAAAAGGAAACTTACTTTTTTATATGTATCTAAAATACATATATAAAGCTATGCTTTGAATCTTTCCAGTGGTCTTTTCTTTTTTACCTCTTGAACACACCTGAGATTTAGAAAAGAAATATCCTGTCTGTATTGCTGAGTTCTGTCGTAGAGGAAGGAGTACAAAGAGAAATTTCATTGGGACACTTTTCTAATTTCTTCAAAATGACAAGAGGAAAAGCTGTTTGTATTTAGGGATGCTTTTAACTGATGCTAGCCTGAAATAGTCTAGAAAACTGCTTGATTTTAAAAGTGCAAATGTTTTATTTAGATGTTTGAATACTCTGAAGAACTTACTTTGAAATTCAAAAGTCTAATCAAGGACAAAGTTACAGTGAGACATAGATGTAAATTTCTAGAACTTGCAAGTTTGGGGTGGTTTCTTTTAAGTTTTTCAATGGGTCATATACATGCCCTCTAAGTGTTGCTCACCATCTTTCTAAATGAGGTAAAGGATTTCAGAGGAGAAAGGTGTGTCTGAAATTATTAATCAAATTTATTTTATAAAGGTTTGGAAAAGAAAACTCAAGTGCTCCAACCAGAGGAGAAAAAGACAGTAGCATATCACGAGGCAGGGCATGCAGTTGCAGGATGGTTTTTGGAACATGCTGACCCACTCTTAAAGGTAAGGAAAGTAATTCGAACCAGTACTTTAACAGTAGCATGGACGACATCTTTTTCTTTTGTCCATTTCTTATTTTCCCCTAAAGTTGCCAGGATGTTAAAATATGTAATCTTGCAAAAGGTATTGTGTCAGTTTTAGGGTACTTTTGTTGGTTCATTTCTTATAACTTTCTTAACTGTTTTCTGACTTAGCTATTACACAGTTTGTAACATAAATGTCCTTGGAATGTGAGAGACCTGATCCTCCCATGAAGAGGATCTGCCTGCCTTGATAGCTGCATTTTCTCTGAGGCTTTAAGTGTAGATCAGAAGTTTAAGTTAGTCTTACCAGGTTACACAGGTATACTTCAGGAATATAATGATAAAAATTATCATTTGAAGGCTGAATTTTAGTTTTAATTTGCTCTTTTTTGTATGCCCAGCTTGACAAGTTGAACATAAAAGAAAAATCATCCCAATTGCCCAAATTTCCTTTAACATTCATAGTTTTGCATAGGTGGGTTTTTAATCTCATCTCAAGCTTAAAATTAATCTTGTACAATTTGCTGCTGGAGTGGAGTATTATTAAATATGGAAACTCCTTCAACAGTTCAGAATGCTAGAGATGGAGAAATGCTATTTATTCTGTCTGTTACCCCATATGTAACTCTCAAGAAGTTGTGGATTTTAATTGAAATATTTTAAAAATATCATACTGTTTTTAGAAAAGATATGACAGTGGTCTTACCTTTCTTTTCCAGATATTCTAGTAGTTGTTATCCCAGTTTAGAGCTAGCCAGGGCTTTTAAGGATAAAACACAATGGGGGCAAAACTGTAAATGGAAATAATGTCTGAAATAAACCTCAAGGGTGAGTATGGTGTAGGTTGTGGTATAAAAAAATTAAGTCAAACTGAAGAATGCTTTTTGTTTTCTAACACTATTTAGTTCTGGCACTCTGTTAATTTTGATTGTAGGTATCCATTATCCCACGTGGTAAAGGACTGGGTTACGCTCAGTATTTACCCAAAGAACAGTACCTTTATACCAAAGAGCAGCTACTTGACAGAATGTGCATGACTCTGGGGGGACGTGTATCTGAGCAAATCTTCTTTGGAAGAATAACAACTGGTGCCCAAGATGACTTGAAGAAGGTGACCCAGAGTGCATATGCTCAGGTATGGTCTTTAGTGAGACTTCTTGCTGTACTGTTTTCTTCACTACCTAACAGTAATATTTTGATATGATGCAATTTGATCAAGTGTCCCTCAAAAGCCTAGTTTCAGAAAATATGTATGAGTAAACATTATGCTGTTGTTTAGTGACCCTAATGACTCAGGTATTTTATTTGAGTCTTAGAACAGCAGTCCATGCATTAGGCTTTGATTACTGTCCTACATCTGCCAACAGGTACATAGAGGTTGCAATTGGATTCAATTGCATTCAAATATGTGAGGAAATTGTATACTTTTAAAATGGAATTTAGTGCTCAGGTTTGATCATCTCATCCTGCATTTACAATTGCTCAATTTGAAGACCCAGTTTGGATTCACACTTAAAATCCAGAAAACCTTGTATTAAGGCACTGTTTGCTGTCAGTTAAGGCTAGGGAAATTAAGACATCAGTTGGTGTTTGTATTGTATTAGCTAACGTAGATGAGTAATTTGAAATCTTATCAATGCAGTGACTCACCTGAGTGTAGCTGTGTGCTACACATGGGTGCATTATTACATTTCCTGCATCAGCACAAAAGATGTCATCTAATAAGGCACTCACAAGGTGAGCAAGAGATGTTTTGAAGCATGCTTCTCTTCCCTTTCACGCTTATCCCCCACCTCCAAATCCCACCTGTTTCCTGGTCTGAGGTGTGCTGCTTGTTGCCCCAGTTCTGGAAGTAAATGTGCAGTGATCGTCTCTCAATTTTATGGGATCTTCAGTGACTCTTGTTCAGGTCTAAATTAAAAATAAAGTTTTAAGTGTAGACTTTTGTTCATGTTAACAAAAAAAAAGTATCGAACTTTTCTTAAGGAAGCAGGTTAAGATGCTTGGTTTTAATTGGTGAGATCTCTTTGAGTTCTGATTATTGTTTGTCATACCTATATTGATCTTGCTAGGCTGAGAAGTGCTGCTTTAGTAACCATCAAATTGATAGTAGCCATGGAGTGAATAAATAAATAGCAGCCGGAACTTGCCTCTGCTGAAGCAAAATGCAGTGTTTTAAATCCATATTTAGCAACTGAACGAGTTAATATTCAGTAATGACTCAAGCAAGATAAGAATAGTTTTCACCCTTGTAGAGGAGTGTCTTGTGATGAAATACAGTATATGATTTTTGTACACGACAGGACAAAATCTTCAAGACCCTCTACTGTAGTACTTAAGTCAACTCATCTTTATGAGTGAGTGGAATACGCTAAACTTTAGAAGTGTTTTCAGTTGGAAAAACACTTGTATTTCTGCTAAAAGAGAGTTTTACTGATTAATGAAGCCTGAAGTGTTTCTTTTGTGATATACATAGCGCTTTGCTGTTTAAGTACTAAGATATCACTAGCAACCACCTTGAAATGGTGGTATTTGAGTTCTTCAATTTAATCAATAAAAAGAAATAAGTGGGAGTCTAAAAGTTAGTTACATTAACTTAGGTAGACTTGAGTTGTCAGGGAATGGTTGGTTTTAGAGGAAAAGAGTGGGTCATAGCAGAATGACTTTGTCCTTTCAGTTTTGTTCGCCGTATTTTTCATCAATACACTTTAAAATCATACTGTCTCTCCTTTGTTTGATTTTTTTTTTTCCCCCCCCCTCTTTTCCTTCAGATTGTTCAGTTTGGTATGAATGAAAAAGTAGGGCAGATTTCCTTTGATCTGCCTCGTCAAGGGGACATGGTATTAGAGAAACCTTACAGCGAGGCAACGGCGAGATTGATAGATGAGGAGGTGCGGTCACTAATTAACATTGCTTATGAAAGAACATTAACTCTTCTTACTGAGAAGAAAGCAGAAGTGGAGAAGGTGAGCATTACTGTGGTTTTAGCCATTAGTTTCCAGGTGGTAAGCCAAAATCTTAATTGAACTGAATTAGATTTAAAATAGTGACTATGAAAGTATATGAGGAAATTTGCTCAAAAATGATTTGATATAATCTTGAGAGTGTGTCACAAGACTTAAGTAAATAGAAACCTCCTTTTGTGTTGGAACACCTCTGAGCTTCTCATGAACGTGGTTTATCATCCCTCCCCCTTATGTTGTCAATATTCATTTGGAAAGTTGGATGGAAGAGTCCATCTACTAAAGAAGGGCTTAGTAGATGTGCTAGACAAATATGAAACTTAAAAACACAAAGACAAAATACGAGATTTCTAGTTCAGTATGCTAAAAGAAGCTCTGTAACGAGGAAAGTTTGTATGACTTCCTTTCTCTGAATTTCTGTTGAATGTTAGGAAATATTACCTTACTGTCTTCTTTCTTTTCTGTCCCTTGGCTGCTTGTGATCTGCCTCACTGCAGCTGAGATTATTCTTGTGCATATTCTCTCCCTTCTGCCAGAGAGCCTGATACAGTTAAAGGATAATTTTCCAGGCTAGGCATCTGATAGACTTATTGAGAAGACAAGTTGGTATGGATTCTGTAAATGGTGTTGTAGTAGGTCACCGTCACAGAAAAGATGGCTGAACATGGTTTGTGCTGAACAATGCACTTGCTGACCCAAGAAAGTTGCAAAGTACCCTGGGAGAGTATTGTACATATTGTTTTGTTTATGGTGCTCTTGAGAAAAAGCATCACAGCAGCCGGCCTGAACTGTCCCAGCTGATTGAAAGGAAAAGCTTGTTTTCATCTGTAGCTTAATGTCTTGCATCAGGAGCCTTCTGGCAGCAGCAAAAGGCTGCAGTTCTGAAGCAACAGTAACAGCAACAGTGGCCCATAGGGAGGGAACTTCGACAGATCTGGAAAGTAAGGTTTAAAAAAAAAAAAAAAAGAAAAAGGTATTTTTGCTACCTAAGTGCTCATGGGGGAAAAATTAATCAGTGCCGAATTTGGTCCAAAACTGCCTTAAACTCTTCCAAAGAGGACTGTCAACTTAGGTATTTGAGGTCACTTGATCTGTTCAGCCTAGAGAAGAGACTGGGGGGAGACCTCGTTGTAGTCTATGACTTCCTGAAGGGAAGAGGAGGGACAGACACTGATCTCTTCTCTCTGGTGACCAGTGACAGGACCTGAGGGAATGACCTGAAGTTGTGTCAGGAGAGGTTCAGGTTGGATATGAGAAGAAGGTTCTTCACCCAGAGGGTCATTGGACACTGGAACAGGCTCCCCAGGGAAGTGGTCACAGCATTAAGCCTGACAGAGTTCAGGGAGAGTTTGGATGGTTTTCTCATGCACATGGTGTGGCTCTTGGGGATGATCTGGTGCAGGGCCAGGAGCTGGACTTGATGATCTTTGTGAGTCCTTCCAACTCAGCATATTCTCTGATTCTGTGATTCTATGTGTGACATAAGTTGTTGTTATCCCAGGTTGCCCTGCGACTACTGGAGAAGGAAGTGCTCGATAAAAGCGATATGCTAGACTTGCTTGGCCCAAGACCATTTGCAGAAAAGTCTACTTATGAAGAATTCGTTGAAGGTACAGGAAGCTTGGATGAGGATACTTCATTACCAGAAGGCCTTAAAGACTGGAACAAAGAGCGTGAAAAAGAAAAAGAGGAGACAACAGATGAACAGGTTGCTAGGCAGATCAGAGGAGGGATGCCATTTTAACTGTGAGGTGTGTGCTGATGTTGACTTGCACTCTGGAAGAGAAACAAACTCACCTGGTTTGTACTTAAAAACAAAAAAATATTTATTCAACCAAACTGTATTATGAATGAGTGGAAGAGTGATCTCTTGTGATAAGGATGTTCTGCTTCAGATAGACGTATGCAAGATCATCAATTCAGTGGTAAAAGGTGATCATCTCTCATTTGCCAGCTGAAGAAGCATAGATTGGATTTGAGCTGCAGTGGAATGCCAGAACAGAGCCTATCCAACTTTGAAAGAGTTCAGATTCATGCACAAACTTTGTGGCACTGGTTTCTCTCTTTTTTTTTTTTTTTATGTCTGTAAGCTTACAAAAATCAAAGGGTTTTTTGATTATTTATCTAAACTATACCTGTATGTGACCTGTTTAAAAAAAAAATCATTCAAAATGCATTGTTAAATGTGAAAATCTGGTCTTACAAAGTACTAGCTTTGCAAAACTACCTGACCCTTTCCCCCTCATCTCATTTTGATTTTAGAAAGTTTGTCTACCGAGAACTGCCATGTAAGTTGACAGTGAAACTGGACAGTTGCTTAAATATCTTAAAATATATTTGTGGTTCAGTGTCTTAAACTCACTTTGGCTCCTGCAGTTTTACTAGTCAGTTTTTTACAGAGGTCTGTAAAATATTGAACATATGAATGTGTTGTGTAAATACAGTTTGAGTCAATAAAAACAGTACTTTTCTGAACAAAGCTTGTGTTTTTTTGCTAGTTTCTTGGTATAGTATTCAGTCCAGTACAAAACTTTCTCTGTTATATTAGGGTAACAAGGTTGGGCTAACAAAAGCCAAATGCAGCAGCCAAAACCAGTTTCATATTGTTTTGCTTAACCTAAAGCTATGGGGTTTTTATCTCTGCTTAGCTGAATGCAGTTGTCTTAATAATCTGCTTCTGGTTGTCTGCTGCATGCTAAGGATTCAGTAGTTGGAGACTTCAGCTGTTCAAAAATTAAGTCTGTCTACCCCTCCCAGTAGAAGATAGGGAAGCATGGTTGGGGGTTAAGTGGGGAAGGAAAATGAACCAAGCTTCTCTGCTGGATCAGAACTCCTTGAAGACTTAAGAGTCAGAGGGCAGGTTAAGGGGATAACTAGTGATTGATTCCATCTGTATATTGCAACATCATGGAAAGCAGTAGGAGGACAAAGGAAAAAGTCTGAAAGGTCAGAGCCTTTGCTTAAGTTATTTGAGGTAAATTGTTTATGGAAATGATTCTTTTGGATTTTCTTCTTCGTGATGAAGCTTTTTCCATCTGAGATGTTGCCTGGCTTTGCAGCGAAGAGGGGCAAAGGAAACAGCAAATAGAGCAATGTATGGTGTGTTTACTGGGTGTTTTCAGTTGTTAAACACTTCTGTTTATTCCTATTGAGTTTGCTGTAGAATGAATGAGAAACAGGAAAGCAGCCTGAAAAAACTAAACTTCATTTCCTTAATTATTGGAATCAAAGTTTAGAATGATTTATTGTAATAGTAAAGTTGTTTTATAAAACTTAAGTTTTACAAACATGATAAAGCAGTGAGTGATTTCTCTGTGTGTGCTCTAGTGTTGTATCTTGCATATATTCTGTATTAATGCCTTGTTTGTTCTATTCTCCCTCCCAGTTCAGCTGAACACTTCTTGTTTGGTATAGGCAATTTGTAGCCAGTGCTGAGGACTAGCTGTGCTTAAACAGTAAAGGTCAGAATTCTGCATTTCTTCATTCCTTGCTAAATAAACCAAAAGCAACAGAAAACACAACAATCAACCACCCAACCCCAAAAATCCTTAACCTGACTCTTCACAATGGCACTACCAGACCCCTGCAGGAAACGTTTTCTCTTACTCCCTGTTCGTGCTGTCTACTTTTAAATTCCACTCTTGTTTGGTTGCAGCTTGCAATTAATAAGTGCATAATAGTGGCCTTAGCTCTCCTTTACCTTTATTTTAGAGTATTAACCTACTTGTTTAGCTTTACCTCAGTTTTTTGTTCCAAAAATTGCAGAATCTGATGGCGTTGGGATTTTGGAATCAAAACAAAGATATGGAAAAACAACAACAAAAAAGCGGTTTACCCAAGCTGTTTCTTAGAAGAGGACAGTTAGCCTCCTCCTCCACAAAAATGTGTCAGGTTGTTGAACATAAATCAAGAAAATCAAGTTTAGTCTGTGCCGTGGCTGCCAATAATGCTGGATTAGTTTTTGTTGCAAACACATTGAGCAGTGCTGCTTCAACTAGCAGGGGCTTGTGCAGCATGGAGGGAGCAGTTGAGTTCCCTGCTCCTCCCAAGGCTGGAAGAAGGAGCAGGTCTAGACCCTCTTTCCCAACCTGACTGTTCCCAACAGGTGATCGCTTTTTCCTAAGGCAATGTCAGTGCAAGAGAAGGAAGGCAGGGCAGTAACTGTGGGATGCCAAGAAATGAAGAGCCTAAGATGGCTTGGTTAAGGTGGCATGCACAAGGGCTCTCATCTAAGGTGAGAGCCTGCGCAATTCCTTGCTGACTTAGCGCAGAGCGACTTTGCAAAGGAGCTGGCCCATCAGGTTAGGTTCCAATTTCTGTGCTGATACCACACCTTCTTCCCATGCAACACCTCACCCACTCCCTGTTTTCAAGTGGTGTAGGTTGCCAGTTTTTCTCCCCATTGCCCCATTTGTTCCCATTGACAGGTGTCCGCATCTGGGTGGCACTGGGAGCTGCACTTCCAGGCCTCCTTAGGTCTGGCTTGTCCTGGCAGCCTGCTTCTAGATATTTCTCTGTGGCCAGCTGCAAAGCAGTAAAAAAAAGAGAGAAAATGAAGGTGGGCCAGGCCACAGAAATAAAAGGTGCAAGAGACTAGGTTGAAAATCTAAAGGGGAATGAAAAACACATAGGTGAGGAATGTGAGAAGAGGAACAAAGCTAGGTGGGACTCAGCATGTAAATTAGAAGTTTCCAAGGAAAAAGCAGGAAGTTATTTGAAAGAAAGGGCAGCTGAAGGCATTGTTCACTAAGCCTGTTACTAAAACAAGTTTCAGTTGTACGTCAGGAAAAGAAGATGATTAGTTTGTTGACTGAAGAACAGGAAGCATTTGTGCTTCCTGTGGCTCTCTTACTGCTTACATGCAAGCTGGTCCTCTCAGGATGTTCTTACTACAGGTGCCTGGGTTCGTTTTGGTGGCTTGGGTTTTTCCCCCTGAGATCAGATGGAAGATTTGTCTCTTTTTTCTAAAGAGGGCAGTAGTTTTCCGCTCCCACCTCCACACGTTGTAGAGATTCACATCAAAGAGTTCCAAGTAAACACATGTGAAAGAATGGATGAGTCAAAGCAGGATCAGAGGACCCTGTCAAGTTCAGATTCCACAGCCTCAGAGTCTGTATTCTGCATTTTGAGTCAAGTGTGTGAAAAGCAATAAAGAACAGGCTGGTTCACCAGGTGAATAACTCAGTCATTTAGGAAAGCCAAGATTCCTGGCATTTTTAAAGTATGAACTTTTTTTTTTTTTCAGAGTAATATCAGAATTTATGGCTTGGACCTAGTTATGAATTTTGTATTATAACAAAATGCAGTTCCACAAGCTCTAAGATGGTTTGTTCTATTCATTCATAAATAACTATGCTAGTGTTTTATATGGAAGGCCTGAGCCACAGCTGTGTGACAGCAGGCTCTGAGCCTGTACCACATCCTAGCATTTACAAAGACTCAACTAAACTTTGAAGTTTAATGGCTTTATTCCCAAAGGATTTTGTTTTGTATCGTACTACATGTTAATCCTCTTTAATGCATGTTGCGTTACAACTTTATCTCATGCTGTGATTCATACATAGCCACATCTCACATTTATAAAATGCTTGTCTAAAGGTGCTCAGTTGCTGTTCTTAAATTCTTTAGGCATCACTAGACATTGCAAAGAATTGCAGTGAATTTGCTGACTCCATTATGACCCTTCTAAAGACAAACAGCCAGGCCCTCCCAATCGCTGCCTGCACCCCACCCCTATGGCAGAGCCAGTCTGGTTAGTGTGTTCCAGTGACTCTGTCTCGACCCCTGGAACCACTTTATGGGAAAAACTTGTACTTGATTAAAGCTTGTTTAGTTCCACTTCTGTGTAGAATAGAATTAGGCCTACAGCTTCAGGTTGTGTGATTAACAGTTGCCTGGTTCATATATTTCGTAAAATACTGTCTCGTTCCCTGAATCCCATACTAACAAAGCATAACATCATCTTGTCAGGAGCAATGGATTTTGGAAATTACACTATGTTTGTAAAGTGCCTTTTTAAGTATTGAGCAACACTTTTGCTTGGAAAGTGCTTCTGAAGGCAAGAAGAAAAAACAAAGAGTTCCTGAAACATTTAAAGTTTGGCTTTCCAGAGCGTTTCTCCTTTGTTTGCTTGTTTTGTTGCCTAGAAACTGACCTAAATAAGAGACTCCATGTAGACAGAGTGTTCTCTGGTGGAGGCTCTGTAATGGAGAAGGGCTGTTTAATTGATGTGAGCAGGAACATAAAGCATGCATGAAGACTGAATGCCCAACGACCACATTGTCAGCTGGCTTAGGCACAGATCTCTCTGGTTTGGCTTTAGTGCGAGCAGATAAACCTGTTGCTAATCTTTCATTTTGCCAGCTGTTTTGAATATTGTGGATAAATGCTCTTGTCCTTCAACCTTAATCCGTCCAGTTATTTTAACCTATTTTGGTAGCAAGACATGCACAGCACCTATAGGTGTGGTGAACTTACAAACCAAAGTAGTGAGATCTGTTGACACGGTATCTGAATTTCAGCTATAGGGACTGGGTGGAATAGACATAAGAACAGCATCAGCAACTGGTGATAGCCAGAAAGACAGGGGACCAGCAAGATACCGGGGTGTCACTTTAAACCCCAGGGATCCATGAAGAACACGTGACAAATTGATAGATTTCCTATATATAATCTGTGAAGTCATATCACACAAATCCAGCCTCTAGTCTGCAGTTCACTGGGTATTTATTTAGCGCTCACTGCCCAAAACACTTCTGCTTATTCATTTTTATTTTGATTTTAGAGGACTGGAATGAAATATCACTGTTCACAGTTACTGTACGGAATATGTAAAAAAAATTTTTCTTATTATGAATACATTTTATTTCTGGCAGTTCAGTATTTTACATTTGATACAGAATCAATACTTCAAACCCACAAGATTTTCTTACCCATAACTGGATGAAAATAGTGCAGCTCTAATTTGTAGATTTTCAGGCCTATTTTACATCTTGTCTTCTACAACTTTAGGGATGACAACCTGTTTGGAACAAAAAAGATCCCAAACTAGCAATCTCTGTGTTCAGACTCTTAGGCCAAAGCCTTAACTGAATGCCTTACATTTGTCTCATGAATAGAAATGGCCTGATTTCCAGAAATGCTGAGTGTTCTCAGTGATCTCAATGGACTCTGAAAAATACCTCTAATATCTGAAATTCATACTCCTCTTTTTTTTTTATGTAAATATGGATTTACAAGCCTAATTATCAGAAATCCAGATTTGACAATTTGGCCTGGGAAAAAAAAAAAATGACACACCTAATTTCTTTATTCATTGATCTCTTCTTCATCATCTTCAAATGCTTCCTCTTCATCATTTGCTGTTGCTTCTTGATATTGCTGATATTCTGAAACCAGATCATTCATGTTGCTTTCTGCCTCTGTAAATTCCATTTCATCCATTCCCTCTCCTGTGAACCAGTGGAGGAAGGCCTTTCTCCTGAACATGGCTGAAAACTGCTCTGAGATCCTTTTGAAGAGCTCTTGAATAGCGGTGCTGTTGCCAATGAACGTGGAAGCCATCTTGAGGCCACGGGGAGGTATGTCACACACTGCCACCTTGACATTGTTTGGGATCCACTCCACGAAGTAGCTGCTGTTCTTGTTCTGGATGGC
Source organism: Sclerurus mexicanus (assembly GCA_013396755.1). NCBI lineage: Eukaryota > Metazoa > Chordata > Aves > Passeriformes > Furnariidae > Sclerurus > Sclerurus mexicanus. The sequence continues at coordinate 187,458 of VWZF01003124.1, forward strand.
CAACATCTGCTCATCGACCTCCTTCATGGACATGGGGCCGCGGAAGACGGTAGCCACTGTCAAATATCGGCCGTGTCTTGGGTCGCAGGCTGCCATCATATTTTTGGCATCAAACATCTGCTGGGTGAGCTCCGGAACAGTGAGTGCTCGGTACTGTTGGCTGCCTCGGGCTGTCAAAGGAGCGAAGCCTGGCATGAAAAAGTGAAGGCGTGGGAACGGGACCATATTTACTGCCAGCTTCCGGAGGTCAGCGTTCAGCTGGCCTGGAAAACGCAGGGATGTAGTTACCCCGCTCATGGTAGCGGAAACCAAGTGATTTAAATCGCCGTACGTTGGAGTGGTGAGCTTCAGGGTGCGGAAGCAAATGTCATACAAAGCTTCGTTGTCGATGCAGTAGGTTTCATCGGTATTCTCAACCAGTTGGTGGACTGAAAGCGTGGCATTATAAGGCTCCACCACTGTATCAGAGACCTTTGGAGAGGGCATGACACTAAATGTATTCATTATCCTGTCCGGATATTCCTCTCGTATCTTGCTGATGAGTAGGGTTCCCATGCCTGATCCTGTCCCTCCTCCCAGGGAATGAGTGAGCTGAAATCCTTGCAAGCAATCACAGTGTTCACACTCTTTTCTCACTACATCAAGCACAGAGTCAACCAACTCTGCCCCTTCTGTATAATGTCCTTTAGCCCAGTTGTTTCCTGCACCAGTTTGTCCTAAAATAACATACAACAGGGAAAGAAAATGCACAAAATTATCGGTAAGGTTTGATATTTGCATGCTAAATGTGTTCACATCTGTAACAAAAGCTACTATAAACCTGTCAGGTGGATAACTGCTCTTCAGTTTTGCCTACAAAAATCTCTGCAAGTATCAACATAAACTTTTTATATCATCTCTGGCAGGCTTCTGATTGGGTTTTTTTGGTGGTGGTGGTGATGGTTTGGGTTGTTTTTTTTTTGCATTTTACCTTCCACAAATGCAAAGATGGCTTGACTCCTTGTTTTGAAAGCTTTCACACTTCCAACTCTGATTATTCTGTAAACACAAAATACTTTGTCTATAAGGACCACAGTGCATACAAGGCTAAATCACAGATACATATTTTCAAATGAAAGGTTCTTGGACTGTTCTCATGAGGCACATCGTCATTCAAGGGTAAAGCTGGGCTTCGGAACTCCTGTTTAACTTATTATATCAGGAACTACACCTTTTTTAATTTCAGGAATGAAAATACTTAGCAACAGAAGTTTCAAAAATGCTATTTCAAAAACTTGGAAGTTAAGTGCCTTTCAGGTTTTACTGGTTTCCCTACAAATTCACTGTTCTTCAGGATGCGCAAAGCAACTTGCAAAACTGGATTACTAATATTTCATAAACCCCTTCTTTTCTTCCACAAGGATATTTTCTTTTTGTGTGCACCACTCAGTTAATTAAGAGGAACAGTCCAGATCATTTGCTATGTCACCATCTTGTTATGACTTAGATAACAAGGAAGATTAAACAGGGGATCAGTTTTTTAATACTCCTGTTCCTCACAGTGACTACTATACACATATTGTGCCTCTGAACTCATTTAGTAGCACTCCTGTGAGTGGTATTTAGAAAGAGACAATAGTTTCAGAATTAAGTGCAGAGCTGACAAATCCTGAGTTGTTCTCCAAAACCTTCCCCTCCCTTCCTATTACCATGTCTCATTTCAATTCCCAGTGCACTGTGTTGGTGCCAAACACATCAACCGGGGAAACTGCTGGCTGGGATATTTTTTTAATATTATGCACTTTATTTTCACTGCATAAACGCTTGGTTTCCTCATGATGTGTTTGGTTAGTTAATGCATTGTTCTGTAGGCTCCTATATTTTTCTCTTTGAGCCTAGGGAGCTCAGCTCTTCCTGTCCAGCTGGGCAAAGCACATAGTAATATCCTTCCAGAACAAAATATGTAACCATCTGCAGCCTGCTTGAGCAGAGCCCTACTACAGATAGGGCAGCACATCAGGATGCACACAACTCGGCAGACATCACTCCAAAATGAAGAAGATCACAACAGAGCTAAATTCCGAGTTGAGGACTTTATCTTATAGATTGCCCCTTGTGTAAACATTGTGTTGTCCTTCTTCAGTGGGCAGTGAGATAAGGACTGAGAAACAGGAACAAAAAACAAGGTAAGAGGAGAATGGCAATTTTTCTAACAAACATGAAAATTATATTTTTATGCGGAAAAAAAATCAGTAGAAACTGATCTTAACTTGCTTTTGCTTTTGGGTCCTGCATTGCACTGGACTCCCTCACTCTTACTCTGCATCTCACAAACTCCAGGATGCCCACACAGCTACTGCCACACCACCTCTCTCTACTGCACTAGCACAACCTCTGCATCTAAACTGCTTCGTGGAACTGTACCAGTGGCTGTCTACACCAAAACAAATGGCTTCCCTCCAGCCCACTACTGGCTACTCCTGTGACAACACTGCACTTCATCCACTTCATCAACCGCATGCCTAGGGCCGCTGGCATTTTCATTGGAGATTTCCTGCTGTTTACACCCAGTAATCTTATGCTTCCAGACCCACTAGCTCCATAGCACCGTTAGACCACCACACAGAACATGTAAAATAAGCCCTGAAAGCTCCAGACTTCTTACCCGTGACAATACAGTGCAGTCTGAAAGTGCCAAGTCTGCCACACACCTGGAAATCCTGATCGTGATCCTGTGAAACTACTGGATGCCCTCCACTCATCAGGTACCTACCTACCTCCTTGGCCTCTGAAACTCTTAGGCAAACACATAAAAATGATCAAGTTGCACCAGGACTAAATTCTCTCGTGGAAAATGATCCTATGTCCACAAAACTCGGGACTCGGCAAATCTTGTGCCAGCCCTGGAAGCTCTGCACTGTACGCAGCCCATCTGTAGCATACTGCCCCTGTCATTTCTCACTGTACATTTGCCAGGATCTAAAGAAGTCTACACAAAGCAATCCCACAACTTATCTGCACTCCTGGCACCCCTAGATCCTTTTATCGCTTGCTTTTTCCAGCACACTGTAGGGTTATCAGAGACGTTCAGGGTGAGCTGCACATGCAGAGAAGCCATTTGTCTAACAGTCAATTTACTTTTTAATCCCACAAATGGCAACTGTTTCCTGCAATCTTCTTTCCCTCCTTTCCTCTCTTCACTGCTTAAAATAGAAGACAAACCTGGTAAGAAAGAGCAATGGCTTGCGCACTATTGCTTAGAAACCTGCAGTGAAGAGCCTTGCTGCACACCTTGCCTTTGACTGCCTCACAGCCATTTCGTGGTTGCCCCCACCCGTTCATGCAGCTTCAATTGGAGTGGTATCTGCATAGCAAATCTAGCAAGGGTGTACACAAGAAAAGCAAGACATGCAAAAATGTACAAATGAAAACTGGTTAATGAGAGGAGACAGATCAGAGTTCAGAGCAGTTCCTGATGTGCAATGGTACACAGGTGAGGACACCTGCTGCTCTCATACAGCAAGATCATTCCACCTCTGTTTCTGCACCTTTTAGATCATTACCATGTCAATACAGGCATTAAAGTATGAGGATGGTTTTGTGTCCATCTCAAATCTCCTGCTGGTCTGAGATAAAATTCCTGCATCTAGCATATGTGATCATGTACTCAACATACCTGCATGAAACCCTGACTGGTAGTCCATGGTTACTTGCTACAGAGTTATGGGCACATGCAGGTATATACAAGCAGAGGTGGAAAACATCTCCATTAGAATGAGCCCTAACAGCCTGGGGTACAGCAAGTACAGGACTGCCAGCTTCTGCCACAAAATCCTTTGTGGGCCCAGGCCAGATTTTTAAAAGAGAAAACAAAATGCTTTGTTGGTTTTTGACACAGAAGATCATTACTTCAGCGCTCAGCCATTCTACATTATTCAGCAGGTTGGGAGGACAGTGCCTGATGCTGGCAGGGGCCTCTGTCAGATACGGGTTGATCACATGCTGTTGGTTCATTGTTATCTTGGCAGGAAGGGAGTACAGTGAACTGGACTATTGTTGAAGATATTTTGAATTGATTTTGCTCTGGTTTTACTGGTGGTGTGCCAGACTGTAAAGCCCCAGTTCAGGTATTTCCATAGGTCAGGTGAATTTGCTTTCAGAGGGTTTGTCTGGTCCATGCAGGGGAAAGGGAATGGAAGGAGAAACCTGAATACAGAAACATACTTCATAAAGCTGACTACATCTATGGCTTTTTTCCCTAAGCTTATTTGTACTTGTTGTAACTTAGAGCTCCTTTGGAAGAGACTGTTAACATCACTGCCGTGGAGTTTACAGGAGAACAACAGGGATAGCATTAAAAGTTTTAAGTCAAAGACTTACAGGGACTCTGTATGGCTTCTTTACTCCCCGCCTCACCAGCAACAACCTAGACTTAAGTTTGTTTTATACCAGCCAAATAATGTTTATCTTTTGTCTGTCTGTCCCTGTCCTTATGTTAACATGATCTACCAAACTAAGTTCCAACCTAAGCTTGCCTTGTCAGGAGGAAATGTGTCTGTGGCTAACGCAGACTTGGAAACCAAAAGAACGCCAAGAGTTCTCACGGTAGCTTTCATTCAGACTTCCTGTTTCAGCAAGTGGATCACAACTTCCACACACTGTTTCCCCTTTAGTGCAGAGGAACTGATAATGCTTCTGTACTTCATAAGGCTGCTGAGAAAGGGTCATGTGCATTTTTAAGCTTAGATGAAAAGTACTACAGAATTTGAAAGTAAAACAGTAAAGGCAAAAACAACCCCTGCAAGAACACTGCAAAACCACTTCTCTACATTCTCTCAGACTGTTCCTCATTATGCTGGAAAATAACCCAGTAACTGGCTATATATGACAGTGTTTTCCATATTACAGTTGGTCTTCTTCCACTATTACTATACTGTAAGGATCTGCTAAAAAAGTTTAATTACACAGCCTAAAAACAATGCAGTGCTCTAGCATTTAATGTGAATTCAAGTGAAGAGTAATCTGGTTGGTTTGTGGTTGAGGTTTTCCTTCCCTCCTCCATTTTCGGCAGAATTTCCATGCATTTTATTGTTAAGAAGTTGCTTCAGGATTTCTCTGGAGTTCATGTATATGGAAAGTAAATGCACTTTATCTGAATACTGTAGGAAACTTTCAGCAGTTTGCTAATTGAAGGAATGATTAACAAAAGAATTACTTTTTCAGTTAACAGGATCTTTTGACTGACTTGCAGATTTCTCAGTTAGGATCACTTCAGAACAGAGAGATTAAATGCTTTTTCACCACCCACTTGCTAATCAAACAGCTGCTTTGTTTTTTAAAAAGTAGCATCCACATACCAAAGATGAAATTATCAGGCCGAAAGAGCTGACCAAAAGGACCAGATCGCACACTATCCATGGTTCCTGGCTCCAAGTCCACCAAGACTGCTCTTGGTACAAATTTCTGGGCTACAAAAGAAAGTAAGTATTAATGCTCTGAAATAAGCTAACAAAGTTATAGCTCTTAATGCAGAAATAGCTCTCATATTGTTAGGCTAATATATAGTTCATACATATATAAGTACTTTCTGCATGGAAAGTCCCAGTGGTGAAAAACCCAGCACCATAGGAACAAATCAATTCAGCATGAAAATTAGAGCTGACATCTTTTGGGCTCTGTAGATCTCTATTACATTCTGTAAGCTCTTCATTAGCACTAGGTATGAGAGAAGAAAGTTTCTGATTAGGAAAAATGGCTTACATGTTCTTTATACAAAAGAAGGTAATCTTTTCTCTGAATAACAGAGACTAAAGTGTTTATGTTCAAATATTCCTAATACATCTCACAAGATTTTATGCTTGAGGGATTCTCCTCCAGTGAAAGAGCTACCTGGTGTACACAGCAAACAGTACAAGTCAGCGTATCTACCACAAAGCACAAAATAAACAACCTGTACCACATTGAAACTGTTCCAGCAAATTCAAGTAAATAATATGAATTAGCCCAAGCTGGACAAAAGATGAAACAGTCACACTTGCAGGTTCATGCCAACAGACCAAAGGACTCCAGTTCCCCACTTTACACTGTTAACACCTTTCAACATCAGAGTGACTCAGGGGTTGCAGGCGCCTTTGGGCATCCTACTAACAAATCACTGTTCAGTTCTCTATTACCTGTGGCCCAACCCTCTCATTCATGAAATTATAGAGACAAGGTGCTACAGATGCAGCAGTTTAATTTGGGGTAATCGACATGATGCATGTGATGAAGTAATACTGTGTTAGAAGAGTAAACCTGCCTTAATATTAAAAAATAAACCTCCACCTCCAGAGCCTGAAGGATAGCCCCTTGTGCCACTTCTCTCTGTCTGGGGAGAAAACATCTAATTATCTTAACACTTTGCAAGAAAGTAGACAATGTCTTATGTGTGGAATGGATTGAGCTGGGCACGTCTAGGGGGCTAATGGCATGCGAGGAGGGCGGCCAGATGTGCCATACCACCATCCCGTTGTCTTCCAGATCCCTGCGCCCCTTCCCACGGAGTCCCCCGTCCCGCACCCCTCCCCGTCCCACACTTACAGGATGATTCATTATAGTAGACATTGATCCTTTCCAGCTGCAGCGCTGAGTCACCGACGTAGCCTCCGGCTGGGTCAATGCCATGCTCATCACTTATCACTTCCCAAAACTAAGGGAGGAAAAGCGACAAGCAGGCTGGGAGGTGCCCCGCGGCAGCTGCGGGATTCCTGGCGTGCCCGCCGCCCCTCCCTGCCCGGAGCAGCGGGATCGGGCAGGACCAGCACCCCAACCCGGGGACCCCACAGCCCGCGGGACCCTGCCGCCCTCCCCCGCTTCGCAGCCGCAGCCTGCCCGGCTCTAACACAAACACAATTAAAAAATAATTATATATTTTTTTAAAAAACAAGGTCCCGTTTGGTTTCGGTGCCTCGCAAAGCCTTTTATGGTCACGGGGAGCGGCGCGATGCGCGCTGCCCCGGGCGGTCCCGGCGCCGCTCGGCAGCGGCTCCGTGGGGCAGGGGCGGCCCGAGGGCACCGGGGGGCACCGGGGTGGCACAGGGGGGCACCGGGGACACAGNGACAGCGACAGCACGGGGGGCTCGCCGTGTCCCCACGCCCCATGACCTGCTGCTCACCCAAACCCAGCTCGGCAGCCGTGGGACGTCGGGAGCCCCGCTCCGCAGGCGGACATCGCCGCCCTCTCCGGCCGCCCCGTGGGCACACCGCAGCCTTCGCTGGCGAGGCAGCATCCGAACGAATGGGTGGCCCTTCTCTGTGCCTCTCCAAGTGCCATCTTCTTTGCATCGCTCTTTCTCGACGTGGTTTTGCCAGCAAGTTAAGCTGCTGCCCTGAACAACGTAACTGAGACAGCAAGCAGTCTGTGTGGAAAAGCTGAAAGCTCCTCTCACCACAATACGGAGGATGCCCTAGGGTATGCATGGTTTAAATAGCTTGATTTTTAATGAGAAAGGAGATTTTCTTCTCCCCACAGAGAGGGAAAAAGTTCCCACAGCTGCTCAATCTGCTTTATGATCCTTTTGCATAACTGTTGCGTGGTTTCCCAGGTAGAGGATGCCTGCTTTGATGCCAGAGTGCCTCTTCCATGGGATGCCATTGGCTGCGTAGCCTATTCCAACATATAGTCCTGGTGCGAGGCATTCACCTGTCCATGCACATCTTTACTGTCTGACCCAGCCTCTTGCTTGTGCAAGAGCAGCCCTGAGGCCAGAGTTACACAATCTCCTTATCCATTTGACCAAAGGTGGCCCACCTGCGGGTCCTTTGGAGAACAATCTTGGGTACTCTTTACAACTTGAACATAGTCAAGATAGCCCCCCCCCACACCAATATATAACCTCCAAATAATCCAAAATCTTTGTTTTGTGAGGCACCTCCTGCCTGCCTGCCTTTATGTTGCTGTGATGTGACCAATGTCAACTAGACCATGTGCTCCAACCTTGCCCTCCCATAGATGTTTCTCAGCAGGGCTAGCAGCTTCTAGCAAATTATCTCCGAGTAGCCCACATGCTAGGCTGAGTCAAATGTCTTTCTGACATCAGTGAAGCAGCTGGAGAATCAGCACATTTGCCTTGCAAGCACCCACCAGTGGAGGACTGGACACTATGTGCCTTTTTCTCTGCTGAAGGACTCAAAATAACTGCCCTTGTCTGTGTGATCTGCATTTTTGGAAGAGATCCATGACCAAGTCATTATTTAGCAGCCTGATCCATTATGTTTTCTTGGACTTTGCCTGAATCTATATGTCCTTGAATATGCCTTCCAGGCCTGGCTTTCCCCATGCTTTGTAAATCCTCCCGTTTACTGTTTATACTTGCCATCAGCTTACCTGTTGCAAATTTCTGCTGGTGTACCAGCTTTTAAAATTCAGTTGGTTCCCAGATCTGGCTAGTGAGAAGATTGAGTGTGTGTTTCCAGTAGGCACAGGCACATACACACACACGTACATATACGTACATGGCTGCCCACACTGACTGACACAGGCAGAAAACACAGCACTCATACAAACACACGCAGCACTAACAGCCCTCTCAGTTCCCCTCTCTGGCTGATCAGGACAGAAGCCCATTAATGGAAAATAAATATGTATTTGTATCTATACAATATGGAGCCCTACAGTAGCTGATCTTAGGACACTCAGCCTGTTCAGTAGTTGACCTCTGGATCCTCAGTTACCTCACACAGAGACACAAACAGGCAACCAAGTTTCTCACGTAGGTGGTCCAGACTTGTGACCTTACCAGTAGCTGACCCCACCACGTTCTCCCCAGTAGGTGGCTTGGAGTCCCCTGTCTCTCCAATACCCACCTCACAGATCCTCCTGGACGTATGGCTTCTCCAAAACTTGACTCCCACCTAGGCTGGCTTGGGGTTTCCTAGTCATCATGCACTGACACAGAGATCCACATATTGTGTGGGCACTCTGGTCTCTCCAGTTGGTTCATGAAAGACACACAGGCCCCTATGATTTGTGTCCCCCACCTCTAATTGCTGACACTCACACCACCATGCACACACACACGGAATATAGATGCCACTCTCACTGAGAAAAATAATTAAAATATATTTTAATAAGACAAGACAGACTGAGGTCATCAGCCACAAGGCATAGCCAGACAAGCATACTGACCAACAACCTGTTTACACCCAACCAAGTCATTTTAGCCCTGAATCCTTTTACTTTTCTGTATCAAACCACATTTATCCCCCCTCTTCCCCATGTTTGAATCCTCCTCTAAACATCCCATAAGTCATCTTGTACAATCCCAAAGATGTTCTTCCCTTCCATCCCCTAAATATTTCCATACCTCTGCAGACAGTAACTCCTGTCTATATAGTGATCCATGGAGCATCTCCCATTGACTGGTGGTGATGAGTGGCACACCAGGCCACAGGGTGGTCCCTGACTGAGAGGAGCCAGGGCAGGGGCTTCTTTTCTCTCTGTATGTTATTGGAATGTCCCCACCTGCCACTGTTCCTTTGTGCCCCTTTCTGTTCATGGAGATAAACCTTGAATCACATAACTCAGCAGTAGAATCAAACCCACTTGATCATCTGAATTGAATTATCTTTTGAGAATAAAAATCAGATGGAGGAAAAAAGAAGCAATGAGAGAGTGTTGTAGTAGATCCTTTAGTCCACATGCCTCTTGAAAATCTGTATAATTTGCGCTGCCTGTGTCTGTCATCTTTGAAAGGTTTGTCTACTTTTTGGGAGCAGCAGTTGGTTAAACACCATTTAACTTGGCCAGAAGTTCAGCCAGTTTCCCACACGTATAAAGTAACCCACTGAAGTATGTGTAAGGCAGTAGAACCATGTAAGTGATGAAGGTGAGCAACAGTTTACCTATCAAAATTGCATCTTATATACAAATTTTATAGTTACCTAAAACAACATCTAATTTTCAGTCAGACCTGAATCAGCTTGTAGTTTCTCCATGTTTTACTGCTAGTCATCTGAAAGAAGCAACATTTGTTGATCACTGAATGTAAATGTACCTTTTCAACTATGCTTGTCTTTACTTAGTAGTTCAGCTGACCTGGAAGGTGGAGGTGCCATTATAACCTGTGTCCACAGAAGCCTGCACATTCTCCTTAAGTCTCTACAGACTTGGCCTGGGATTTTAAAGGCACTTAGGTGTTTCAAAATCCTACTATGTACTTAACTGCTATGGATTACTTCTGGATGTATCTTAAAACCCCACTAAACACCTCTTGGAAATTTAAGACACCTAAACATCTTTAAAGATTTCTCTCTAGGTGCTTCATCTGACTGAGTCCATGAGATTCATTCTATAAATAGATTAATGTGGAAACACACTGTAAAATTCTGTATGGCAGGTTTTCACTTGTTATATTTGACTCAGATACCTTTCTCAGATACCTATAATATATATTTACTTCTAACCTTCATAACTCAGAGTATTTTTTTTCTTTCCACTCACTTCATAAGTTAATTTAGTACATAGAGTATGGCTTTTGTTTTCACCATGCACAAAATAGGAAGACAGCTTTCTTAACATTTCACTTGCAGATTTACTCCATGGTTTTTCCTTTTTTAATTCCTTTTGCAATTTTAACTTCATTTCTGTTGTTAAAAAAAATCAATTCATGTATTTAACCTGAAAAATTAGTAAAATGTCACAATAATTACAAACTATCAGCTCGTTTGCAAAATCATCCTCCAGACAACCTCTTAAACAATCAGTTTACATAACACATTCTGGAGGTGTCTCTTGCTCTCAGGTGTGAAAGCAAAAGACTAAGTACTAGAAGAGGTCAATGCTTGCATTTTAGGGAAGGGCATGATCATTTATGATGGACAGTACATGGATTAAAGAAGATCTGACTGCTAGGCCAAGTCTGGATTAGTCTGCCATTTCTAACTGGTAAAAGCCTAGCACAGTTTATTTCTGCTGGACAACTCTTTGGTGCTTCAATGTGATGAGCAGACTCCACGTGGTTCTTTATTCCTGTTAGTCAGAACCAACAACGTATCAGAGACTAACAGCAGATGAAATACTCATATTGCTCTTGTGCCAGATCCAGAGGCCTTGAAACAGCTGTGTACATTCACAGTCAAGACAAACTGATGGGGCCATGTGGGGCTGCAGAGCCTTCAGTGTTCTTTCTTCAGCCTTTCTCACGTACTCATTGCTCTTGCACTGGCTAAATAGAAATGGATTCCTACAAGATGATGAACTTCACAAGGCAAGGCAAAATGTATAAAGTGCCCATGCTGCAGAGTATAAGGATATTACAGTAATAGCAACTCAAGCAACAGTCATGTCCCACAAAGTCACATGGAAATTTGCTTTAATGCCCTGGAAAAAATCCAGCAAAATTCTTCTGTATTTAGCTAGTCATATGATATGATTGTTAAGCTGCTTCCTGCTTTTCAGGAAACACATTTATGTTTATATCAGGGTTGTTGCTAGAACTATCTCTGTTTACTGGAGTTTTTAAGGACTAGGGAGAAATTCATGTCATAGCAGAACAACTAATGTGTTAGCTACTCTTCTTTTTTCAGAATGATAAATACGTTGTATTTTTATACTTAAGAATATCAGCAAGGGCCTATCCAGTGTTACAAAGCTTGCTATCACTTACATTAAATACCAAAGCAATAAATATAATCCACGTGGTGGATTTACTCTGACAGCTTGTAGCTGTAGGTTAGTAAATACTACTAACTCCATGGTGACCTTGAGGAGGGAGGTCCAAAGATCCAACTAGTTCATGTCTTTCCTCTTTAGTCTGAAGATTCTCAGGCGAGTTAAAAAAGGAAAAAAAAAAATCTTAAACCACCTTGGCTTCTGGGGTTATGTTTTGCTTTGGAGTGGTTTTTTCTTTTTTGTTTCATTTTGTTTTGTTTTTATCTGACTTCCTAAGAGAACCAAGCGTGGAAAGTCATGCTCCTGTTCAAGTGTGTACCCAAGTTATCTCCACCACTACCTCTTTTACCATCAGCCTCTTGCGACAAAATCTGCAAGTGGCACAAGAGTTCCAGAGACATTGCAGCTGCAGATAATTCTCGAAACAGCTCAAGAACTCAACAAAAAACCTTTAAATGGGGAAGTGAGATAGTAAGATACACACACAGAGAAATAGTCTAATAAGGCAAACACCAGCATGCATTTACACATTTAGCAAAACACATTTAGCGTAGGTGTTTTGCAGCTTATATTTTGCCTAGAAAAGCCATTATATTTCATATGGTGCTCAGTTTCTTGCTTTGCCTCCCCCCCACCCCTGCCCCCTGCATTAAACTTGTTGCTGTGGCAGCTGTGGTGTCACTGATTGCCACTATGCTCAAACATAGAACTCAGGGCATTGTTTTAATGCCACTCATCTGGTTGCTGTAGAACTGTAGCACAGTGGACACAGTGCTGGTGTTCGTGTTTGAGCCCACAAGATGCAGTCTGAACTTTGTAATGTTAAAGAAGAGGTCACTACATCAAGTCAGGGGTAAATATGGTGCAAAGTCTGAGACACTATGAAGATACACTGGAGGAATTCCACCACCCTGTCCAAAGGAGTTTCTAGCTGCATTTTCACATACTTTTATCATTAGTTGACAAGATGAATGGAAAACACTGGAACTCCAACACTGAATATTAATGTGCTTGAGTTCAGGTTCTTTTGCACTTTCCAGTGCTTATTGCCTTTTGATTTGTAACACATTTTCTGTCCTTTGGAAACAAGTGTTTTCTGCCATCCCTTTGTTTTTCCCCATGCTTATCCTCACTGCTAAAAATTATCATCCAGGACCTTTTGCAGAGTTGCTCATAGTGATTTTTATGCAACAGAGAGAAGAGGGAAGCATGTACCTGCCTGTTTTGTCAGGCAGAATGTGTGTTTGGTGTGGTTGTGTTTTTAACCTCCATTCTAATAGGTCACTTAGCTACATAAACAAACAGAGCCAGAGAATGGGCTGCACTGTGTTCATCAGAGTCAGTAAACTAGCCAGGCTAATGTTTTCTTACAGCTACAACCAAGAGTATGGTAATACAAAATTAAGGCAGGAATTTATCTACATTCAGCTCTCCGGCCTCTCTGCACATCAAAGATTTTGGGGAAACTGAACTGTTTTGAGGACAAAGTGAAAACATATTTCAGTTGGAATGTATACCCTCCATTATCTGTATCCTGTGGTGAGTGAGTGATACAACGGTAAGAGGACAATGAATCTGAGATACTGATTACTTGCTTTTGGAGTTTAGTCAGCTCTGAACAGATTCCAATACAATAGAGAGTTTACCTATGAAGTTCCGGGTTTTGAGTGTGGGAGGTATCAGAACAAGGACAAAATGGTCTATTTACCAGATGCCATGCTAAAGACTATCAGGAGAAAAAGCATTTTTTTGACTGGATGAGTACATTGAGAGCAACTGGTCTTGATTAAATGGAAGATTCATCTAATCTAGAATTACATCTCTGACAGTAGTCAGTGATGGGTACTAGGGAAAAACCATGGTAATTCTTCCCTAAAAATGCCCTTCTACATCTGGCCATCAGTGATTAAGTCTTTATTGAACCAAAGGATGGATCTGGATCATCATATTTAATAGTCTTTTTGAAGCACTCTTTAAGTTATGTAATTGCTTTTTTTAACCCAGTTACACTTTCAGCCTCCAAAGTCTCCTACGACACTGCCTGCCATGCACAACTGAATTCCATTCTGTGATTCCTTTCTGTTGTAAAGCTGATGCCTTAATTTGGTGCTCCACAATTCTTCTATTCTGATAACAGAAACTACCAGCTCCTAATGACCACTGTAGTTTGTGTATAAGGTGCAAGTTTTACTGTTTGCTTTGTTCTTTATTTCTCCTCTCTGTCCAATGTGTTCCCAGCTGAAAGTATTGCACTAATCTCCCCGTGTTTGAGGTTGACACTGAACCCCTGTGATAGTCCTTGCTTATCACCCTTTATTTTTATTTTCTAAATCAGTCTCAGAGTTGTGTTTGCCCTCTTCGTTGCTGCTGAGCTTTTTCTGTCATTGAACTGTCCACACTACCTCCAAGTTGTCTTTTGACAGTGATGACAGCTAAATTGGATTCCTTCACTGCAAACACAGAGTTGTTTTCCCCTGTATTATGCAGTTATGGATATTAAGGTTCGTCAGCTACTGTTTATTCAAATGAATATCACGAAATACTTCTGAAACTTGGTGCAGCTCATGGAAGTTGTGACTACCCTGAAGATTTTTGTACAGTCAAAAATATTTGCCAGTTCAATACTTTTTTCCCCCCAGAAAATTTAGAATTAAGCAGATCAGGTCCAAGCACAACCAATGGAGCTCATTTAGACTTTTCTTGTCTTTTGTTGCTAAAGCAGAGGAGCACCTGCATCTTATCCCATCCAGCTCAGTCTCCTTAAGACTCTTAAGTAAAGTGCCTTGCAACAGAGATGTGTACTGCAATATGTAGGAGGGGAAGGGGGAAAGAGAGGTGTGGGGTTTATTGCACAAACTTTAACTTTTTATGCTCTGAGAAAGAAGAAAAAACAATAGGCCTCCAAGACAAAGGTCAGGAATCATGTTCAGACAGTCAGTTATTAAACACTTACTAAGCAAAGCATACATTTGAGATAAAATGTGTAGCTTTCCAAGTAAAAGTGATTCATCTAACTGTGAGAAACACTTCTTCTAGAAGAGCAGGTTTGCAGCCTAAGTCAATCATAAATTGCTCCAGTCAGGTCTTGGGTTTCACAGGTTAGTCACAGTTTTCTTCCTTACGCTTTTTCTTGGGTGGTGAGTGGCTCCTGGCTGTCACCCTTCCCTCACCAGCACAGATCCTACTTATCTGTCACACATGTCCATCCCAAGGCAGAATACCACTCCTCGCCTGTTTCACAAATGATTCTCTCAGATCACATTTGTACGGAGCAGAGCACCATTCCTTGCAAGTCCCCAAGCCCCAGACAAACAGCACAGCACAAGCTACGGCTGGACAAAGCCTGGCTTATTTTTAACAGCACAATGCTCAGCACTGTCAGGGGTGGGTGGATTCAGCCACTGAAGGAATGTGTTGGCACTAAATGCACAAAAGCAGCGGAACCATTCCCCATCCTGAGCTGGGTACTGCAGGAGCTACAGATCAGGAATTAGGAGGGGAAGTCAACATTCACACACAGGGAACCGAATGTATTTTTCTTAGAAAAGCACTGCAGCAGTGAGATGGAGGGTGTGCACCCCTTGCCTTGGACTGCAGCCTGTTAGCAGCATTACCATATTCATGACTTAAAGGCTGGTGAATGCTAAGAATGTAAGAGGTCAGTCTGGCCCTTGGCCAGGACTCAACCCACTGCTGCCTGGTGAATAATGCAGGAGTGTATGGGGTTACAGTGTATGGTGACTGCACAACTGAATGCCACTGCTTTGTGGGAAGGGTGTGGAGACGCAGTTGTTGCCTGTGCATGTAAGATTTGCAAAGAGATACATCTCTGTTGTGCAAAATTATTTCCCTGTGGTGTCCTGACTCCGTACTGAATAGGGACTTTATGATACATGTGGCCTGCACGACCTGTCAGAAACAGGGCAGAGCTCTGAGTAATCAGAAGTTTTTTATCTCAGGACTCCAGCTTGGCTAATAGGGCACACAGATATGCTGAAAGTGCTACATCAGCAGGGAGGCTGGTTGTTCCTATGCAGAAAGACTTAATGTGAAATAAAGCTAGAGCAAGACAGATATAACTCTAAAAAGTTATATTTGCTTAAACACCTGCTCACCTCCTCATGCTCACCCCCACCCTTTCCCATCTCAGTCATGAAGTATTTTTAGTTTGAATGTGCCCAAAGGGAATCTGGAATAGGTGATGGAGGGCCACAAGGGAAACAAGAGGTTGCATGTGCAAAGGGGTCACCAGAGCAAGGTATAGAAAAATAGCTGAAAGAACTAAGCACTTGGAGCTGGTGACATCTAGGTAATGGCACCAGGCACAGAGAAAGAGAAAAACAGCACATAGCAGCTGGAATTTTTCTAAAGAAAGAAAACAAAATTCCCCCAATAAATGGCAAAACAAAACAAAACACCCCAAACAAAAACAACAGAAACCCCAAACAAACAAAAAGTACCCCAAAACTAAACAACCCTTTGGGGAGGTAGAAGTCAGAGAAACAGAACTGATTTTTATCCATTAGATTGCTGCTGCCTTTAGTCCTTGCTGATGCTGCTAGTGACAAAACCTGCTTTGTTTTTACTGATCACAGCTCTTGTGAAAACTGAACATAGCACCAGGTACCACACCAGGACCAGGTAAGACTAGGAGGAATTGAGAGGATTGTTTACTAAATTCAGTGGTCACAGAGGTGGGACTATTAGAAATTACTTTTCTTATTTAGATGAAATACTGATCCTAATGTAGTTTGCAGAAAATGTTCATAATGAGGAAAACCAGCTTGATCATCCCATCTAGAGATGAAATGGCTTTTCTGGGAAACTGAAACAGTTAGCTATTTACAGCAAATACTTAGTACTTTTTGATTTCAGATAAAATGGATTTATTGTTGATTAATCAGTTGTCTCTGAAAACATATCAGTTATGCTGGAAGAGAATGAATTTTCTTTGGAAAGCAGGATCATTCAGGGAGTTGCATGCAAATTAAACCAGTATGCTGCAACTGTTCAAGGCAGCTTTTCTAGATAACTTCCCTAAGTGGGCAGGAGAGCAGAAAAGCTGCAGCTGGCAGAGCAGCTACATTAGGCACATTTCTTACAGGAATCACTGAAATGATGGCATTTGCAATTTAGCTTCTCAGGAATAAAACAGAGATTATCGTAGACTTCAGTTTGCCTAGCTCAATAATAAATCAGTAGTCCTTATACTTAAATAAGATTATTTATTGTTGTCTTGTACATTCTCTCCTGTTTTTTGAGATGAGAGAAGAGCATTTGAAAACACTATTTAATAAAGAGCAGCAGCAAACCAAACCATGTACCTATGCAAGGGAAAATGCTTTGTAATTAGAAATGTTTCTCACAAAAAAGATTATGGACTTTATGATGTAATTAAAAATATGTCAAAAATAATTATACCTGTCTTTAAGACTTGAAAGGACTTCTTAGATGTCTAAGATTTCTCTGGGTCTATAATAGACTGATTACACACATCATTAAGCTACTGTTTATTTCTTAAATAGAGTTGCTGTCTGAGGATCTTTTTCTTTTTTTTTTTAACACATGACAGAATCACAACCTGTGACAATAGTTTGATTACTTAAAAACACCCCAAACCTAATCTATATATAACATATATGAATTATTGAAGCAGACTTTTTAGAAAACAGATGATCAATTAACATTTTATGTTGGAACTGCATAGAATGCATTATCCTGATTCTGGCATCTATTAAGAGATATTTTATGTCTAGTGTTACATTTCATTAGTTGCTTTATGAAACAACTAAGACCACTGTTTCAAAGTTCAAGTAATAATTGATATTTATTTATAAACATTCCTCAGCAAGAACACCTTAGGAGTGGGGCTGCTATGAATAATTCAGACTGATGGCTGACATCAGAAAAACCACACTTGAGCTTGAGATTAAGAAACTGAAAATATTAACCTTGTCTTGCATATGACTGGATTTTGTCTCCGAAACCATTGCTGTGAAAAGTCATTCAGAAAACACTCCACTCCAAGAGATTTGCTTCCAATTTTACTGGTCACTGATAGCACAGATGGCTTGGGGTTTTTGCTTATTTTCACTACTGGTGTTTTGTACTTGTGGTATTTAAACTTGTCTGTCTTCCAGACACCCACCAGCCAATCTCTTACTTCATCCCCTCAACAGGACCTGGGGAGAAAATAAGATGAAAACGTTTGTGGGTCAAGATAAAGGCAGGGACATCACCCAGCAAATACTGACACCAGCAAAACAGACACGACTCCGGGAAGATTAATTGATTTTCAATTAAAAATAGAGTAGGATGGTGAGAAACAAAGACAAGACTGAAAAAACCTTCCCCCAACCCCCACTCTCTTCCCAAGTTCATCTTCACTCCTTCATTCCCAACTCTTCTACCTCCTCTCTCTGTCCCCAAGAAGTGCAGGGCAATGAGAGTCACAGATCACAGCAGTTCCTCTCTGCTGTTCCTTCCTTCTCACGTTTTCCCTCTGCTCCAGTATGGGTGCTTCCCACAGGATACAGTCCTTCACAAACTGCTCCAGCATGGGTCCCTTCCACAGGGCGCAGTCCTCCAGTGTGGGTCCCCCATTGGCCACAGCTCCTGCCAGAAAAATTGCTCACGCGTGGGGTCTCCACAGGCTGGAGCTTCCGTCATACCATGTCCACCTGCAGTGGGAGAGGGTCCTCAGTGGGCTGGGTGGGTATCTTCTCCAGCATGTTCCTCCACGGGCTGCAGGGGAAGCTCTGTCTGGCACTTGTAGCACCTCTTCTCCCTTCTTTTCTGACTTTGAGGTCTGCAGGTTATCTCTCATATTTTTTTCAGATCTCTCCCACAGAATTTTTTACCTCTCTTGAATGTGTTTTCACAGAGACACCACAAACTGGTTTGAAGTGCTCAGCTTTGGGCAATGGCTGGTTCATTTTGGAATTAGACAGAAGTAGCTCTGTACAGCAGAGAGGCCACCCCTACAGCATCCCCCCACTTCTCACTGCCAAAGCCTTGCCACTAAACCAAATACAGTTCTATTTTGTGCTTTTCCGCAGCAAGAAATCAAACCTTGTTTCACCCACAAGAGGGAATTTGCTCATTGGTCAAACTCTGCAAAACTGTCCCTTAAGCTGAGTACAAGATGTACTTATTAGATAGAAGAGCACTAGACAAATCACACTTGCGTGCTATTTCTGCTCAAGCTTAAGTTAATCCTGAACTTGACAAATATGATATTTCAATAAATTAAATTTGTTTTTCCCCTGCAACCAAATGTGTACTACTCTACCCGTAGGTAAATGTCTGCATGGGGTTTCTGTGAGGCATCATTAAAAGAGGTTCTCAAACCTAACAGTGTTTAGTGAACGCCAGAGATTGCTGAACCCTTCTATCTCCTGCACTCAGTACTTTGTGGTCTTTTGCAACTCTTGTAAAAGATGGAAGAAAACATTCCTTTTGTATGAAAGGAAATACAGCCTGCACGGTTTTTCTGAGGCCAGAAAGTGAATCAGCAGTAGAAAGGAAAGAGTTCAGAGCCGCATAATAGTATCCAGTTACTGCCACAGTCCAGCATTTGAAAACTGAGCCAGACCATAGATTCACTAACATTCATGATTATTTCAGGAATAAGTTATTCTGGAAATGAATAGAGACAACATTCAAAGCCACCGTGTGATTTTATTTATTCATGGACAGTGTTCCTCATACAATTGGCACCACACAGCAGAAAATATTGCCATCGCTGACACAATTTTCACCCATCTCAATTTTCACAGGAAGTTAAACTACCAAGCCTGAAAATAGTGAAGTGATAAAATACTATATTTTTCCATAGCAAAACAACAAACCTCATGCTTAAAATATCTTAACTGCATATATGATGATGTAAGGTAGAGAAAGTAGTGATAAACTCTATGCCCCACAAGGCTACATAACTGAAGCGGAATGTTAATCACATTAAGACCTCCAGTAAAACTTGAGGAATCAAGTAAAAAATATACCTTGTACTTTGGTTTTAATTTTTTTTTTCCTTTAAACTCTTTTTTCCTTTTACTTAAGAAGCCTGTGCCCTTAGTTCAGAAAGGCACATATTGAAATGATCTAGAGTTGTAATTTTAGTCAGTTACAAATTAGCATGTGTAGTTATCTTCACAGTTAATATTCAGAATTACCAACATTTCCAAAATTGTGAACACCTACCTCTCTACTCACTTCAGTGAAAAAAACTTCCATCTCAAAGTCCTATTTTCCTTTCCTTACCCTTCCCTTCTGTGGAAATGGATGAAAGGGAAGGTGTTCAGGACGTTTCCTAGAGCACATTCCAAATGACCTAAGGATTTTAGACCCTGCTTTTTCCTCTCTCCCTGGACAGAGGAGCTTGTAATCCTCTTTGTCCTGAAAGAATCGGAAGGTGTAAGAAAGCAACAACTTCATGGCTTTATGAAAGGAAGGAAATGAAGCAATGATAAATTATATACACAAAAAAGCTACCAGATTCTTCATTCTGGTCATGAAGTGAGCAACTTTGCTTTGCCTGCAGAACATGAGCAGTGCCTGAGTCAACAAGATCACATACTTCAGTGAAAATTCCTTTTTTGGTAACTAGAGAGTATGACTTGGTGCATTGTTAGTAAGTGATGCAAAGGAGCAGGCAAAAAGGGTCAGTGCAGGCAAGGAGGCAGTAAACATGTCTCACACCTTCTACACATCACTGCTACCAGCCTTCTCTGCTGCAGTAACAAGTGCATGTTAACTGAGTTCATGGACAGAAAAACTAAAGCTAAAAATGTCAAGTAGAAAAACCAGCTTCTTCTCTACCTGCCTTTACAAACCTGTGCTTTTAATTTCTCTGTGTGTTGCTAGATATTGTGCTGCACTTGTATATAATTTTCTGAAAGGTAGATAAAGCTGAAGTTTTTCTTTGCAGTGCACCATATACAGCTGAAGTAAAAACTGTTTCCTAAGCAGTCTGTAAAAAAAAAAAAAAAATCACACTGGTTCCAACTCAGAGAATGACAAACTCCTCCAGTGTGACCCAAAGCCAAAACTCTGTTCCTGGAAGGAAGGTGGTACAGTAGCAAATATCAGCCCCCAAATACTAAGCCTGTGAAAGACCCAGCTTCAGAAGCGATGAAACAATTTTAGATACAACTTCCAAAACACTTCTCCCATTTTGAGAAAATATCAAAGCTGAGTTATTTTGTTCAGCAGTTTGCATTTTGAATTAGAGGGAAACGCTCCGAGGTGGAGTCTGCTGCTCACATGACCTTCAGCAGCTCAAACTTTAAAAGTTCTAAGCTGTGAAAGTAGTAGCTGTTTAAAACATTGCAAATTCATACCAAGTTAGCATTTCAGATCACTATTAGGTTCCCAGATAATGCCATTGTAAACTATGGAGTGTTAGTTCTGTAACAATTGTCTCTGGCTATAGAAGGCTGGAATTTTAGATCTGCACAGCTCAGACATGCAAAGCTTTTGTGTTACAGATGTTAAAGAAGCAACTCAAACAGAGCAATCACGAACTATACAGGTTGTTTTATTTATATAGGTAGTTTTATTTTTTTTAATGTGAAAAACATAGTCTTAGAAGCATTTAATAGAATTTGCTTTCAAAAATGTGTTTGTTTTAATAGAATAACTGGTCCTTAAAAGCTGAAAAAAATTAATGACAAAGTCCCTGCAAAGTCAGTTAAATGCAATTCCTTGACAGGGAGAGAAAGATTTTGGCCAACAGTTAACATGGCAACAGTCATCAACAGTGCAGCGGGTGTCAAGAACAATACAGATAAAGCTTCCATTTTAATATAACCTCTTTCTCATTACTCCCAGAATAGTTTATTGTTTTCTCCTGAAGGACACCTGACAGTGCTGCAAGCTACAGGCATTCTTCCCTGTGAGAAACTAGGAAAGAACAAGTCCTTCCCTTATCTGAGCGGTATGCTGCCCTCTCTCCTCCTCCAGCAAACACTCAGAAGTAGATGGGAAACAACAGAAAGCAGGAAAAAACCCCAAGGTTTTTCTTATCTGTCTACTTATTTGTAATACCACTCTGAAGAGACAGGCAGAGATTTACCAAACTTGTGTCCATCAGTCTCTTTAACACTTGAATTTAGGCTGCTTTTCATCAAAACAGTGATTTGAAAGATGCAGCTCCTGCTGGCTAAGCCACATCTGTAAGGGGAAGGTAAAAATAACCATATGAAGGTGAGCAATATTCCCATATGTTAGTGACACTTGAAGTGACCACATCCAGCTGACAGGACAGAGTAGATCCCACCAACCATGACATGATGCTTCATTTTTCTCCACCCTCCTGCTTCTCTTTTAGCAGATTAGGTTTTCTTCCAACTGATCGATGCAGTTGATGCACATAGTTCATGGATTCCTCTCTCAGTGGCATGGGAAGCACTGTGGGGTCCATAGTGGTCTTTTGCCTTTCACTGCCACTGCTTTCTTCCCCAGCCCCACTTGTTCTCTCTGCACCAGAGCTTCTCTTACTAGGTGGCATCTACTGTCAGATCAGACATATTTACCTCTATCTTTACTGTCTCCTTAACAGCTTTCAGTCTTACTTAAATTCTTCATGAGCAAGCAAACAAAAAACTCAAAAGCCACACCTATGAACAACCCAGGCTGGGCTTTTTCCCTTCACCAATGTGAGTCTGCATTTTGACACAAGATGCCTAATTTTACTCGCTTTCCAATTTTTCACGCTGTTGAGGAAAAGCTTGCTGAAAGCTGGCCATACTGACAGTTCAGTAAACATTACTTTGCCCTTTAATACAGCTTGTCTTGGGAGACTATAGTACCACAAATATTCACTTTAGAGCATACATATATGTTATGCAAGGCTAGATAGTGTCCTGCAACTCTCCCCTGAACATAGGGGCATCAAAATATCCAGCATCTCTTACAGGTACCTCAAGCACAACTTGAGATATAGTGTCATCTTGTAATTGAACAGTAGAAATTACAGAAGTGATGGTTTGACCCCTGAAGGAAGCTTCAGCAGGTTACTTATAAGCCATATTCATGAAACCACGGGCAGATTATTCAATACTCAGGCAGAACCGGACATAACATTCATTAAAGAAATATATGAGGTTCTTCAACTGGGATGAGGTATACTAACCTGAACTTCCTGAAGATTTGAAGAATAACAAAATGTTTTTATTATAATAGTATGTTTTTATTAAGGGAAGTAAAGCTACATTTTAAGATTCTGCTTAGTAGTTGCACAATCTCCAATTAGATCTCATGCGGGTGGTTAGTCACTGAACTAGGACTGAAGTTGTATTAAGTAGGTCCATTGTTAGCAGGAGTAAGTACACTTCACCTTGTATCTTAATGCCAGTTTGACACTAATTACCAGCACTGTTAAGAATTAAAACAAACAAAAGAGCCACAGCCCCCGAGCCCTCACCTCACAGCCTAGTCTGTTCAGAATGCAAGTAGACAGCCATGAAAAAAACCCCAAAACAACCAAACCATGTTTTGGTTGGTGCGAAAAATATTCCGCTGTTTACAAACCATGTAAGTGTCCAAGTAGACTTATTCTCCATTTTGAGCTGCTGGGGTGAAAACCTGCTCTCCCTCCTACCAAGTTCTCAGACATTAGGCACCTATCCTTTTGAGGTGTTAAGAGCCTGTGAACATCAAACACTTATTTTGTGACTAAGGCCTACAAGCATTCCCAAATGGGAAAAATGTTAGTTCACATTAGCAGACATCCCCCTACTATAACATTATTACAATCAAAACTGGGCAAGAGAACATCCTTCACCAAAAGCATCCAATATCAGAAGCGCAGCTGTGTTCACTACTCCCGCCTTGATCTTGTACACATGTCATCTTCATCGTATTCACCCATCAACTGCAACATATATGTTCCAGTGTAGAGAAGAAACTGTCCAGTTATTTGTGCTGCGTGGGATATTAGCTGAAGCGCTTTCCTGGAAGAAAAGCCATTTGTTTAAGTAAAAAATCACCAGCTCGATGATATTACCCCTTTCTCTCCATCCACAACACCTTTACGATGAGTTAAATTGATATATTTAAAAACTCTCTCATTCCTTCTCTCTTCTGAGAAGCTGGTAATTTTTATACCTTCTTTAGAAAAAAAAAACCTTGATTGACAGAAAACTGATTGGTTCTGCCAACCAGAACACACATTTAACAAAGCAGGCTATCATCCTGTTAGACATTTACAGCCCTTCTGCAAAGCCACCACTCAAACTAGCAGAGAGCCACAGATGACAGCTTTGCCTGGCAGCCCAGCAGCATTCCTGCAGCATAAATCCACCTCATGGCTCACCTTTAGGTCATTCACTAATACAATCTCCAATCCACAGATCAAACTTGATTAGACCTGAAGCTGAACAATCACATTACAATGGATGCCCAACAGCAAAGCAGGTGAAGCCAGACAAAGTAAGGCTGTCCAAGCTACAAGTCTTAAGAATTCTCAGTTCACAGCTATTCTATTTTTAAAAGATTAAATAAGACTCATAATTCAACTATATAACACTATGTAAGAATCAGTACAGATCCACAAGATAACATCAGGTAATCATCAATATAAACCATGGATCACCACGGGATCACAGGGGAATAGAGAGAGTCATATTGGAATGGTTGTTTATTCATCTTAGTTGTAGGTGCATCTTCCATTCTGCAAGAAAGAGCGGGGGTATCAGTACTGAGAGCTATACTGAATCTCAGCCCCCAGAAGTAAAATAGGTACTCACAAGTATGAAGCTTATTGGGGAAGTGGTACACAACAACTAAAGCCATTCCAAAACTGGAATGGGATTGGTTTCTGAAGATGTAGAAACCAGACTAGCCTTCCTCTTCTACAAAAAAAGGGGGAAGACTTTATGAATTCCTGTCTGAGGAAACATGCAGCTGTGAACTCTCTGCTGCTATTCACTTGTCCTTTGATCTTTGCAGAAAAAGGGAAGTCTTCTTCCTACAAATTAATTTTGTCCCCACTGTGATGAAAAAAGGTTTGGGGTTGAAATCCAGTGCTTCAGAAGCGTAGAATACCCTGTGCTTATAGCCTGGGAAGCCTTTAAAGAACACTGTACCCTTATTTGTGCTTCCCTGAAATGTGCTGTTTCAGCATGTTCTTCCTCCATCACCCAGTACAGGCCAAGGAGCTTTACAGTTGTAAAGAAAGCTGCACCTGGTACTGAACTTTGGAGCAGCTGCAGTGTGTCACTTGCACACAAGAGCAGTTGTCACTGAAGCCATGGAGCAAGTTATTTGTTGAACTGGACATTTGATCCTTCAGTGGCACACTACAGGGAGACACCATGAGAGGAAATGCACTAATCAGACCTGGCAGGCTGCCAGTCCCTCCACCCATGAACAACTGTAGATTTTTTAAAGCCCTTTCCCTTCACACTGTGCAAGTGGGCTCAGGGAGAGGGCATCAGAATTAGCAATCTGGAACTCATTAGCAGAGGGACTATGCCAAGAACCTAACATCATCTGTCTCCTATTTAAACAGCAAGCTGAGACAGGCCATCCCACTGTTGTGTTCAAGGGTATCAAGGTCATCTCTTCTGTCACCCCTGTTCTTTGCTAGCAGACTGTTTTCCCACCCTGCCACTGGAACTTCCCTTACAGCTCAGCTCTGTAACATAACAGTGCTTCCAGAAGAACTCCACAGCTATTTCAGCTGTTGCCAGTACCACTCTTCTCTCACCAGCTGCCCTGCTTTGGCAGGGAGGCAGAATTGTCACTTCAAACTCTCCTTAGCAGTGCAAGTTCCAGTGCTGATACTCAGCTCCATAGCAGGCAGCCAGAGATTAGAGTTTGTTTTGGCTCAAGAGACTTGACAAGCACAGGAACTGGAGGAGTGCAGCTGCCCAAGGGCAAGCCTTTGCTTTGAAGAAACCCTAAAGAAGCCAGTGTTACAGGTGGATGTAGCACAGAGCTGGATCATCACTGCAGCCTGACCAGAGACACCAGCTGTAGCCTGAAAGATTAAGCAAGGGACCACCCAAGTAGAGCGGGAGAGGTCAGACTGAGAGACAGGGAACAAGATTAGCACTACAGTGCTAATTAGCATATCTGCATCAGGAGAGGAGGGACTACTTACAGACTTCAGACCAAAGATCACACAGTCACTCGGGGGAAGTGAAAACTTCATTTCAGACATATACTTCTGTCTGTCAGATCAGGTCCTCAAGCAATAAAATGCATCAATACTACACCACTGTGTCTCAACCAGGATTTGAAGAATCAGGCAGAGACTTAAACGGCTGCCAAAATATGGCACCTCTGTGAAGAAGGTGTCTAAATTCAGAAGTCTTCTTGAAACAGGGCAGGATGCAGCTTTGACAAGGCACAAACTTTTAACTCATTGTTAAAAACAGTGGGCAGGACAGGTATTATTTTGCCCCTGAATAAGACAGCATTTCCCAACAGCGAGTTCCACCAAACTCACAACCCATCACAGAACAGTCCTGCAGGAGACAGTGATCCTTGATAAGCTCCTTCAGTCTGCCTCAAGACCAGTTGGCTTAAGAACAGTGACATCACAGTCTTACTACAGATGACAAAGTCACACCAAGACAGTGTCATATCTCATCCATTTTCCTTTGCCTCTATGTAGCTCAGCTGGTGAATGTGGCAGATAGCAATTGCAAAGTCTGAGCAAGCTTTAACATTAGATCTCAAATTCCTCTCATTTCATTCCTGTGAAGTGCGCCCTTCAAAGCACTTCCTCCTCAGCCTTCTGCACTCTTCAAACAAGCCAAAGAAGTGTGGGGAAATTCTCTCAGCAAAACAAAGAGACTGTATTTACACCCTTGCAGCAAATACAAGTTGATAAGACTTTTGCCTTGGGGGAAATTTAAGAATCCACCATAAAAAGCTACAGGAAGTTTTTTAAAGTCAATTATCTACCTGACAAAGGAAGATTCAGCGCATTGATCAGCATGTAAGAAATAATAAAAATACTAACTTTATAAACACACCTGCTTCAGACAACTAATAGCAAACACAGATTTTACATTAACACATACACCTGATCAGTGGTGGCAACATACTTACCGCAACACGCTTTTTGCTCCCATGCATTTGATGTCATATGAGACAGAGTAGATCTCATAGAAGGTCGCCTTGATGTTTAAGCAGCCAATAAAGTCCTTAGGGTTCAGCTTGTACAGATCAAATGTGATGTTAGCCACTCCCATTTTCTTCTTTTGTCTCACAGCGACAACTCCATTTTTTGCCTAATTAAAAGAGAGAGAGAGTTTGTACCACGACCCAGGAAACTACAGCAAGACAATCGCTACCAGCGCAGCTCTTCAGAAGCAGCTTTGCTTGTTCCAGTCTTAGGGCTAGGTCTCGGTCAATTCTAAACCAGAATGAAAAGCATTAGCACAAGGAAAAGCAAGTCTGTATCTTCTGAAATTTTGTTCAAGTCCTGACCAGGATTCTGAAGCTATTCCAAACAGACACAGAAGTTTGAGTGACATGCCACCTCCTGAATATTTCTTTTCTGTGGTAGAGCTTCTTCAGTGTATACTGAACCCACAGGTAATGACACAGAACAGTGTTCCTGCCATTTATTCACCCTGGTGCTTTCCAGTTGCTATCTGAGGCAGCACAGTTAGGCCACACTGAAGCAGCCCACCCAATAACCAGGAGGACATTAGGTTCTTCTGTTTAGGAAGGAACATAGTACTGATGAGCACTCTTACAGGCAGCTACAAGGATGACATCTGTGAAAAGTCACATCCTCATTTCAAACCCTGGCTCGTAACACTCCTTTTTCTTCCTGCTAAAAAGAGACACGGGTGTGTGGGGGGAACCACTGCTGATTAGCCCTGGGGTTTAATAATGAGTTTTTAAGAGAAAAAGCAAAGGAGGAGGAACATGGAAAATCATCTTCCAGCTTAAATCCAGCCTCCTTTATTGAAAGCAGCCGTTGTGTGCTGCAGGGTTGGCGGTATGCTTCAAGAAAGAAAATACTAAAGAGAACCCATATTTACAGAGACATCTAGTGGATACACCGGATCCTCCACTCAGCACATTCCACTCAAGGTTAATGGCCTGGCAGCTGCCAGGTTGTTTTTACCATGCTAACTGAAGCAATAAAGTTGTGTAAGACTGGATCTTTTTGTACTTGTCACCACAGCACTCAGACAGTGTCATGGTAAGTCAGACAAAGTTAAACACAGCAGGGTATCATTAGCCCCTTAGACCCTCCCCGTTTGCACCCAGAATATCTGGATAAAGCACAACAGAGCTGGTGCTACACTCCAGGTGCCTTGTGAAGCCGAGACAGTCCTTCTGCTGTCACTCAGCATGTACTGAAGAGGGGCTGCATTCAAACTTGTGCTGCTGCCATGCCAGATAGGGCAGAGGGGAAAGGAGCAGCAAGGGGGAGTCACACCCCGGATGCAAGTTCTTCTGCGCCCTTGGAGCTCACGGACCATATGCAGCAGGTTGATAAAGCCAGTGAGGTATCTTGGGGGAAAACACACAGCCTGCCCACCCTGCAGCAGGAGACTGAGGAAACAGGGCCACACAACTGAGCCAGATGTGTACAAACACCAAAATGCCTGCCTACAGCTCCACAGCTAGCTCTGCACCTGGCAGAAAAAATGATAATGCCAGCTTTCTAGCAACAACCACCGAATGGAAAGCCAACTAGGAGCCTGACTATGTTATTAATGTACAGATGACTACTTCCCCCACAAAACCACTAATTGGACATTGAGTTGATAGGATCAGAAAGCTAAAGCTAGCCAGTTTTAAGAGTTCTTAAAACATATTGAAACATGTAGACTAACACTAGGTTCTGATGCCAACTTTTAACTATTCGCAAAATTAAACGCAGGCATTTTTCTAACCTTCACTAAGCTATTACTTCATTCACAAGGCAGAACTCGCTTTACATTGCTTAATTTGAGCATTTTTTTATGCTCTAAAAGCTAACTTTTAAGGACATTGACTCCAAGAAGTTAAAAAACCATAAAGTCTTAATTTTCTTTATGTTACAAAAAGGCTCAAGACCAAAGTTATTTCTGAGGTTCTCCAAAAGTAAGGTACTTTCCCTATAATTCTTTTCAGTTGCAATGTTTTATTTCAATTCCTGGAAGATCTTTGCCAAGAGACCTATGTCCAGACAAGGCACAATAAAGGATATGAATTCGATTTTTCGCCCAGGAAGGCTCAACAAGGAGTTGATACCTTGATTGCTTTGGGGTAATTTTTCTTCCTCTTCTCCCTTCTTTCTAACAATTTTAGCGGCCACAAACATTCTTCCATTCACTTCTACTCAAGTGAGAGAGAAGCAGTCAACACTTACTGGTGTCCATTTCTGTCCTTTTTCTAGAACCATGAAGTGCGTATTATCATCCAGGGACTTGAAAAACTCTTCTGTGTCCACAACCGTGCCATCTTCCTCCAAAACCAGAGTAATTATTCCAGCAGATATAATGAAGGCATCTAAAGTCTGAAAAAAGACCCAGCAGATTTTAGCACTCTAAAGAGAGCCCATAATTTCATATTAAGACCTCCCCAGTCATGATTTTTAGAAGAACAGGAGTCTGTGGGTTGTCTCTCTGGCATACTGCATTTCACTGCAAGTCTCAGTCAGAGTGGGACTGTTTGCTATACCTTGCTGATGAGTTCTTGCAGACTGCTTGCAACAATTCCTTTTCGGCTGCTCCGGGAGGCGTTGGACACACGGAAAGGTCGCCCTGCAGGCATGAGAGGAGGGAACAGGGTCTGTTTTGTCACTGCTCCTACAGATGCTCCCACGGACACCAAAGATCTAAGACAAAAATTCAGCATGGTTATAAAAACATTCACGTCAAGTTCTGCGAGAAGGAGGAGGAAACTGTTGAGTTCAATGACATAATCACATCATACAAGTAATTCACAGTTCATGTTAGACCTGTGAAACTTGCTTTCAAAACTAAGTTATTACACAGCCCTACAGACATTTGCCTCTGAACTTTCTCTTTTGCCCATGACATTTGGAAGCACTTGTAAAATTAAACCAATTTCAAGCCGATGGGGGCCACCTCTAGCTCAGCTGACATCAAGGTCACAATTGCAGTGATGGTTTTTAATACTGAATTAAAAAGGCAGCAGCTCTTACTGCATTCAGTAACTTAGATTGTTCTCTTTATCTGCAAGATAAACAGCCAGTGAGATAAATAATTAGTTGAAAGTAATCTTGTGTGTGTTAAGAGATCAGTTTGCTTTAGGAAGACTGAACATATTATCCGTATTCAAAACATGTAGCATCAGAATGCAAGTGGAGATTTTTGATATAGTTATGCTTGACTTACAAACAGCCAAGGCCTTTATCTTGTAAATCATATCTACACCCTATAAAACTTCATCAAGTTTTGAAAAACACACACTAAGAACTGGTTTTGCCCTAATGTATCAGATGAAATGAAAGTTAAGATCCAAGTACATAAATGCGTAGTGTTGGAGTGAGCTGAGCTGCCAGAGAGGCTGGAAAAATTCAAGCACTTTTAGAAAGAGGTTTTATATTTTTCTGGGCAATTGCATGTTTTGATAGTGACTGTTTACCTTCGGTAAACCAAGCACACAGCGCCGGTAACTGCCGACTCCCACCCCAAGCTACAGACCTGCTCTCATCTACATTTAGTGATGCTTTATTCCATCTAACGGCATTGGCTAATTCAACAGTCAGCTTGCCAAAAAGGACACCCTGCCTGACACCTGGAAGCAAAAGCTTAATCTCTAAATCTTTTTTGTCTGCCACTCTCCTGGAGTTTACTTCCTCTGCTTCTTCATATTGAATTGCTCAGAGGTCAGAAAGGGATGCATCCCCATTCTGTTCCCACATAGGTGTAAAAGGTCAACTATATGTAGGAAAATCTGTTCTCAGACACCTTCACTGAGAGTAAAGGAGAGAACTGACAGCCTCTCTCTTCAGCCAGAGACTGAATACTGAAATTTCTAGCTCAACAATGAAATGGTATAAAGTTATCAACTGATAATGTCCCGGTCACATCTTTTTTGAAAATGCACACTGGCCATGGAGAATAACTGTCTTTTCCAAACCTCTTATCTGGTCTTTAAGCATATTTTTGGAACGGACAGAAAGTAATTTTTGTGACTGAACAGATTTCAGCAATTAATTTCCTGCTCTCATTGTGAACTACTCTTCTGAGCTATTGCCTTTCCTTTTTATACCAAAATTTACCTTCTTCAAAAACTCTTCGGCATTATTGGAGCTTAATTTTTTTAAAGGAGGAGAATGTTCAGCAGTTTTCTTCTAGCTCATGCTAATACCTTCTCGGTAGTGCTGTCTATACACTAGATATAAAAATGCTTTCAGCATATTGCATATATATATATATATATACACATGGCTGATGGAAATCTCTCTCCTTCCCATAACAAAGCTGGTGAGGATGAGCAGTTGGCTTTTGGGAAACAAGCATTGTTTCAAATTAAAGAGGTAATAAGCACTGTTCTTCCTGGAGAAGGGCCCAGACCAGGGGTGAAGACAAGGTGCCAGTAGCACTGACAAAGGCATTGAAGCTCCACAGAAAGGAAGCATGCTAGGACAGGATGCGTTTGTCAATCTCTTCGCTGACTAAGTTAATAGTCCCCCAATCACCCCACTGTCCGTGGGCAGCTTGCATTCTGAATCACTGACTCTTCTTCAGACAGGAAGCCTGCTCATCTACCTTGGGGCTGGTGACACCACTTCACAGCACACCCTCACATTAGAAAGTGCAGCACTCAGGTTTCAAGAGCTTTCACAGTTAGTTACATCTTGTTCCCCCTCAACATTTAAAAATTTGTATGCAGAACAGTTACTTGATTGATGTATATGACAGTACTGCCAAAGTTGTTTTTTTTTTTTTGTCAGGGTAGTCAGTACCAGTCGCATTGAAAAGTTTTCTTTCCCATTACTTAAGCCAAGTTGTCATTCACAAATAACAAAGCATAAGGGAAACACCCAAAACTAACATGCTGATACAGAATGAAAAGCGTTAGGGACACAGCTCATGGGCAGGACTCGAGCTAACAGGGATTAGCACAACCAACTATACAAGCTATACTTTTAAAGCTCTGAGCAGAAGTTCCTAAAGCATTCTAGATCAATCACCTCACACTGCTGTCTAGTTCTATCAGATTGAAAAATCAGATGAATAAATCAGGACTTTCATTATCTACCCCAGTCCAAGTCTTAAGAATTTATTTACACTTATGACATTTCACCCACATTTCAATAAAACCTGTCAATATAATCTTTAAACTAAGCCTACTTATGAAGGAGGGAGTCTGAGCTCCAGAGCAGGCTGAGGTTTCAGCTAGGACAAGTACTAGGAGACAGAAGCCAGTATGATTAAATAAAGGCAGATAAACAGAATGTGAACTCTTCCATTTCTGGGCCTATTGCTGAAAGCCACTCTCTTTCCAGGACTGTAGAGTCAAACAGGCCAGCCTACATTCAGGGCTCCTAGAAAGATCCTTTCTTGTTGTAGCTATCCTCAAAACCCAGACAAGCCAGCTCCTGATGCTAGACTGGAATTACCAAAAATAATTTCCTACTAAAAGCTGACAAAGCTGAGTCAGGAAAAAAGCGATGGAAAGAAACTAAGATGCAGTTTTATTAGAAAGTTGAGTGACACATCAGATACAGACAACTCCACTACTGTTTTATTATTCTTTAAAGGCAAAAGGATCAAGTCCTAGCTCTTCCCTAAAGGAAAGAGGAATCCTACGTCTGTGGGAAACAAAAATATATTTTTATTTGAACGATCAAATATCTTCAAACTCTAGCATCTTATCTGGTTTGTTTTGGATAACTATAACCTGCTCTAGAAGGACTCGCAGAGACTGCCACAAGCATTCACTGAAATGTCAAAGCTGGTGGAAGCAACTAATCCATTTTTTTTCAGGAGAAGCCAGGGACTAAAAGCCTGCCTTGAGCCCTGTACACATATTTCACTCTTTATCTTTGTTTGCCAACATGCCCCATATGTTTGTATAAGAACGTGGTGGTGCAATGGTCTTCAGTTTTGCTCACAAAAACCAACGTTGCACAACACGAGAGGCTCCAGGACACGGCACGGTTCCATTTTCAGGTTAAGGTTCACTGGCAAATGACGGCGTCAGTGACAGGGAAGTAAGAAAAGAGAAGGGGCTGCGGCCGCACGGACGGACGGACGGACGGGACGCGGCGGCTCCGGGCGGCCCCGCACCGCGCCGCGCTCCCGCAGCGACAGCCCCGGCGGGGGACCGCAGATCACCGGGCAGCCCGAGCTGCACGGCTGCTGCCCGCGCTCCCCTCGGCACAGCCCCGGCCAGCCCCGCAGGGCTGCGATGCCCCGACCCGCCCGTCGCACCCAGCGCCCCCAGGCTGGACGGCGCCGGAGCCCACGGGGGGCCGTCCACAGCCGGACCCGCCGCCGGCACCACCGTGGGCAGCGGGCATGAAGAAGGGCTGGGGGGGAGAGGAGGGGGGTGGGTGTTCCCGCACTCACCGCAGCAGCGATCCCACGCACTCCCGCGCCACCTCCATGGCCGGTCCGGCCGCGGGGCAGCGCCGCTCACGGCGCTTAAGTGTAGCGAGCCCTGCTCCTCCTCCGGCCGGAGCTGGCCCCTCCCGCTGCCGGCCCGTCGTGCCCTCCTCGCCCCCGGCGGCACCGGGAGCCGTGCCCGGGACGGGGAGCGCCGTCCGCGCAGTGCCAGCGGGGATAACCCTTGGCCAGCGGCGGGGATGCGGGGACGGGCGCCAGGTAGCGCGCTTTGGGAAGGAACGCTCCCTCAGGTGCCTTATGGCTCGCCTGGGAGAGGAGCGGGAAGGATTTTGTTCGGTGTGTATCGGAGGTGCCTGCTACATGTTGGCTAGTCACAGCTAATATAGTAACGGAGCCAATCTCGTTTGCAGCCTCTCGGCATTAGAGCAAATCAACAGATTAAGTGTCTCAGCTTCTGATTTTAGAGCCTGCGAGCAAGCTTACAGCTCGGATTAATGTGTACAGTAGCTTCAGTGGGGGCGCTTACTGTTACTCTTACAGGCAGGGCAGCAGTGAGTCCTGTTTACTACACAAGGACCAAGGCAGTATTTCCCATTCATGTATGCCTATGGGCACAAATACAGTCCTTTTGGAACCAGCTTCTGTTGCCTACATCTGTCTGACCACTACTGCATGGGGAAAACAGCTGGGAGCATTGGAACCTGCCTCTCGGGCAACAGCCTGACCCAGGGCCAGCATCTGCAGCAGGAAACCCTGGCACTACTGATCAGGGAATAACGCCTGAGGCCCTTGCCACCAGCATTCAAGTTACCACCAAGGTCAGGAATAATTAGTCACTTGGTTACCTGGATTGTTTTTCCTGAAACCAGCCTGTTTAGGACAGAAAGAACCGCTCAAAGTATCTCTTAGTGCCGAGGTTTCTTTAGCAGGCAGGCAGGCACTTGCTAGATATCTTCTTCAGTCCTCAGCTTTCGGGGCCCTTATCGGGTAAGGATTTTTCTGAACAGGCGGGGATACAAATGTCTGGAGAAGGTGGAAATTCTGGTCTTGCAGAAGCTTAGTTTTCCTCTGGTCATGTGCCTCTTCCCAAAGGTCTTTGTAGAAACATCCAACCAGCACAGCCACTGCTAAGCAACCCCCAAGGTGACATACCCGGTGCAAGGTCTATCATCTCTGAGACAAGGGACGGTGTGTTTTGCAAGGACATGCTCCTCCAGCAGCACTACTGCTTTGATTTGCATGGCAGTTGTCATAACTGATACAAACACAGATGCTTAACAAATACAAACATAGATGTACAAGAGCAACAGGAAAAACACGTCCTTTTGAAGACTGTCCTGATCTATAAGGAGAGAAGGGTATTACCTGTAGTTTAACAAGCTGTGCCAATACTCCTTTTTTTTTTTTTTCCCCGAGCAAGTAAAATTATCAGATGGGTAAAATAATTGTCTTAGGAGCTGGGCATCTCAGCAAAGAAGTGTCTCAGAACAGCGACAAGACAGCATACACATGGAATGTGCATAGAACCTACTGAGGAAGAGTATAAAACAGTAACATAAGCCAAATCTGGCAGGCCACAGCAATAAAATGAGATCTCAGAAAAAACCAGATGTGACAAGATAACATTCAGTTTAGGTACAATAACTGTAAGAAGCAGAATTATTCCACTCTTTTACAGAGAGAGAAAATGAACCATAGGTTGAGGTGAGGAGGCCAGAATACTTAGCAACATCTGCTTCAGTCATCACTGAAAACATTAATCATGTAGGGGACAAAGTACGTGGCTGATATTGAAGGGAGTGAACACTAGAGGTGGAGTTAAATAAGCAACTGTTTTAATCCCTCTTGCTAAACTACTGTCTCACTGTGCATTTGCTGAGTGCAGTGACTGCCTCCGTATGAGTTACATTTCCACTGGAGTTCAGGTTAAACAAGTTTGCTTGTCACTCCTCACAGGGGTCATACTGCTAAGAACAAAAGTCTGCACATGGCATGTTTAACAGGGAGGAGGAGGAGTCACTTGAAGCAGTTTTGCTTGCAACTTCACATGGGCGAACATGAAGTATCAGGCCAGGTTTTCCTTGTCCCCCTTCAAGAAAGAACTGACAGATTGGAACAGACTCAGAGGAAAGTGGGAATGATCAGACATGCAGAAAAACACGGTATATTGGCTGTGCAGTTTGGGAAATGGGAAGACTGGGTGTAGATGTGAATCATGGGCTTCAATGATTTTAGAGAACTCTGTAAAGAGGAATGGAATAGCATTTTCTTTATGCCTACAGAGGCTTAACCCATAGGAAAGGAGCATTAAGTCATCCATTAAGAAATATTTCAGCTCTAAGGTGACTGTTATTAGGTGCTGGGATCAATTGCCGACTGAAGATGTGAAGTCAATTAGACATAGACGTTGCATGGCCCAATTGGTCAAATGATATAAAGGACAAGTCAGGACACTAAGGGTCAATTTGGACATTCCTCCTATTTCTCAAGCTCTGACAAACTACGTGAACAAGATTAATCCAGAATAAAGTGTATTTCTACCTTGCCATCTTTGACCTTAGAGGGGAGTGCAAGAAGTGAGCAGATGTACTTAAAGCAGTGTTAGCAACAAAGGTAACAGATTAGAAGGGTTGGCTTAGATGTGCAGCTAACCCTCTCTTCAGTTTTCTGCCCTTCCCTGTTTTTGGTTAAATCTGATCCTGATTTCTTTTGGAACCACTCTTGTGGCCACCCCTAAATAAATTTAATTATTTCTTATCCCTTCAATAAAGAACCGCCTTTCTCTTCTTCACTGTGTCCTCCAAATAATATTTGCTTCCAGACTGCTTTTACTACTCAGCAGATTTCTATCTCCACTGCCTCTCGTTCTGTTTTATTTCTGCCAGGGTGTTTGTGTTAAAGAATTAGTTGTTCATTCTTAATGTTTTTGTTAACCACCACTGCACCATCACTGAAAATTAGACAGGCATCCATCACAGGAGGCTTAGATACTGCTGGTTATTTTGAGAAAAGACTGTGAAGTAAAAGATCTCATGAGGTTGTTTTTTATTGTTTTCCATTTTTCAGAATCTTATGATCTCTAGCATCTTTGCAGGAACCACTGAGTGTTTTTGTTTGCTGTACTGGAGGGGATGAAGCTTCTCCTAAAGGTGATCTTGCTGCCCTGCAAGGCTACGCAAAAGAAGCTTGGAAACATTTTTTTGGGTCTGATTAAAATCCTCTGTAAATGATGGGAAATGATTCTGTGGCTAGCAAAGATTCCAGTGTTCAAAGCCCTGTTTGAACTAAAGACTAACCTTTTGCTGCAGGGAATCATCAGGCCCAGAAAAAAAAAATTCTCTATTATGAGATTCCACAGGTGGGTATTTTATTTTGTTCTTTTTGGTTTTCAGTGATTTTAACAATAAGATCAAGACAGTGCTGATGAGTGGGCAAATGCTGTACACATAGGAAAAATTACTCTGCCAAGAGTGTCCCAGGGATGTGAAATACTTCCAGCACAAATTTAAATGTAGATGTTTTATAGCTAGATGGGATATTAAAATCAGAAGGTCAGGCTTTGCCCTCCCTTACTTCCTTTGCAATTCTGTATGTGTGAATGAATTGCAAATATTTGTGGGCAGCATTTAGCTGAAAGCTGATTTATTGAGAGCATCCATGTGATGGCAATAATGAAAAGCAGAAATGTTGCCCGTGAGAGTCATTATTGAAGATAATGTACTGGAAACTTAATACTTATTTATTCTGATCATGCCAAGGGTAATCTGAAGTATTTTATTTTACATTTCAAAAGTTGCAACTTCAAAAATATATCAAAATAAAACTATGTCACTCTTTTTTGTTTGGTTTGTTTTGCTTTGTTTCTAATATCTTTATGTTCTATTATTGGTTTAGCAATACTCCCTATAGGAACAAAAAATATTCAAGAAGAAATATGAAATTTTGTAAGCATTAGAGTTTTCTTTTATGAGGCTTTTCATCACAAAATGTGGCTGTCACTGTGGAATTGTCATTTTTAAGGGATGCACAAACAGGAACTAGATTTGCAGATGCTACAGAGTAATCTGTGTGCATGTGAAATATCCGAAGCAGCTCCACTAGGAAATTTTTAAGGATCACAGATTGAAACAGACTGAGAAAAATATTGGTATGACTTACTGCTTTTAGATTCTGCTCGGGTACTTTGCTCTCCAGACAAAAAGGCTCTTGGTAAGCTGCAAGAGCTTTCAAAGTCAAGTGACTGTAAGCTGCAGTTTGGAGTCAAAACCTGACTTAGGGCCTAAATACCTTCTGACCAAAGCTGGCCTGCCTCTGTAGCCATCCCTGCGAAATATCCAGTCAGCCCTCAGACTCTAACAGGTCTTTTTTTTTTTTCACACTGTGACTGTTTTCATATGTGTGCAGCTGTCTTTTATACTCCCTTTGGAATAGTAGCAGTTCTTAGCCATGGGGTTGGTCTGTGGTGCACCCCAACACCCCAGCACTCACTGCCTTTGGGTGGGTCAGGCTGCAGAAGGAGGAGAATGGTTTTATGCTGCAAGGTGGATAGTTCTCAGATCTGAACCCCTGGGCCTTGCTATTCACTTCTCACATCTACTGCTGTTCAACTGCAGCTTCCTGCCCCCAGTCACCTCAGCTCCAAAGTCCTTGTCATCTCCCACCTCGCGACCTCAGATATCTGTTTGTGCCTCCCCAACCCGTCCCAGCCCATGTAGCTGCCACCTGTCCTATCCACCCCTCAGATCTGGCTGTTCTGGGTTTGATTCTGACCACCAGGTAATATGTCTGACAAACCCAATTAGTGTGGATCACAACACTTCAGAGCACAAAGTTACTATACCCTTTCTCTTATGGTGATGCTGGACTATTGATACTAAATCTGGATGATTCTTGAGAAATTATGCTATTGGAATTATGCTTTGGAACAGGCTGAGGAGGATTTGGGGCTGCCAGTCCTATCTCATGGTCACTTTTGAGCCTTTCTCTTTTTAACAGGTGCAAAGAAATCTTACAGGAGCTCTCCAAGGCTGAAGAAATCTAGTTATTTGTATAACTTGCACGATATACATATGTATGTAACAGCTGTAGGCTCTCAGTGTCAGGGTGCTTTTTTGTGATCAAGGAAATCTCCCACGTGGTCAGTGGGGGTACATCTCAAAGTAGGTGAGAAATGCAAAGGGATCATTCTTTCAATAATTAATTCTCTATTCATCTGATGGGTCTTCTGTTCAGGGCCGGCTGAGCGGGTTAGCAAAACAAAGACAGATGGCAGCAGATTATTTAAAACACTTCTTTGTTACTGGGTAATCAGCACAGATTCTGCCACCTCCCAACCCCCCCTTCACTTAGAGCCCAGTCAAAACCCATTAAGTAAATAGAAAGACTCCTATTGATTTTGATGGGCACTCAGCCAAGGCCTGGGCCTCAACAACTTTCTCAGCTAAACTTTGTCCTACTCATCACATTTTAGAATGTTTTGGTGTTGCATTTTTTTGTTTGTTTTTATCGAAAGAAGAAAGTAATGCTGACATAGTCACTCCTGGGAACTACTAGGGGAGAGATCAAGCTCTACTTTTATGTGCACAATATACTGCCGTAAGCATATCCAAGGTGAAAGGTCAGCACGGTTTAACTGTGTGAGCTTTTTGGCAATTAAGTTCGATTTTTAGGGAAGGCAAAGAGACGAGGGATATGGCTGAAATATGTGCTCTGTCTACCTCCTGTTCTTCACGGGAAGGGTGATTGGACTGGGCTGCCCAGGGAGGTGGTGGAGTCACCATCCCTGGGTGTGTTTAAGAAAAGACTGGATGTGGCACTCAGTGCCGTGGTCTAGTTGACAAGGTGGTGTTTGGTCCTAGGTTGGGCTTGATGATCTCAGAGGTCTTTTCCAACCTAATTAATTCTGTGATTCCGTGATTCTGAGCTGCATGCTCTGGAAGAGGTCCTCGGAGCAAGCTATGTTTGGGCTGAGTGCAGACCTGGGAACTTGAGTCTGCTCGGAGTGGATTCTCAAAGGCTCTTGGCTGCACGTGTCTTGTGAAGGCTTTGGTCATCCCTGCTGAGAACCGCCAGACACTGCCTACTTGCTTCTACTTTGAGACACTTTATGAGGCCAATCTGACATTTTGGTCTAAACTTTGATGCTGTTCCTGGGACAGTCTTGTAGAGATTGGTTGTATTTCATGTTATTTCCACAGATATCACTGAAGCACTTGACCCTGTTTCCACATATTAACTATATTCAGACCTAATTGTTTTTTTTGCATAGCACATTCCTTTCTGTGATGCTGGCTCCTCCCTACCATTGTCAAATGTCCATTTTGCTTCTTACAGTGCATATGTGTAGACCCATGATCCCTTAGAGTGAATCTTTAGTCTTAGATTATGTGCTTAGTCTTTCCCTCTTAACACACACACTCTTAGAAGCACAGAAGGATTAAGTATGCAGTGACTATGTGTTGCTTGGCAAGCATTAACAAAAGCAATGCATGATCAGAAATTAATGCCTCTCATGGAGCTCAAGGAGAGCTGTAGGGCAAGGTTTTAAAGTGCTCCTCTAGTGCTTCTGTGTTGCAGCACATCAGCAATGCCAGAGGAGTAGAGTGAGTCTGTTGTTCGCTCTGGACGGCTCTCTGGGATGGGTAGGGGGACTCCAGCATGCCCAGTGTGCATAAAGCAGGCATCACAGAGGCGTGGATCTGGGTGCACGGGCACAGGAACCCATCCCAGTGTAGAGCTGCCCCCTGTTGGCAAGCCAGGCTGGCTCCAGGAAAGGTTTTTTTTGTGTAGGGGCAGGACTCCAGTGAGGGCAAGTCATAGTTCCACAATCCCTGAGCTGCAAGGTGATGTGGGATGGCAAGACAGTCTGGTGCAGCCCCAGGCAGCAGCTGCCTTCTAGTCACACCAGAAACATTTCAGGACAACTAGAGCAGAAAGGGATCCAATGTTGCTAGATCAATAACTGCATCTGGTTTTGCGAGGCTGCTTCCCTACAGCCCTGAGAAGGAAATAAACAGACTGAAGGATCTTGTTTATGCACCTCTCTCATTTCTTCCTACAAGTCCAAGCAGAAATAAACAAACACAGTCATCAGGATTTGCAGCAAATATTCTATTTTTCATGGCCCTAAGCCGTCATATGTACTTGCCACCTAATACACCAACACATGCACTGGCTGTTTGCTTTGAAAAGGAATTGAATACGGGTGTTTCTTCATGACCTCTCAGGCCTGCACAGCTGATGGCATCTGAAACGTCCCCAGGTGCATGAGGCAGAGCAGACAGAATAGTAGGCCTGCAGACAGGCCACTTTGAATGTGTCCTCCGGAGAGAGCTGCTCCATCAAGCATTCTTGGTCTGGACACAGGTCAGAGATATGCTGTGTCACGCTCTGCCACTTGCTTTCTGGCTTTGGCAGCTCATTTTGCTATTGAACAGAACTGGGACAAACAGAAACGTACCCACCTCTAAAATTAAAATCTAAACATCTTGGTAACTGCCAAAAAACCTCTCTCTCAAATATCACATGTAGTATCTGTGTGGATTTGCAAATGTTTAAAGATTCAACAGGGTTTCTGCATAGCTATGTTTGTTTTTAATGACCTGCTTTTTAACTTCTTTTCCTCAAAGCCCTTTGATACAGAGATAGGAAAAATTTTCCAAGAACTGTTGTTTTCTTGAAAACAGAGACAGGAGTTCAAATTCAATGGGAAATTAATGTACTTGGCTGTCAGCAGGTGGCTCTGTGTTAAGAGCAAGCTCTGTTCTTGATATATGCACAGAACTGGAACTGTTTAAAACAATCTATTTGATTTCTTAAGCCAGCAGAAAGATAATAAAGGGCTATGATTTGTCAGTAAGAGTGATACTGGTCCAGGGAGTAATGTTTTTCTTATTTTTAGTATTCTACTTCACTCAAGGTGTAGATTTACTTAAGGTAAACCTGAAGTGAGACTTTAAAGGAGCACAGAAGTAAATCAGGTTCCTAAGGTTCACTGAGTACATTGCTTTTCAATACAGGCTTGAAATGGTAGAGTTACTGCTCATCACATTACTGTCACACTGCATTGCAAAGAAGAGTTTTCCATTTTTTTTGGTTACAGACTGGTGCTGCCCATGACATGTTGTTCAGTTTGCTCTTTTTGAGATTTAAAACAATAAAGATCAGCTTAGATCTCCAGGTGTCCCAGAGAACACTTGTTTACTGCTAACATCTTTATGTTGATGGAGCTGCTCTTCTTCTTCCTTTGCGTCTTGGAAAAGATGTTGTCAAAGGGTCCTGTAACAGCCACTGAGGAGGGATTGCAGAATCACAGAATTGCTGAGGTTGGAAGGCAGCTCTGGGGATTGCCTAGTCCAACCCACCTCCTCAAAGCATAATCAGCTAGAGCAGGTTGCTCAGGGCCATGACCAGTAGGGTTTTGGGTATCTCCAAGAATGAGGACTCCATAGTCTTTCAGGGCAACCTGTGCCAGTTCTCAGTCACCCCTGAGATAAAAAGCAAACAAACTTTTTCTTAGGTTTAAACAAAGTTCTTGTAATTGATTTTGTGCCCATTGTCTCTTGTGACTAGCTGTGGTGGTTTGACCTTGGCCAGATGCCGGGTATTCACCAAAGCCATTCTATCCCTCCCTTCCTCAGCTGGACAGGGGAGAGAAAATACAACAAAAGGCTCATGAGCTGAGATATGGGCAGGGAGAGATCACTCACCAGTTACTGTCACAGGCAAAAGAAACTAGACTTGGGGAAATTAATTGAATTTATTACCAATCAGAGTATGATAATGAGAAGTAAAATAAATCCTAAAAAAACCTTCCTCCTTCCCAGCCTTAACTTTATTCCTGATTCTCTCCTTCCTCCCCACCAGTGATGCAGAGGGATGGGCAATGGAGGCTCCAATCAGTTCACTGCATGTTGTTTCTGCCGCTTCTACCTCCTCAGGGAGAGGACTTCTTCCCCTGCTCCAGTGTGGGGTCCCTCCACAAACTTTTTTCAACATGAGTCTTTCCCACAGGCTACAGTCCTTCATGGACTGCTCCAGTGTGGGCTCCCTGTGGTGTCACAAGCCCTGCCAGCAAACTGGCTCCAGTGTGGGCTCCTCTCTTCATGCATCCACAGGTCCTGCCAGGAGCCCACTCCAGCAAAGGCTTCCCATGGGGGTCACAGCCTCCTTCAGGCAGCTGGCTGCTCTGGCATGGAGCCCTCCACAGGCTGCAGGTGGATCTCTGCTCCATTGTGGTCCTCCTTGGGCTGCAAGGGCACAGCTGGCTTACTGTGGTCTGCACCATGGGCTGCAGGCAAATCTTAGCTCCAGTGCCTGGAGCATCTCCTCCTGCTCCTTCTTCACTGACCTTGGTGTCTGCAGGGCTGTTTCTCTCTCCTCTCTTCTCTGGCTGCAGCTACTTCTGGATAGTAATTTTTCTCCCTTCTTAGATCTGTTATCCCAGAGGTGTTACCACCACCATTGCTGATGGGCTCAGCCCTGGCCAGCATTGGGATCTGTCCTGGCGCTGGTTGGCATTGGCTCTGTCAGACACAGAAACTTCTGGCAGCTTCTCAGAGAAGCCACTCCTGTAGCCCCCCTGGCTACCAAAACCTTGCCACACAAACCCAATATACTAGTTTCTGCTGGACTTTGTGCTGCTGATCACAATCCCCTGGACCGGAGGTTCAGGCAATTTCCAACACACTTCATTGTCCACTTATCTTGCCTTTACCTTATCAGTTTGTCTATGAGAATGTTATGGGAGACACTGCTGAAAACCTAACTAAAGTCAAGGTAAACAGCTGTGCTCATCTCGTCACCAAGCCAGCCATCACACCACAGAGGA
This sequence comes from Sclerurus mexicanus, assembly GCA_013396755.1. Lineage (NCBI taxonomy): Eukaryota > Metazoa > Chordata > Aves > Passeriformes > Furnariidae > Sclerurus > Sclerurus mexicanus. The sequence continues at coordinate 230,419 of VWZF01003124.1, forward strand.
CTATCAGGCCAGTTAAACGTGACTTCCCTTTCATAAATCCGTGCTGGCTATTCCCAGTCATATTTTTGTCCTTTATGTGATTTGAAATGGTTTCCAGGATTATTTGCTCTGTCACGTTCCCAGAGATGAGGGTGACGTTGACTGGCCTGTTGTTCCCAGGGCCCTTCTTCTTGCCCTCCTCAAAGACAAGAGTGACATTTGCCTTCTTCCAATGCTTAGGAACCTCCTCAGATCACAATAACATTTAAAAGACAGTCAAAAGTGGCATCACATCAACATCAGCCAGTTCCCACTGCACTTGTGGTACCCCATCAGGTGCTGTGGACTTGCATGTGTCCGGTTCAAGAGGGAGAGCTTCAGCTTCAGAGGAGCTCCCCTGAGGAGAAGCCTAATTGTGGCCTTTTCCAGATCTTCCTTCAAAACAGGTCATAGCAGCTTGTCTCTTGGATGTGGCCAGCAAAACTCCTGGGTGTGTACTCAGGGTCCTGACTGACTTTGTGAGTCTGGCTATCAGGATAAACTGTTTGATTTGCAGGAGAAAATGGGAAGTGGAATTCAAAGGAGCATAACAATAATGAAACTCTGGGTTTTGCAATTCTGTCAGTGGGGAGGAGGGAACTTGCACAATTTGCAGGTTTTAATGAAATTCTACTCTTCTATGGCTAGTATGTTGTGTTTATCTCATCAGAGCATCCTTTTGGGGTGTGAAGTTTGACTATCCTGCCTCCTGAGTGGATTTACTACTTCTCAGTCTCTTCTGCAGGAATTGGAGAACAGAGAACAGAAATAGCTTGATTAAAGCTCATGTGTTCACAGAACTTGCTCAAACAGAGAGGTGTGTACAATGTGAAAGTTATTTACAGATAGAACAACAAAGACTTTCTTTCTTTTACTATTATTATAATAATATTAATACATATTTGCATCTAAGAATGAAAGCTCCACAATACTTGAGATTTCTTCTGATTTACACTCTGGTCTATTGATTTTTGTGATCATTGATTTCTAGCATTCATTAGAAAACAATGAGAAACTCTATAACCTGTATATGGTACAGGAAAAAACGCTCGTTTCCAAAGGACAAATTATAATATCGCAAAAGATAAGCAGGAATTCAACATGGACATCTTTGCATTTTTAAATTATGCTTTCATGATGAAATCTCTGTGTGATGGAGATGACCTTGAATTCAACTGATACCAGTGGATGGAGAGCATTCATTGAAATTGCACATGCTTACATGAGGAATTAATAAGGTCTTTGGTTTCTTGATCCATAGTAGGTTATCAGATGTAAAATCCATCTTTTCCTTGACTTTATAAAACATGTAAAAGTAATTATTCTTAGCTTCTGATATAATAATTGCAGAAGGATATATTAGAAAAAACTATGGATAAGAAAATTTTATGTTAATTAGAAGGCCGATATGAACTAGAAAGACTTTTATGTCTTGTTGTTTGTTTCCAGATGTACACTTAGACTACAGACTAACAAGTCAGGGGGAGATATCCTGATGTAATTAAGTGGCCTTAATCTCTTTTGAAGTCGGGTTACATCTTTTAAGGCTAATTCTTCCTCCCACTGCTGTTCTATGTGCAGATGAAATAATGCAGGGATACAGTACATTTGAAAAAAAAAAATCCAGTAAATGATGAATGATTTTCTCCTCAATGTTGGAAATGGTGTATTAAAAACTGGTGAGCCCTTGCATGTTGTATATTTACTTCTACATTTGAAAAGTGAATGTAAAACACTACTATTCTATTAATATAGCATGTCTCATCCCTTTTACAAATAGCAAATGATTACACTAAGTGCAAGGCAGGAGCAAACTAGCATTAAATTTCTAAGTTTCTACATGTATGTATAGTAATTACTATATTTTACAGTAAAAGCCATTAAAATATTTATCTGAAATGTTGTGACTCCAAGGCGTGCTGACCACCAAAATAACACTTTAGAACTACCCAGTATGTCCAGAAATCCTCAGTACGTGCCACCTGATGGATGTATGTGTTTGTGTCATAGAAGACTCTTAGTGTTATTTCAGTACAAAGACAAGTGATAATTTTGCTGAGTTACAGTCATGCCATGCCCTGAGCTTCATAACATCACTGGAACTGTGGTCCCTTGTGCCACTAGAGGTTTGGCGCCCCATTTTCTTAAATTTGGCTCACTGGAATCATCCGGTTGTACTGCTCAACATGACCAACAATAAACAATGCTTGGCAAGAGAGTATCTGTGTTTCTCAGGAAAACAAGTAAATGCTTATTGCAATGGACAAACAAAAGTCCTGGAATTCCGATTTTAGTTCCCTGTTGTCTGACAGCCTGGCTAAGAATGTTTGAATTCATTTCTAAATAGAATAAACCAGTATTTCCACCATGAATATATTCAATTCATGGCCTTGTAAGTGACCCCTAGCGTCACAGTATTTCGAAGGACTGCTGCACCACTGATACAGTAACAGTGCACTGTCATATGTAGGTTTGCTTTCTCAAATAGCTTTAAATTCAAATACCACCACTGCATATTTTTGGCTAAAAGCAAAGCGCTGTTAAGGGACGCAGACCTTTCACACTTAAAGAGGTTTCCAGCTTAATGTGATAAAGTTTATCCCTTCCCTACTGACCTCTTTAATACCTAACAATCTTTCTGTGTGAAGAATGTGTCTGCGAGCCTTTTTACCTCAGGAAACATCTCTGAATAAATGTTTTTCTTTTCACTGATTAACACTTCGTGTGTGATTGTGAGAGGTGGCTAGAGATACAAACACTCAGAAATTTTAAGATAATTTCTGTGAGCCTGTGCATGAGTAATTTGTAGATAAAAAACTTAGACTTAATTTTAATCTACCATATATATATATATATGAATATATATTATTATTCCACCATTAATTTTGAAACGTAAGACTGTATGAAGTATATGAATAGTATTTTTTTTTACAAATAATATTGACACATATCCATCAGCACTGATTTTGACAGTAACTGCTCGGAAAACATTCTGATTTGCAGATGATTAATGTTCCATGCTGCAAACCAGGCATTGCTGAGCCAGAGGAGGTTTTCCCTCCCTGTGATCGGATTGAAAATTCTGCCTTCAAGACAAGATTTTGGCTATTTTTTTTTCTCCTGCAAACAGGTACAACTCCACTGATTTATCCAATTCATCCAGTGTTGGCAGGAAGACTCAGACTTCAATTTGGAATCTGTTTATTGCAGTGAGTTGGAAAGCGACAGTTTTAATGGCTATATTATAAAATCCTGAATATTCACTTAAAAAAAGCGCTTTTTAGTAAAACTGGAAGTCAGTAGCTAACTGAAGAGGCATAGTGTAGTGGGTTGTGATATTCCTGGAGCATGTACTGGCAGTGTGCATAAGAGGGTGCAGAGGATGAATGTATAAATGCTGTATGTTAGGGTATGCACTGAAGTATTTAGCATTATTTAATGGATTTCAGCAATTGCACAAAAGCGACTGCAATTACAGAGCCTTGTGATCATGGATCAATTCTCACACCACCTGTATGAAGTGGGTCTCTCTGGCTCTCTTGTTACCAGGCTGCACTGCAAGACATTTGTCGGTCTGCACAGACTTCATGGCAGTGCACATGGGAAACAGCACAGGATCTTGTCATTGAAATAGTAACATTTGGTATGCCGAGATACAGAATTCTTCTCCGTGTTGTGAAACACTTACCTTCCCATTCTGTGATGAGAAAGGTCACACTCTGAGTCCATTTTACTCTAAAATTCACTGTATAAATACAACAGGATGACAAGGACAGAAGTACAAACACACTATTGTGATGCATTTTAAAATTAAAACTTCAGGAGCAAAACCCATGGAAATCCAGAGTTGGTGTCAACAGTTATTCCTCTTTTGAATAGAATTAGTTCTTCTGCTACTTGAACACAGCATGTGTATTAAATGCAGTATCCTGTAGTGCTATTGTCATGCCTGCCGCATGGATTAAAAGAAAATGGAAAGTCCTCCTTCTGCTGTTCATGAATGATTTGTTGCTTCTTGGAACTGGGGAGATGTTTTATGAAAGGCTTAACTTTAAAGTGCTGTAAAATGGAAATTGCTGTAGGAACCATAATTTGGACTCCTCTACATTTTCAGTGTTGGTGACACAGTACTGCAGCAGAGCACATTTTTGTACAGTTTCCCTACCAGTATAAAGGAAAAAAAATAATTAAACAGTCTTGGCATATCTAGGAAGTTACCAGGAAAAAGGTGTGGTCTGTGTTAATTTGGTATAGTGGCTTAAGTCTTACTTCATTATTCAAAGATGCCCTTGCACACCTCCTGTTCAGACATTAAGCAGATCCAACCTTGCAGAGAGAAGAGCATAGCTCTAATACCAATAACAGAATGGCTACTGGTAAGTGATATTTTTATTCCTTTAACTGAAGCCATGGCCATCAGGAACCAAATTCTAGATGAAATAGAGAGAATACTGCCTGTGGGTCCCTAGGTAAGTGCTCCAATACATGCATATTTCTTTAACACTATGAGATTAGTTAGTATAATCAAAATATCAGTCCTTCAGCACATCTGAAAGATGCTGACACTTGTTCTGGAAAATCTGACAAACTCAACAAGATACACTGCAAAGGAGTCAGCCACTGACCATTTTCTTGGAGTTTACAGCTATTTTTGCTCTTTATTCTACCAGAAAGCACCATTTGAGACCAGACCAGCAAGACTGGAGGTAAAAAATGTTCTCTGCCAGTGAGGTGGTAGTGAGGGATGCAGACATGAACTGGGATGGCTCCAGGAAGCTGAGCACGATTTCCTTCAGAGGAAGTGCTCTTTTCAGAGCACAGGCATCTTTGTGCCGGTGTCCACAGAGAAAATATTCATCCGTCTTGGATCCATTATGTACTCCATAATGTGTGTAGAGGAAAACAGTCCAACCATTTTACAACAGCTGGCAGGGAAAAGAGTCCACATGTTTAAGCATTTAGGGGCATTTAAGTTTCTGGCTAACGTGCTGCGCTGACCACGCAATGAATGCTTGCACTCACAGGGAGAGCTGCTGGGCATGCTGAGCAAAGTTTAATTTGGCTACCAAGAAAAAGGAAGGGAGGACAAACTCCAGTACAACTCATGTCAGTCAATATACATAGTCAAACAGTTTTAAGGCTGCATTTGGATGTAAACTCTGAAACTGGCATACTGTGACACCACATGTGAAGGGAGCAGTCCTGCTTGCCCGCTCACTGCCCGCCATGGTGCCTGAAGGCAGACGCTCATGGTGGCCAGGGGCTGAATTGGCTTGGGAAAACGATCTGCCTGGAAAATAATCCCTTCTTTGTTTACTGGGGTAATTTACAGGCAGATCACTTCACTTATCTAGTCCTCTGGAAGGGCTCAGAAATGTTTGTCCTGGCACACAGGCGACAGAGGGGGTGGGGGAGACAGGACTGTTGCTCCCCACACACAGAGCCAGTTTAGCATACTTGAACTACAGCCCAAATAAAACCCAAAACTGCATCCTGGGCACAAATGAGAACTTGTGAATGGGCTTCTGCAGCTCTCCCTTCCCACCATACTTGGCTCCCAGCTCCGCAAATCGCTGGCGTGTGCACAGATCTCCCTGCTTTGCCAAGCTCTGGGATGCCAAGGCACACCACCCCTAACTGGGTCAGAGACTTTCTTTGTCCAACTGGGCTGAGCTGCTGGGAAAGCTTGGTGGAGCCGTGAAGCAGCTTCTCACACATGCTCCTCTCCCAGAGCAATGGTGGGGGACAGGGTTGGTAGGGGGAGTGGATGAAGTGGGGCTGAGCTTCCACCACACTTGACTCCCTGCCAGCATAAGCTTCCTTACAGGGCTTACAATCACAGCACAAGCCTGAGTAAAGCTCCAGCTGCTCCCATGGCTGCCAGGGCTAAGCACCCTGGAATCAGAGCAGTGCCACCAAGCTCCTCATCTGTCACTCAGACATCCTCTGTGCTCAGAAAGTGGGGGAAGAGTGAACAAGAGACAAATGAGCCTATTAGTATTTATTATTTGTATTATTATAGCACCTCAGTGCCTAGTTGTGGACCAGAATCTCAGCACTGTGAAAACCCAGAGCCAAAGTACTATAGTCCCTGCCCCAGAGGGCTTACAATCTCCGTTCCGAATGGGGAGGGTGAGGAGGTACAAAGAGATGGAGGGGGTAAAAGGGAGCAGTGACAAAACATTCATCACTGTGACAGAAAGCGTTGGTTTTCTGGTAAGAACCATCAGCTCTTAAATGCTTGCTTGGATTTAGACATTCTTTGCACTGTCAATACTTGTATTTCTCGTGGAAAAAAAACATCAAGAAATCACACTCATTTTTTTGTTATATTTGGTGAAAAACATTTTTCATTGCAAGAAACACACAAGGTTATTTTTAAAAAATACTGTTTAGTTTGTTCTAAGCAGATATCTGAACACATTTACGAAGTCTACACATGCAGTGTATAAAAAAGTCTAAAATTTTTAACCAACTTTTTTGGCTCATTCCTTTATTTGATTTGCACTCTTGCAAAAAGAGATACCTTTAATTAAATTTTTGAAGAAAAAATAGAAGTGATTTTATCTCAACTACTTTTCTGGACACACATGTATTTTCCCTGTGCTCATAATTTAAAACATAATCTAAATAGAAATTATAACCTTGGCTAGATACAGGGATAGAGAACAAGTGTGTATTTAGGAAATCTATGTAACAGATTTTACAGGTTTTTCTCATCAAAAAGTGTGATTACAACTTTGTGCAAGAAGGGCATGTGATTTATAACTTTTTGCAAGCATATTTCTGTGCATATTTTTAATCACTTGCCTGTGAAGGGCCAAATCCTATTGTTCTGCTCAGTTTCTCTAAAATCAACAGCTCTTTGACACTGTGCTCTATTCTGCTGGCCTCCTACTGTGTGTCATAGTTAATACTGTGAATAGCTCAGTTTGAGTTCAATATTCCCGGTTTTAACTATAATTACTCTGTGGTAGTAAGTGTTTACAGGTTTGAGTATCTTACAGAGGCCTGTGGGACAGTATGATTTATGCCCATGCAGAGGGATGAAGGGCAACAAAACTAGTTGGACAGTTTGTAAAATAATTAAACATTTTCCATGACCAGCTCTGCTATTTGCCATTTGAATAGCCCTGACCAGAATCACCTAAGTAGCCTGTACTCTTTACCTGAAAATTACTTCAACATTAACTGTCTTCTATGCATTCTCTAAATTGCTGTAAACATCCAGGATACCCATACATATATACAAACACACATGGGGGTGTGTGTGTATACATGCATATACACGTATAGATGTATATATATATGTCTACACACACAGACATACATACATGTACATATACAGATATATAGCTATGATGTAGTCAGGAAACAACGTCATTTTTATTGCATTCTTAAGTATCATAGAACAAGGGTATTATAGGCACACATCTTAACTACTTGTCCTTCACTACATTTCTAAAGCTCATTTACCTGAGATCTGCATCTGTAAAAATAAAGTTCCATTTTTAGCTGCATGTTACAAAAAACTAAATATCAGCCCGACAGATACGAAATTACGACTTAATTTTGAGACTAATTTACTACCAGTAAAATATGCTATCTTATAAAAAAGATACTGCTGAAAGAGTTACATATTAAAAAGGAAACACGATTCTTAGAGGTTTAAAAATCTCCCTACGCCTTCCCACATTGTAATAAATTTATAAAAAATATTTGACACAGAAAACCTCCACAGAAAGCATCCTGCTGAAATCACGTACCCTTTAAGCCACCCATCTTGCAAAAGTTACATAGTTCAGAGGGCAAACTCCACGCTGTAGGTATTTAGTTTTCGTCATCCCGTCTGTAGTGAATAGTTTGTATTTCCTGAGCTATGAACATGGCCATCTCTCTAGTGCCTGCAGCAATCACTCGGCAGGACATAAGATCCAGAGGTCCCCCTGAGGACAAGAGGATTAGTGAGAATTGTCTTAAATATAAGCCATGCTGTAATTAGATAGCTTCAAAAACACTGAAACAACTTCATACATAGCTCCTTTTGGGGTAGGAAGAACAACCTAATTCAGCAACTCCCACCTGGAAATCTCCACAAAAAAGTTAATTTAGAAAATTCTAGATATAGAGCCAAAGTATGCAAGAGAAACAGTGAATGCCTAGATTTGTTCAGATCCAACAATAAATGCAATAGTCCCTTTTAGCAACAGGAAAGGGTAGAATAGAAATTAGTTCATTCAGTATACCCTTCTTAATCCACCAGATCTTTCCACAGTATTCAGGTACTGGTCACCACTAAACCATTACTCTGAGACATGTACCATCTAAATGAATACAGTAATAATCTGGAGACTGTGCTCTCATTTACTCCTTCTGACTAGTTTTCAGTCATATATGTTTGGACTTGTACCTCAGAGTCCTCCTTTCCTGGAAGGTTTGCTCTGTTGAAACATGTTTGGAGTCTGAGCATATCTACCAATCTCCTGGGCTGGTTCTTTTATGGTAAATATGATGCTTTAAAGGAATTACTCAAAGTCACAGTTTGATGTGATGAAACCCCAGGCTGGAATTGCATGAGTGTCCCCTGAATAACCAGCCAGTCTAGTGGAGAGTACAGATTGTTTCTACAGAATATTGCTAGAAATGAGTAAGAGCCACAGGGGAAGGGGTGTACCGAGGTAACACAATCTGCCCTGAAGTAGCCACTCAGCCCCCCAAAAGTCAGTGAAAACAAGGATATGCTCACCTGAAGTGTCTATCACAGTGCCACCTGCCTCTCTAATGATGACAGTCGCTGCTGCCAGGTCCCAGCAGTGCAACCCAAACTGGTAATAGGCGTCTGCAGCGCCAGATGCCAAGTGGCACAGAGCCAGGGTCGAGCTCCCAATGACACGGACCCTAAACCCCACGAGAAGTGGGCATGGTAAGATAAAGAAGAAAAGGCCTTTGATTTCAATATATGTGTTGAGATCACAAAATGCACAACACACTTGTTTGTTTGGGTTTTTTTTCTGATTACTTTTTCAAATTACTTTTTCATCACAAATGTGAGACATATGTTGGAAAGTATCTTACCCATGTGCTTGGGCCTTGAGTAATCTCTCAATGTTACCGAGGAACAATTTCAAAGTTGCAGGGTCACGTTTTGGACCAATTTCTGTTAAGATTAAGGCCTTCGAGATATCTGCAATGGCAGGGAGGTATTTCCATTAATTCAACAGCTTCCAGGTAGGTTCTGTAAATTCATTTTTAAATTAAACACTAATGGACTTTTCACACAAAAAAATAATTTTCATGTCCCTTTTTTCACCCAAAACTCTTTCATAGGATGAGTAACAACTTTGCATAAAAATTCAAACAAAACTAGGTTTCTCATATCAAATGGTCTGATCTAAAAATACTTTAAAAAAAAATAACAGGAAGATTAAAACCAAGAACGCATTCTTACATTCCTTCTCTTTCCATACATTGTTTTATTTCATTGAGTGGTCATCATCTGGCAAATTCACTAATAGCAGTCAACTGAAAATAATCCAGTGACCTAATAACTACTAATGATGCTAATCTATTTATATTCAAAACCAGGATGGTTCTTGAATAGGGAATTTTAGTGTAATTTGTTAACCAATTATAAACATTTGGGAACATAATAAGAGGAAAGAAAAGTTTCTGCCTAAATCACCAGTCACCCAGTAACAGCTCATTGCAACACTTCAGAGACTGAAGACACCTTACGACTGAAAGAAATCCCTTCTTACCACAAACTAAAGCAGTCTCTTTATTCATAATAATATAAGAATGTTCTATTTGTCTTGTGTTCAGCAAGGGCAATTCTGACCTAGAGCACATGAAGGTATCAGCCTTGTGCACAGTCAAAGGAGAGACTCACAGTGACTCGAAAGGTGTTGAAGTAGTCCTCACATGAGATCTGAATATGCCAGTCTGTAGCAAGCATATGCCAGTGTAGGTGGAGGTGGTTGATCAAATGTCAAATGTCCCTGCTTCTGCTGTGCCAGCTGAACTCAGAGGCGTTAAAGAGATGACAAAACTCAAAGGTTTAGCTGTTGATTACTTCCTAACTAGGCTCCTAACTAGGCTGTGCCCAATGTCAGGTGTCACCTTCTACCCTGTCTTAGAGGCGAGGCCTTCATTCTGATAGGGAACATCTACCTGGTTATTACAACTAACTGCATAAGCTGAAAGTTCTCAGCAGAAGTAGCAAAGAGCAAATTAAAAAGCAAATTAGGCTGGAGGGAGACATCATTTAACTAAATAGGCCGCCAATTAATTTAGTATTGGAGATGAACATTATGGACTCAAGCAATGTGGTAAAATGGTTGGTGAGTAACAGGTAAGCAATTAGATTAAAAGTTACAGGGTCTCACAAATCTTAACCATAGAAACATAGATTTAACAACTGCTTTTTAAATTACTGCATTAAAATATAAAACCACCAATCCAGGCATGTTATAGGGTATTTGTTGTTTAGCCACTACTGAAAAGTCTGGATAGTACAAGCAATCTGCCTTAGATTATTTTGCACAACAGACCTAATATATAATTAGAGAACATTTAATGCACACATCATTGCTGAAATGCACCAAGCATTCACACCACACTAGTCATAATTAGGCTGTGACTAAGGCAGTCATTCTTTTGAATTATTTAATATATTTCTAATGCATAAATGGGTCTTTTCAATTTTCATCAAGGCTACAAGTAGGAATTGGATGAAGAGACTAAGGCAAGTAAGAGGGAGGTCTCTGCTTAGGAAAAAGAGCTGGCTGACCACAAGGCTCGATGGGATTTCAGGAATTCAAGATACAACGTAAAATTTACTAACTATTCCTCATTCTGATAAAGGCCAAAAAAATAAGCAGGCTTTGTAGAAGACAAAGTGATATGGATAGATTTATGAGGAAAAGACCAGTTCCGTTGACCACAGATTAAAAGAAGGAAATACATTTACAGTATTAGCACATGTAAGGCCTTACATGAATCTAAGCATGAGAAGAAAGTATCGCTCAAGATCAAAGGGAAGATGGATTCTTCATTAAAGTGTATCCTACTTGCTTGGACTCCCATACCAGGTCTCTACAAAATGGGGCATTGACAAAGAATAGTGTTTGCCTGGGCTGTGATTTCAGATGGTTAAATCTGAACAATGAATGTATACACAAAGGTCACATTTCCTGAAAACAAAAGGCAGGAAGTAACATGACAGGTTAGATCTCAAACACATCATGGCCACTTCAGTTCCAGTGGTGTGTACAGGGAAACACAGTCTCTCTTCCAGGGTTAGTTTATTTCACTGAAGCCACAGCCCTTACAGAGCAACTGTGATTTAAAACACCTAAAACATCAGTAGAAGTGAGGCTAAAGCAGATCCAGCTTCACCGGTGAAAACTTCCCACCACCAAATGATTTATCACAAATCAAAAGAAAATTTCAAAGCATTTGGAAGGGCAGGAGGTCTACTTCCCTTGCTGTGTTCTAGACACTCACAAAGACTGGACGTCCAGAGACAGGAAGACAGAAGTGACATGTGCCAAAATTGTTCCTTGCTCAACTGGAACCTCTCTGACTGCAAAAGCAAGTGAGGCCATTTCAACAGTGGTTCATCCAGCCCAACTGGGAGCACCTCTAGCTCTTCCTAATAGTCTCTCCCAGCATGGACTTTAGTGGAATATGAGATATTTGAACACTGAAAAAAATGTGATGTATAATCAACGATGCAAATCTTAGGGGACATTGACTTTACAATCTGATCCATCTCTCCAAATAGGGAGACCCCAGCTCACTATTAATTTAGGTGAATAGCCAGACTTCCCAAATTTCAGGGAAATTTTGATGCAAGGTCTGCTTGAGGTACTAAAGAAATCTGTGCGTTAAATTCCTTGAATTTACTGTGTTTTACATTAATTAAATCTCTTGGGAGAGAAATTTTTACCATCTCCTCTGTACGACGGTGTACATTTTTGGCATATGTCTGCTTCTGCTTACAACTGAGTGTTATGGTCCCCCTGCAGTTTGATTGACCAAAAGAAAACTCTACACACATCAGATTATAATTATCTACGATCATTAGGTAACAGACAGATCTATGACTTGGTTTACCACTCAGAGAATTCCATTAAAGCGTTGACGAGGTGTTGCTGGCTATTTGTACATTGAAACATACCTCGCATACAAGAGCAAGCTGTTAAATAACCCCTAATGAAGCATGCATCCTTCAGTTTACTGTTAGCACATACACCTACAGACATAATACACTTTGTGACATAAAAATTTATTGGAACATAAGTGAATAACAGCCGCCAGAATACTTTGAATTTGATTCACCATTCCCATTGCATCTTGCTTATAAATAATTGTGCCAGTGTACAGCTGGAATGAAACTGGTGAATCTACACATTCTTCCTTATTTTAAACAACAGTTGTGAAGCAAAGTAATTGAGGATTATTTAAATAGTTCATATTCAGATGTATATTTTAAAAAGAAAAGGAGGAAAGTTGCGGTTTTTCAGAAAAAAACAAACACAAAACAACAAAATTATCATGCAGGTGAAATACTTTCCATCAGGATAATGATGTTCATTATCCTAATGATGATTTGCAACAACTCTGAAACAAAATTAACATATTCCTTTTAGAGTTCTAACAAAATCTAGACCAACCTGTCTCTTTTGATACCTGAAGCCTTTTGTCATTACAAAATGCCCCTTGACCTCTTCTACCAGTGTATAATCGTTCTTCAGTGCAGTGGTAAATTACACCAAATTCAAGCTTTAAGATTTTGAAAAGGAAAGAAATGAATGCAACTCAAATTACTCATCATAAATATAAACAACTACTAATGGCAGAAAGATCAGCAATATTTTAATTGGTACACATAATCAAAGATTATATTGATGCTAATAAACTGGAATATTTTTACTATTACTGTGATACTGAGATATAGGTAATATAAAATTCAGTTTATAAAGAGAAGTTAATGCAATGTGTTCCTGATCCTCTAAACTCTTACTTGCAGCTTGTTTCTGTTCACATTAGAATGGATTCAATGCTAAGTTGATTTCAATTTCAATTGTATGTCTTTACTGAAAATATGCAAGTCCTCTAAGGTAAGATTCTGAATGCTTTGTTTTCACTGGTAAGCAGTTACACCTTGAAGTAATCCCTCTGACTTTGGCTGGACCCTGAAGATTTGCAGCCCCAAGATCCGTCAGGCATCCAAATCAGAAGTCGTGGCACCCTGCTCATTAATAGTGGATGCTTTCATATGCACTTCAACTTTCGTGGTGCATTTAATTTGCCTGCCTTTTCAGCCGAAGCAGTACACTCTGGTCACTTGTTCAAATGTTTCTCTGCAAAATCCTTTTGTTTACACATAAAAGCGAGAATCTCTTGAAGTCACAGGATTGCAAGAAAAGGAATTTGGACAGAAATAGCAAATACTGTCACCCCCAAAGAAAGATTAAGAATGTTCAGCGCTGGAATTTTTGTGGGAGATTCTGTTTACCAGTAAAAACAGGGTCATAATTTGACTTTTGGTATTTAAAATTTCCATTGCTTTAATGGGTTTCACCAAAAGATTTTAAAGCACTTTACAGGCTCCAAGGGTCAGCTCCGAAAATCACCCCTAGATAAGTACTATTAGCATTATTGAATTTAGGGGTGGACAGGTACACAATAATTAAGTGACTTGCCCAAGGTGTCAACAGGGTCAAGAAAACATCTCAGATATTCTAGACTCCCAGTCTTTTCCTGCTGTGCTCTGCGTTCATCAGAGACAATTCAAAGGGAATAGACTGTCCTCACTCCCTACCCTGAGATCCCATCTAAACCAAGGGGTTTTTTTTGGGGAACACACTATTAATAGACTCTTTCCCTGAAGACATCTGCAGGAATTTCTTCAGTACTGTTCAAGGCTTATATTCAGGCCAGTTCTCCTGTGTGTACTTTGGCTCCTTTTCAGTTTACTAATTTTTTCTGCTTTTCCCATTTGTTTACCGAGGGAGATTTAACATAATTCTTTATTTTTGTTTCAGCTTTGTTTAGTTTACATAACCCAAAATATGCAGCATCAAAATCACGATGATGTTCTAGAAAACATAAATATTAGAGAAAACTGTCTGGTAATAGTACGTGGTATTCAAGAGGACCTCTGGGAATGAATAAATTTCAGAAAAGCACGGAAGTGTTTCTCTGCAGTTTTCATGTTTGAAAAGTCTAACCAGAGAAGTCCATATTATTCTGTTTAAATCAGTACAAGGTACTAGCACATCTGAAAACGAGGTTGTTACTGCACAGAATTCTTGCTGGCTTCACTTAAAGCTATACTTATATTTAAGATTGTTGAATTGGGCTGAAAGAGGCACATTCCTTGGCAATTTGAATAGCTAGTTATTCTGTATAAATCAAACTGTAAACTGGCAACATCTGGAGAAATGGCACTAGCATGAATGAGTAAAGCTAGGAAACTCAAAATGGCACATATGAAGTCCAGGTAGTTTCCCATCCTTGCCGTAATCAAGCTCTCATGTGGTAAATATAGTTATTTTACTATGTTAAGAAAAATATAAAGGCAGATTAAATGAAGTAGGTCCATAATTTTGCACTCTTCATAAAATCAGTTCTAAATGAATTCATAGCAGGAGTTAGCTTTCACAGGTACTGATAACAGAAAAGAAGCAACAATAATAGCATAAGAACATAAGAAGATATGTTTAAATTATGAAGAGGCAGCAATATATTAAACTTATTGTGATTTTTGTCTAACAAAACCTTGCTCACACCAGTACTCTCTTTTTCTCCATGTAAATCATATAATATTTATAATAATTCATAAGAATTCTCTTTCAATTGCCAGTTTGTGTAAGTAAGTTTTACAAGACTAAGATTTTAGATGAGTAGAGTATGATCAGATGCATTTAAAAAGCATGGAAAAACCTGAATAGTGACTGATTTTTTTAAATTTTTTTTTTAAAGTTCCCACACGGTTTTGAGGCTTCTAGCCAACTCTCAGGTGCTCATCTTAAAGAACATACTTCATACCTCTTTGTTAACAGCAAATCCAATGCTTACTGCCACTGTTGGAAATCTGTGAAAAACAAGAAATTAAGCATTAAGTGATGAATAATCTCCCAACTTACTTCTTATGCAACTCCCTTAGGCAACACAACCCCACACAAAGCTCTGTGAGATTACTTGTGTCAAAATGCACTTGACATTTTACTATTTCTCCTTTGCCAGCCTCATTAACTTTGCCAGTTCCTTTAAAATATTGCTTAACATTGGAGAAGGCAAGAAATAAACACATGAAAACTTCACAATTTTTAGACTAAACATGTTGTGTATTTTAGTGATTTTTTTGTTTTAGTGTAACTGAATTATCCAGTATAAAATCACTGATGTTATAACAAGTCATCACTTTTAGGAGCACATTTTATTTCGGAGCACATTTTATTCAAGTTATGCATCTGAGATAGCAACTAAGTAGCATGGAGATACCTTGCTGCTGACATCAACATAATAAGAAACCAGTTCCTCTACACTCACTTTTTTCAAAGTGATGATCATGTATTTAATTTGGTCCTTTTGCCTATGGTGTAATTATTGCATTTTAAAGAATGAAATAAATTCATTTCTTAGAAACGCGTTTTAAAAGTCCAGAAAACATTGCTAGAAAGAGGAAATGTCACTTAATTGCATGAAATCATCACATGACACTCCCACCTCCCCTGGAATTCTATGTAATTGCACCAAAAGTCAAGGAAATGTCCTTTTTTTTGTTGTTTTTATGATAACAGCAGTTACTTTAAGCCACTAACTATAAGGCAGAGCATATTGAAGGGTTTTACTTCAAAATATTATGAAGTCATTAGTTTACAACTCCCACCATTCAAATGATGAATTAGAAGTCTTCATTTTTGCAGCAGATTTTGTTTTGCAG
This sequence comes from Sclerurus mexicanus, assembly GCA_013396755.1. Lineage (NCBI taxonomy): Eukaryota > Metazoa > Chordata > Aves > Passeriformes > Furnariidae > Sclerurus > Sclerurus mexicanus. The sequence continues at coordinate 246,392 of VWZF01003124.1, forward strand.
AGGTACATTAGAAAATTAAAACCAGTATCTCTGGACAACTTAGTTTTCAGCTCTACTACTCTACATACGTGCAATGGTTGTACTTCCCAGGGAAAAATGAAGCATTTGTGTTTGAAAGGGAGAAAACACCACTCCTAAAAGGCATGTGTGAAACCAACATAAGGCTTTGGGCCAAGTGTCATCACAGCACAGCCTTGTTCCTCCAGTTCAGCTCAAGTCTCGGCACGTTAACATGCGGTTATATATAAATAAGCTGTGAGTCAAGGGCTCTGGGTCATTAGGGAATCTGCAGAAACTTCAGCTTACCTTTAGATAACAGTGCAGACCTCTCCCTGGCACAAACATAGCCTCCCTCAGATACACCATGCGAGGTGCAAAGAGATAAGGGGATGACTCCTACTTGTGAGTCAAAGGAACAAACCTACCATGGTAAAGCACCTCTAAGAAGAAAGGTGGACTTGTGAGAAGCTACATTTTGCTTTTTGATGTGTTTTGCAGTTCACTGTCCATTTACCTGTGCACAAAGTTGCACGTTCCATCAACAGGGTCAATAATCCAGGTGGGACTGTCGGTGAGGACACATTTTGAGCCTGCAGCAGTGGATTCTTCTGCAATAAACCTGCATTTGGTATAGGGTAAAAGAAATATCCCAGAACATTAGCTGAGATATGTCACCTGGAAACTACAATTCCATCTTTCTACTTTTTAAAACATGATTTGTCTCTATATAACATTTTTTATAAATGTAAACACACATACTGCTTCTTTAATTTAGGAATTGGGAACTTCCATAGACATTTCAAAGGAGAGTTCTCAAATCTACAGCATACATGGTAAAAAAGAACTCTGTTTATGTTCACTTTCCCAATATACCATTAAGAAAGTTATGAAAATAAATGCAGAAACAGATCTGAACTGCCACCCTTGGAACTCTAGAAGGAGATTATTTTTTAATGTGGAATGTAATTTTGTGGGTTATGCCTGTCTCTTGCAGTGAGTAAAATAAACTGCAAACTGTACCTCCTACTCTTTTGCAGTCAAATTCAGTCAGCAGGAAATAATGCACTCTTAGAAAATCCACAATCCTACTTGAATTTCTTACGGTAGTCTGGCTCAGGAAATTAAAAGGTTTACAAAGCTGCACTTTCTTTTTCCCATGACCCAGAAAAAAATCAACAAATTATTATTTTTTTGTTTGTTTGTTGTTTGGATGCACAAGGCACAAAATGAAATCTGAGGTCATCTTCTGTTGTTCTGTCCCAGTTTGTTTTAGCAATTTTTTTCTCCTTTTTCCCTAGGAAACAAACATCCAGTTCTGGCACATTTCCTGTTGACCTTAATTATCCCTGCTCTCCCACAAACTGCTAAGAATCTCTTGCTATAAAGAGATGTGCAGGTGCTACTCTCACAGATTTTTATAAAGTCCTATATATACAGGAGGTGTAGAATCCAACTGCTAGTACTGAATCTTGCTGGTGGTTTCACATTCAAACAACTGGTAATGGCATTCAGAGGTCCTGCAAATGCTGGAAGACAAAAAAGCTTATCTCAAAGACACAAAGAGGAAAAAAATGGATAAAATAAAGAGAAAATGTCTTTTGTAGAAACAGTTGCCTCTTTAGGACTAGAGTAGCAGCTATTTTCTTTTGTGTCTTCAACATGTACCACATGATTTCAGATAACACTTGCAACCATGAACTTAAAATGTTCTGCAGACGTCACAGAAGGAGACTTCTTGAATTTTCCAAATGTTATTCTGCCTTGGCCTCTGTGGAAACAGACTGTTTTGGTGGCATTATGGATCCCTAGTTGGTATGAAAGGGAATTAGGAAGCATTTGTTACTTTTTTCATCTCCATTAAAGGTAACAGCTGAAGGACGAAGTGCTTGTGGTACGACTGAGAAACAAGAAAGACTTGAACAAGCATCTGAAATTCTCAGTTTAACATAACACTTTGCAGACTCCTTGCTCTAAGTATTCCATTGTTTTGTCTTGTTGGTGCTGTATCCTTTGACTTTGGCTTTTACAACTTCTGTAACTAGTGATGGCTGCAGAGGAAGCACATCTTCTTGCAGATGAAGGAGCTTACATGCCATTTCAAATTGTCCATCTTCCACATCAACCATGCCTCTGCTCCAACCCTCCGCCAGCTCCCCATGCCAGAGCCTGAACTGTAGCCAGTCATGTCAAAGGTGAAAAGAGAACCTCTTTAAAGACAGGAGTATTTCTGTGTAAGATGATTTGCCCTCAAGTATCACAAGCCTGTCCCTTGCCTTTCCCTTACAATGGGGATGTGACACTGCAGTCCTTGAGTTCAGAAATGCTAATGTAAAGCTGGGGCACAGCAGTGCCATTGATAAAGTCTTCATGCTTAAGGACAATTTTTCCAAGGTGTAGAACAAAATAGATGCACATTTTATGAAATCTGGGCTGATAGGTTAAAAAAAAAAGCCCTTGCTGCTATACAGTATCGGGAATGGTGAGAGTCCCTCAAGGTCAGCATCAGATGTGTTGCTCTGTGTTCTCTAAAAAACCACAAACTAAGTAAAACACTCAGCATGAAGAGACCAAATCTGAGAAACAGCTTGAGAAGTGGGAGGGGTAGCCATCTTATTAAAACAGTTAATTTAACAGGACATCCTGCCAGCTCTGCCAACCTCTCTTCAAATCTGGATTACAGTTTACTCCCACTGAAAATGAGTCTAGTAATTTTAGCCTAGCCTTAGAGGACATCTGTTCATACCATGGTGCCACTCTGAAATTCATTGCTGGAACAGCAGGGAAACTGCAACACAGCACAAACTGCAGCAGGAGTGATACCCAGTCAAGTGCTGGAGGTTCTAACTCGGGGTGTCCCTCACCTATCCCCTCATGGAGGTCTGAGGACAGAAAGCTGGGAAGCTAGAGTTTGATGTCACTCTCTTTTAACTGCTGTGTCCTGGTTTTAATGTCTACAGAATTAGAGGCAACAAGTAATACAAAAGATGCTTGTGTAACAATAACACAAGTAAACGGTAGGATAGCCTTTTTCAGCCTGTAGCCCCTGATATGCTGGCTGTGCCTCCCACAACTCAAAGATTTATCAGAAAAAAATACCCTTTTGAAAAGACTCACATAGACCACATTAGAGTCCTACAGAGTGAGCAAAGATGAAAAACTGGAGTGGAGCATGAATGAAGACAATACGTATCACTTAGCCAAGACGAGAGAAAAAGAAACATGCGACAAAATTACCTTTGAACAGATTTTCCTATTATCTCTCTTTACTTCCAAGTACATTTCCAATATGTCAATACTCATCACTGTCACAGTGCAAATGGTACAGATTCTTTTTAATTTTTCTAACTCCTAAAGTGAATTGTTTTGATTCAGGGAACATAAGAATCAAGATAATTTAGCAGAAGAAACAACAGAAATCTTCAGTGCTGCTTTCAACAGCCAGGTTAGGGGAAAGACTGAATACAATTTAAATTATCTTTTAATGTTTTCATTGCACTTTAGTTTAATCCTTGACTGCTGTTGTAGACTCCTCTTTACAAGTATTTTAATCTAGTCTAACTAAATTTAGTTTTAATCTGAACAAATTCTATCCAAAACAAACAGCCAATATCAACAAAAAATAAGTGCCTTGAAGAACTGGCAATTTCTTCATTTGCTTATAGAGTCAGAAGTTAATTGTGAGGAGTTGATAAAGGATTTTTCAGTTTCTAGGTCAATGTTGACCTTACAACTTTTGTTCCCATTCTGAGTAACCTGAGTGCTTCTGACCATTCTCATTTTATGTGAACGGTGTATGTTTTACTTTCTCTGCCAGACTGTTCAAGGAAAAAAACCTAAAGCAAGAATGGAGATGAAGAAAAAGCATAGCCAGCAATAGTAGAAGGAATATTACACAAATAACAGGCTTGTAAAGCCAACCACTCTCTTGCAAATCGCAGCCAAGAACCACACTTTATGACATACAGTACTGCTTCAATACACCATCACACAAAACACGTATTTAGAAAGCCATATTTAGTATAAAATATTCTTTCTGCTCCTTCTGATGGTGTTGTTTTTCCTGTGCAGCAGCATCGCCGACAATCAGATTAGTAGCTGAGTCCTCCAGATTTGCATCTTTGTTGATTTCTGCACAGCGCTAGAATGCAAGGCTCATCTCCCCCAGGGATGCATACAGTTAGAAGGAAGTCATACAGCAATTAAGGGTCTCCCAGGCTCTGCACTGGCTCTGCAGGAAGGTGAATTTTATCCACTGAAGATAAATGTAGAAATCAATTGTGGAGTATCTGCATCAAACCAAACCCGGGCAACTAATACAAAATCTCTCTCTAACCTGTGTATATGCTAAGAGTTGTTATTTTCAAGTTGACCATAATAATTCAAGAGGAGTCAACAATCTGATCTATTTTTAAAAACTTGGGTTAACACCCCATGTAGTAATTTATAACCTGTTTATGTACAGACATCAAATCATGATGATGATGATAAAAACCCCTGCTTTTCACTGATTTTGAGATTCTACAGAACACAAGGTAAATGTGATTAAACACAATACTTGTCCTGACCTGGCAAACATGTATGTATGATGGCAAAAGGAAGTGAAGGAAAGGTCTGCAGGTTGACACCTTTGCTATCATATATTCCAGATATATTTTTACAGATATCCTTAGCATAATTCTTATACAACAGCGAACAGATGAATAATCTGAAAATCATGGAGATCCATATGAAACCTTCACACATGATGTCCCCATGGGGGAAACACTGCTATTAAACACATATATTAAGAAACATAAATATTAGAAAATATAAAGTACTAAGTATAGGGAAATGGTACTTTTTTAAAAACAGAAGAGTCCTATGAAAGCGTCCAAGAGCAGTAGGTTAATATGTAAGAAAGATATACAGATTTCTAAAATACCCTTTAAATGCCAGATAGGCAGCACTTAACAAAGGTCATTGATAGTTTCTTTCTATAGGCACTCACCTGTGGGAGGGAAACTTCTCTTTCAGAACAGAAATAATTAAATTTTCCACAAAATGATCAGTTTCTGTCACAAGATCTGCTGCAGATGTCTTTGTGGACACTTGTTTTTCCTCTGTGAGAGCTTTTCTAATAATCTGAAACAGAAGTTCATAAATCAGATTTTCTGGGCACTCAGCCTGTGCATATTAAAATAATATATTTACTGAAAAATATAGCTAATCCCGAAAAACAGCTGTAGGCCTAATTCTACCAGAGGCTGTTCTAATTCTTTTGATGAAAATTCCTTCTGAGCTAATGAGTAGTCTTTGGGAAGAAGGCATTTTGAATTGCTCTACAAAAACACCACTTGACAGTTCAGAAAAGGATTGATGAATGGGATGCAACTAATGAAATAAAAGAATGATAGCAGTTCTCATGATTTAGAAAGTTACAAAAAATACATACAAGATATGAAAAAGCCTTGAGGCTCAGGAACTTTTTTCTTTTTTTTTTTTTTTTTAATTTACAGGGCTAATTCCCCACTGCTTTTTTACTTCAAAAGACATGCAAAAAGGCAAACCCCATTGGTTTTTTTTTTTTTTTTTTGCCAACAGAGACACAGTTTATTTTTTCTCATGGGTTTTTGGATCTTCAAATACCGACCACCCACTAGTTCCCAAAGAATTCCTATATATTTAACAAAAACAAAAATTATAGACTTTTCCCCAGATATGAAACCAATTATCTAAACCTGGACTCTCTTCTGGAAAAATCTTTATCTCATTCTCAAGGGTTTTACTGTTACAAACTCTGAACTAAGCCACATCAAGTGCAAAGGCACATATGGGAAAACAGTTAATGAAAGCTTTTTCCCATTTTCTTTCTGGCTTTTTTTTTCCCTACTTCCTCATTAAAAAGAAAAATAGAGAGGCAGGATGCAAAAAGAGGTAACTTTTTTTTTTAACCAGTAAAAATGATAAATTATTTGAAATTAGGAAAACCAAACCAAAGCAAAAACTAAGCACCACTTATATTATCTAAACCCAGCAACAGCAAGACTAATATCCCAAATCCTGTCAATTGTTTAATTAAATTTCCATTGATCAAAGTAGTTTAAAACCATTGAGAAATATTTGACCAAAGAAAACAATTCTGCTCTTTTATGCCCGGAAAGGCAACCAGAAGCTCACAAATTTCAGTCTCAGCTCTTGGTTTTCACAGTATACAATAGTTAGAAGGGTGCGCTGATTGTTCTGACAAGTAATGGGTGTTGCTGACTGCTGCCTTAGTCCAGAAGGTACCTGGACTGATGTTTCTCTTTCGTGAGCTATAAAACATGAGTTGTGCCTATTTACTGAGCTTGTGAGGGCAGGTAATACTTTTCGGTTTGAGATCTTGCTAAAGTTCATTATTGTATACCAAAGCATTAAGCGCACCTTGTCTTTTTACTCCCCTTGATGCCCTGTGTGGTTTTCTTCAATGTTTTACTATAGAAGCATAAAAGCACAGCTCCAGGGAGGCTCTTGGGCTCTTCTTCGGTCCAAAGCAAAATGCAAAACGCTCCAGCCACCTCAGTTGTGTCTTCTAAAAAAAACCTGCTATGCTGGTATCTTTTATTTTAATTGCTCTACTTTACTTTTGTATTGCCTGTACTTCTTAGAATCTCACACAGTGAAACAGATAAGGAATGCACTCCTTTTGAAAACCAAGATTTTAATTTCTTCTTGGCACTGCCAGATTCTTGACTTCTATTCAGTTTTAATACATCCTAGATCGAGGAGATTTTTGAAGCTATTTAAATCAGTACGTGCCACTGCTCAGCAGGGCAGTGAGATCACACCTGAGCCTTGCTGCAAAAAGAAGAGATAAAACCTCTCTCCCGTGGATGTGCTCTGCAATGAGTTGATTTCCTCATATGCTCCAGCACTTGATCTGTCTGTCTTGTTTGAATACAATCCTTCACACATCACAGCTTCAAATTTAATATTTTTCATCTCTGATCCTTTACCCAGTTGTTCATGACCATTTTTGACTTTAATTCTGTCTGTTTCCTTGGTGGTCTGCACATGCTAGCATGAGGCTACAGTCACTCTGGAGGTGGGAACAGCCAAGGGTGTGACTCTGATATGAAGTGGTGGCTGATGGTCTTCTCACTCATCTCCTCTGTGCGCCCACGCCGAGGAACCATGACATTTACCAGCCCTACACTGGACTGCTTCTCACCTCTTGTGCAACCTCAAGAGGAGAGCAGGAGAGAAGTCATGATGCTGGGCTGAAGTCACCAACCACAAAAGGACACCCTATCTTTAGAGTCTCACCCACAGGACCAGGTGATGCCACAGGATGGACGGGTCTAACTCTGCTGATTCTCTGCTGCTTAGGAAGGGTCTGACAAAAGGACCCATATGAATTTGCTCCAGCTTGTACAGTTATGCAATCCAACCCAAACTCCCACACAAAGATCACATTTCCTGTATAATTGATGAGGCAACTTTTATTCTTTAGAAAATGACCAAATAGCTCACAGCAGTTCAGAATTCAATTTACGTCAAATAATCCATAAAAACCACCTGCCTCCAAAGAGTGTTAGAGCCTGGTGCCTCAAAGTACTTTGAGAGCATCACTCACAACTCTTCTGGCAGAAGCCTTACAATAAGGTTTGTAGATACCTACTACAACTGTCTGGTCTTTCCAGGCAGGCATGGAGCTCCAGGGAAGTCTCACTCATCAGGGAAGCAGAAAACCAAAGGAACTACAGACTGATGAAATGGAAAGAACTGACTGCATCTTGTCACTATTGTACAATGAAATTGGCAGCCAACATCCTGTAATTTGTCTGTAAATGTATTTTACTAGACTTTATCACTGTATTATGGGTTGTGCCTAGACTACAGAGATTTTATAGCAGAAAAAAAAGAAAAAATAAAAAAGGTAGTTTGTGTGGACTTCAACAGCTGTCTTCTAGCGTCAGGTTCTTATTTTTGTTTTCACCTGGATGCATGTTTACTCATTTTAGTGAAGTTTCTCCAATTCTGCAAGTGGAGAGAACTGTGCATGTTTTACTTGGTGCTCTCAAATACTACCAAAGATGCAGATGCTGGTTGTGCCTGCTTTTCTTGTGCAAAAAGCTGTATTAAACCTACAGATGTACTCAATTGAGCACAGCAAGCAGGGTTTACTCACAGAAAAAACAAAAGAGAAGTTTGAAAAAGTGCAGTTGCACCTGGCCTTATAGAGTGAATTAGACAAAATTTTAAAGCAGGTCAATTACAGAGATTACAAAACCGTGACCATTCTCATTATGAAACATTTATATTAAATAAGAGCCTGCAATATTTCATAAAAGTAATAGAAGTAAATAACAGGATGGGGAAGAGAGGCAATGATTTTAACCTGGTAATAGAGGTTACTCCAGCAACATCATTTTTGACACATATTCAAGCAATCACTTCTTTACTGCCCTTTTAAGTTTAGAAGAAACTATTACAGAATATAGATGCCGATCTGTTGAAAAGACGATATATTTTACTTATACTATGAAACATAATGTAATATAAATCAAGCAGCTGAGTAAGCCAAAAGGGGAGACAAGAAAAATATATTATTGGTTAATTTTTCCTAGAAATCCAAAATCTTGAAGTGCATGCCTTTCTTCAGGTTGGCCTCTGCACCAAGGCTCTTGCAGACACTTTCTAATGATTCCAACCCTTCTACAGTCCCAAGAAATGAAGTGCCTTAAAAAAAGGCTGAAGTGGCAAAATTTCTTGTGGGGATGGAGAGAGAACTTGGACCTGGGGAGACAGTGCAAACAGATTTCTGGGGACGGAGGTGAAAAGGTGTCTGAGGGACAGGAAGAGAGGCAAAAGAAAAATGTGAATTTGACTAGTGGAATTGGCTGACAATCAAAATAACCACCCTTTTTATCAAACAATTTTCAATAAAAATCCAGTCCTATCAAACCCATATTACACTGCATTTTGTGTCCTTATCTCTAGCTTCTTCTGGCAATAGCTGGATTGATGCTTAAATAAAAGCTAAGCCCTACCTGTGCCTTTTCTTCCACAAGGATCTCCAGTGCCTTTTGTAACAAAAAAAGAATTCCTACCATGAAAAAATTAATTTAAAAAAGTGCCCAGTTTCCAAAGTCCTACTAAACAATATCCTTGCCTGGTTTAAATTTGTTCTGCCAAGGAATCAGCTGTTTCCTGCCAGTTGCAAGGTAGCAGTGGCAAACTGTGAACTGAAAGGATTCAAGGATTAATCTCTGGAGTGTTTATTCCTTCCAGGAAAAGGTGCTGTGACTGTCTGGGTGAGTGAAATGACTGGAGAAGGTTACAGCTGTCTTCACAAATTGGTATTTTGAGAAATAAGGTGTGGAAGCTTGAGCAAGTCTCTCTTGTGAAATGGCTGGCAGAATGAGTATGCTGGAGAAACTCCTGTTTCGAGAGTCTGTGAGTGCATGACCTGTCATCCTGATTTGGATTATCCATTTAGTCCTTGTATTATAAAGCAAGTGTCCCCTTCTCTGGCTTTCTGTTCATCTTAGTCTATGTTTTCTTCTACGGAGAAAATAGGTTTAGTAGCATATTTGGGAAAAGTTATGGGTCCTGGATTCAAGGCAGAAAGGGGGGCTCATTAAATCACAGCATATAGGTACAAAGTGTGTTTCAAAATAGAGCAGAATGGAAACGAGAGAAATATATGTTGCTGAGGTTTGTGTTTTACCCAATTTCTCAACCAAACAATCCGCCAATCCTCCTTGAATCTGTTAGACCTGGTGGAAGTTTTGTTGCTGCACACAGTGGGGCCAGGATGTCTCCTGAGATGACCAGCATTCTGCTGTATGAAAACACGGATCTGAAACAAGCTACTATAGATCTTAGGGGAAGACACAGCTGATCTGTCCCTAGCAAGCGAGTTTCAGTCTCTCTGAAGACTCTGCTATATATAACCAGACAAAATCTCCCTGACACGATTATTTTTCTCTGCACAGGCTGCTCAAAAACAAATGCTGGCCCCGAGGGATGGAGCCCCCTCGAGGGAGGGGGAAAAAGAAAACGCGGCCCCGAGGGAAGTGGCCCCAAAGGATGGGGCCCCCAAGGGAGGTGGCTCCTGGGGATGGGGCCCCCGAGGGGATGGGGCACCCCAAGAGATGGGGGGAGTCCCTGAGGGAAGCTGCCCGAGGGATGGGGGCCCCGCTGCCGCCATCCCTCGGGCTGCCCAGGGGCCCGGCCGAGCCCCGCCGCCCCGGCAGACGGCTCCGGCAGCGCGGGCAGCCCGGCCCCGGCCGCGGGCG
>VWZF01003125.1:2147-17994 GCA_013396755.1 Sclerurus mexicanus
ATGAACCACTGCTAGCACAGCTCACAACCTCATAAGGGCACACAAGCTTCTCCCCCGCGACAAGGGGGTGTCCATGGAGAACATCACTAGTTATACTACCATGAATAACCTCCTCTGAATAGCTGGACCCTGCTGTTCAGGAAGTGGAGTGGAGACAGATTATTTGTGTGCTTATTCTTCATTGTATATGAGAAATAAAAGCAAAGTAAAAATGCTTTCTTTAGTTCTATCAATATCTTGAAAGTATGAGGAAAAAAATGCTCATCTGACTATGAGATATTCTGCAGCAATTTAAAAGAGGGTGCGTTAGCAATGGAGTAATCTGAAGTTAGATTTTGAGAATTCACAAAGTTTGTTGGAAGTTGTGTGTTTACTCTGAACAAATTTAGCTATTTAGAAATGTGTCATAGGTTGTTGAAAGTTTTGTGAGTTCAGTAAGGTGTTAGTTGTCTGAACTACGCTGCATTCCAGCCTGCCTATCCCCTTATCTTATTTCCAACAGAAATGTCAGGTCTACTTAACCGGTAGTGTAGTGTTTAGTTACATGTGAGGTCAATTTTTGAAATACAGTAATAAAAATGAACTGTTAATAGTTATACTGAAGACTTTCATGAAAACAGTTGGTACACAGGGATGCAATAAGAAAGGTCAGGGTTCCCTTGGAGTTGAATCTGGCAGGGGATATCAAGGGCAACAGGTACATGAGCAGCAAAAGGAAGGTTGAGGAAAATGTGGGTCCACTGCTGAATCAGATGGGTAATGTGTTGATGGAATACACAGAGAAAGTGAAATTACTGAATGCCTTCTTTGCCTGTCTTTTCTGTGGAGGCCAGCCTTCAGTAAACCCAGATGCTGGAGGCAAGAGAGGAAAGGTGGAGAAGGAAAGACTTCTAGTTGTAGAGGGTTGGGTTAGAGATTGGAGAGGCAGACATAACACCATAAATCCATGGGCTGCAATGGGAAGCACCCACAGGTGCTGGGGGAGCTGGCAGATGTTGCTAAGCCACTCCATCATCTTTGGAAAATCATGGAGAAAGGAGAGGTGCCGGTGACTGGAGAAAAGCCAGCGTTACTCCCATCTTCAGAAAGGGCAAGAAGGAGAACCCAGGAAACTGCTGGCCAGTCAGCCTCACCTCAGTCCCTGGAAAGGTGATGGAACAGATCATTCTGGATGTCGTTAACAAGCATGTAGGAGAAAAGAGAGGGGGTAGTCAGGATGGATTCACAAAGAGGAAATCCTGCTTGACCAATCTGATAGCCTTCTGTGATGTCATAACAGGACAGGCCAATGGAGGAAGAGCAGTGGATGTTGTTTACTATTAAGGACACTTCCGAGTCTGACCATTCATGAGACTCTGGCAGTTGCACTCCCAACACCAGAGACTTCCACTGTTGGGACTGAAGTCCCTTTGTGGCGAGCAGCTCCAGTGAGCCCACAGGTGCCCCACTTGGCTCCCAACACTCAGATAGGCAGACATGGTTTCCTTACAGGTTCGACCCCAGGTTTCCCTTAGCAGGGTCTCAAGATGTCTCGATCCATCAAGTCATTTAGTCCCAGGACAGAAACACAGAAGCAGGTGGAGCTGGGTACCTCCAAGGAGGGCTCCCAAGCAAGGAACCCTCTGGACTTTCATACCCTCATAGCCTTCCTGCACCCAAGTCTTGCTCTTCTCATGAGTCTTCAGTTCCTTTCCCTATGTCCATCCACCTTGCTGTGTCACCAGTCTTCATCTCTTTTGTTATCTAAAAGACCAGCAATTCCCAGCTCCTGTTGTGTCTCTCAGTGCCCATTCACCTGGCTAGTGTCACCCACCTTCATACCCTTTTTTGTCCCAAAGTTTGACAGTTCACAACCTCTTGTCTCAGGCTCCCATCCAGAGCTCAATCTGCATCTCAGTCTGCAGTTTCCTAGTCCAGCTGCCTGGACCAGAGGTGTTCCTCAACACTTCAGCAAGGCAAGGCTTTTGACACAGTTTCCCATAACATCCTTATAGGTAAGTTCAGGAAATGTGACAGATGGACAGGGAAGTGGATCAAGAACTGGCTGAATGGCAAAGGTCAGAGGGTTGTGATCCGCAGAGCAGAGTCCAGCTGGAGGCCTATAGTCTGTGGTGGTCCCCAGGGATCAGTACTGGGTCCAATCTTATTCAACTCTACTTATGAGTGACCTGCATGAAGGGATGGAATGAACCTCCTGGCAAGTTTGCTAATCGTGCAAAGCTGGGGGGAGTGGCTGATAAGACCTGCTCTGAGGCGAGAGTAACTCTGGTTCTTAATAGAGCCCTTGGGGTGGATTAGTGAAAGACCCCGAATGATAAGTCTTTGTAAATATGTGTGTAGGGTTTATTTTAGAACAATTTGCTTGCAATGAAAAGCAGGTATGTAGGAGTTTTGGTTATTATCTAGTAATATGGCAATATGAAAGCACTTAAGAAATTGTGTAAGGGAAAAGGAACGAAAGGATAAGAATAGAAAGATTTGTAATGACCACTCCTAGATTTATGATGAGACTTATTTGTTGCGCTGTTAGTCACAGTGATGGTCTTGATCCATGGGGGGTGGGGAAAGAAGCCCCTTAATTACAAAGTCTGATGGGTTAATATACATTCCAGTTACATGGGAACACCTGGTACCTCTCCTGGGGTGGATGGTGGTTTCAGTCATCTGGTGGAAGGCCTCAAAAAGGAGTCTGGGGGTGCTTTGGGGGTCTTTGATGGTTTATGGCCTCTTTAAGACATGACAGAGCTGCCTCTCAAGTCAGTGCAGTTAAGCCAGTTGTGCCCCATCAGACCTTCCCTGAGGAGAGGTGGGGTGGGGGAAGTTTTACAGCTGAGCAGAGTTGGNGAAGGTCTGGTGAAGAGCCACAAAGATGACCAGGGGTCTGGAGCATCTCTCTTATGAGGACAGACTGCAGGAGCTGAGCCTGTTTAGTCTAGAGAAGAGAAGACTGAGAGGGGATCCCATTAGTGCATATGAATATCTCAACGGTGGGTGTCAAGAGGACAGAGCCAGACTGTTTTTCAGTGGTGCCCNTTGGTGCTTCCACAATTGTTTTAAAATATTAATCATTAACAGTCCAGTCTCTCACACGCTCACAACCTGAGAGTTGTGCTGCCATTCAGTGGGACCTTGATAGGCTGAAGAGTTGGGCAGAGAGAAACCTCATGAGGTTCAACAAGGGCAAGTGTAGGGTCCTACACCTAGGGAGGAATAACCCTAAGTAGCAATACAGGCTGGGGCTGACCTACTAGACAACAGCCCTGCAGAGAAGGACCTTGGTGGATGACAAGTCGACCATGAGCCAGCAGTGTGCCACTGCAGCCAGAAGGGCCAATGGTATTCTGGGCGTCCTGTGGAAAAGTGTGGCCAGCAGGTCAAGGGAGGGGATTCTCCCCATCGACTGCTCTAGTGAGGCCATGTCTGGAGTGCTGTGTTCAGTTCTGGGCTCCTCAGTACCAGAGAGACAAGGAGCTACTAGAGAAGGTCTGGTGAAGAGCCACAAAGATGACCAGGGGTCTGGAGCATCTCTCTTATGAGGACAGACTGCAGGAGCTGAGCCTGTTTAGTCTAGAGAAGAGAAGACTGAGAGGGGATCCCATTAGTGCATATGAATATCTCAACGGTGGGTGTCAAGAGGACAGAGCCAGACTGTTTTTCAGTGGTGCCCAGTGACAGGAAGAGCAGGAGTGGCCATAAACTAAAGCACAGGAAGTTCCACTCTGTAACATGAGGAAGAAGTTCTTTGAGGGTGGGAGAGCACTGGAATAGGCTGCCCATGGAGGTCATGGACTCATGTCTCTGGAGACATTCAAAACACACCCGCATGTGTTCTGTGTCACTGCTTCAGGTGATTCTGCCTTGGCAGTGGTGTTGAACTGGATAATCTCCAGAGGTCCTTTCCAACCCTAACAGTTCCTTGATGCTGTGTTTTAATGGAGTACTAGAAATCTAAGACAAGCTAGTCTCAAGGAGTAGTGATATTTTTACTTTGTGCAAAGGCTTGGTGCAATTTAAATTTCACTTAAATTATGGCTGTATTGATAGATGATTCATAGCGACCAAAATTAAAGTACCATTTCAAATATGTCTGCTTTATATATCCAAAACACTTTCAGAGCAGCATTTCTGTCTAATAATGAAATATTATACAGTGCAAACTAACATGCTTTGTCTTTCAGAGAAGAACAATTGAAGGAGAAGCTGGGCATAAGGAACCATCATCTGGATAGAATTTGTAAAGCAGAAGCATAATCATAGTAGTGCAATTATGGATCACTTGAGCATGTAGTATCTTCTCTAAGCATTGTCTGGATGGGGAAGTTGCACTGCTTTCTTTTTTGTGGAGACTGTAATCCATCCTCCTTGTTTAAGAGGATCAGTTGCCTGCTCTGGTTCTGCTAATTACATGTCATCCATAGTGGCATTCTATGCTGTTCTTTTTTTCCTAAACTGCCACTGAAGTGTGTATTTCTTAGGGTGTATTACTGAATAAATGCTTTACACTAAAGTTATAAAAATTCATGACTTGTGGTAATGTTAATGCAATTTTATTTTAACAACTGACATACCTTTGTTACACTGTGAGTGAGTAGCTTATAAAAGAGCTTGTGAGGAGGTGAGAATGTAAAAATTGAGGTTCCAGCAGGTAAACTTCTTACTGTAAAAGTATTAACCCCTAACCTGATATGTTTAATGTTTTGAAGAATTGTTAAATACAGTTGTTTTTCTTTCCAATATATCTGTCTTCTCCTTTCTTTTCAAACAGTTGCATTAGGTTTTAAAAAGAATCTCTGCCTGTATTTGCCATCTTCCTTATAAAGCAAATGTTGTTAAGGTTTATAAAAAGATGTGGGTGGTTTTATAAATGGTTGTATAAAAAGTGCTCTAGCCAAGAGTAAAGGTCAAAGGTAGATTTAATTCAAGTAAAATAGTTCTCAACCCTAAAAGAAAACTTTATTCAAAAAGAAGAACCAAATTTATTCTACAAATAAATACATAAATGCAGAGTCTGTGCTGGAGAATCTAAATCCTTGGATTTCAATTCTGTCAGTCCTGATAGTGACTCATAATCTCCTACCTCTTACTTTCACACTACCTATTACCACTTAAATCCATTGTTATTATGCATAAGTAGTGTATTATAATTAAAAACTTATTATAGACATTACAGTTTTCTAGCATTGTGAGAGCAGAGATACTTGGCTCTTTCAAGACTTTTTTTTTTAACCCTTCTGTTTCTGTTCTCTTTCCCTGCAGTATTCATAGAAAATGTGATGATTTTTTTCTTTTTTTCTTAAATGCTTTTGGTTGTAAAGATGTAGCATTTGGACTGATCTCATCTCCAAAATACAGGAAGATTGTGGCATTACTGCATTAGGTCTTTACAGTACTGTGTAAGGTGGCTATATGTCATTGACTTCAACATTCAGTCTATATAACATTTTAATGATTGTAGGGGGTGTGTGGGGAATCAAAAGCAAGGTTTAGAAGTATTCTCTAGATTTCTGTGGTATTCTTGAACACAACAAATGTTTATATGTCCTATTAAGTAATCAAAGGACAGATTTTAAGGATGCATAAAGAATCACTTCATATGCTTAATTCTCACTGGACCTGTGAAGAATGGTTCTCATCCTTTTATGAAAAACTTCCCCCAGCTTAAAGACAGTAAATTGAGTAGTTGCTTCTTCTTGATGTGAAAGAGGTGGTATTATTCTTCTTGAAAAATGAAAAGAATCAAGAAGACATGGGCCAGTTAAGGGTAGCTACGAATCCCATTTTATCCAATGGGAGATGCAGACACTAAGCACTACCTAAAAACTCAGACCTGAAATGCTCAGAGTCCTTGTCTTTAGTACCGCATAATTTATTTGGAAAAGGCATAAAACTAGCAAAAGCACATGTAATTTCCCAGACCTGCTTAACTTGTGGTTTTGTATCAATACAGTAAAAAAGTAGTATGAAAGAAATCAGTATGTAGAATAACAAAATCACTTTTTGAGGATGGATTCTGTTTGTGTTTTTGTCAGGTGGTGGTGTGGAAAGGGTTGTTTTGGATTGCTTTTTACCCATGTCTGTGTATGGCATACCTGTCCTGTCACTAAGCACAACTGAGAAGAGCTTAACTCCCTCTTCTATATACCCAGCTCCCCTAGCTATTTATGCATATTTTTAAGAGCTTTCTGAGCCTTCTCTAAGTTTTCTCAGTCTCTCCTCATATAAGAGGTATTCCAGTTGTTTAAGATTCTTGTGGCCTCTTGCTCCAGTATGGGCCAGTCTCATACTGAGGAGTCCAGTCCTTGATACAGCATTCAGATGCCTCTTTCTCAATGCTGAATAGAGAAGGAGTCACTTTGTGAATGGGTTGGCAGTGGTCTGTCTGATGCAACCTGGAGTGCTGCTGGCCTTTGGCACAAGGGTATGTTGCTTGCTCTTGGCCAGTTTGTCTGCCAAGACCATTGTGGTATTTTCTGACAAAATGCTCTCCAGCTGGTTGGACATCAGCATGTCCTTTGTAGGGTTATTCCTCTTCAAATACAGGACTTTGTGTTTCCCTTTGTTGAATTTCATGGCAGTCCTGTTGACCCATTTATTCATCCTGTGGAGCTCCCTTCTAATGGGAACAAACACAATGCATCTATCAACCACTTCTCCCAGTTTTGTATCATTTCCAGACTTGCTGATGGTGCCATCTCTTTGATTATACAGGTAATTTATAAAGATATTTAATAGTTTTTACCCCATTATCCAGTCATCAGAAACACAGCTGGTGACTGTTGTGCCACTGATCAAACTCTTTGAGTTCAGCAGCTCAGTCATTTAGTCTGCATCACAGTCCACTTACCTAGCCCATACTTTCATCAGTTTGTTGATGTGATTGTTATGGAAGACAGTGTCAAAAACCTCATCAAGCATCTATTTGTCCTGCATTCTGCAGAAGACGGTACCAAGCCAGTCTTCTCACTGTAGAAGGCTTTGAGTTTGGTTTAAACATGATTTCCCTTTCATAAATCCATGCTTACCACTCCAAATGACCTCCTCCAGCTGATTTGACAGCCTGTGTCTGGAATTGGTTTTCCATGATTATTTGGTAATCTTCACAAGAGTTGAGGTTAGTATTCTTCTTGCCTTTCCTGAAGACAGGAGTAATGTTTACTTTCTCCCTGTATAAGAAACCTCCCCTGGTTGTTACAACCTTTTAATGATAACGAGAATCACCTCAAAATTACATAGATTAACTCCCTTGGTGGTTATGTGTTGCTGTAAGGGGAAGGAAAAAAACTTTCCAAGACAACATTATTTGGGTAGAGAAGAGTTTTTTTTACTTACAGGGTTTCAGGGATATAGGATATAAAGGAGTATAAAAGAGTATATAAAATAAAAGTACAACACATGTTGACAAGTAACAGATAGAAAAGACCGGTGCTAAGTTGAACTCACAGCCTCAGGAATACCATGTGAGCTCTTTTCCAAGCACCACCGCTACAAAACATGCAGAGTAAATCAATCTGAAAGGCATCCCTGTCGTTCACACACATACCCAGCCAACCCCTGAGCCACTCTGCCATGTCTCACTGAAGCAAACAAGGGACAACAACCTGCCACTCCCAGGTGAAAGACCCTTTCACCCACAGGCTCGGAAACTGACTCTTGCAACATCTGGGCCCAAGTCAGCTCACCTCCCAACCCACTATAAACAAGGGAGAAACTCCCTTTTGCAGCTGCTTCCCTGCAGCTCAGCTACCCCAGCAGCTCATGCTGGTACCCAGTTCCCATTACTGGTCTCGTCTTCCTTCAAGCAGGACTTGAGGTTCTTGAGGTCCAGCCCGGGAGAACAAGGGAGGGGAAACATCTTCTCCCCTGACCTTAGGAGAGCAAGGGAGGGAAAATCCACCTTTACAAGCAGAAGCAATGCTGAGGTCCCCCATCCCTCCCCCCTGAAAGTGGTGGGGGGGGACCACAGGGCACCACACCAGGCTGGGCAGCAGAGAGAATGTGTGTGTGTTTGTGTGTGTGAGAGAGATAGAGAAATGTCAACAAGGTGTAAGAGCTGGGAAAGCTCTCTATCTACGTGGCAGCATACTAATTTTATAACACTACTCAATTATGATATCTAAAGGTTGCATCCGATCTCAGAAATGTCCATACCCAGAACTTCCCTTGGGACTGCCCCATGGCACACCTCTCCTAGAACTGAGTTGGAGGTCTTAAGACCCTTACTTCATCCTTTATCATCATCTTCACGCCACTTTCCCTTATTGGAGCTTCTCCAAGGTTGCTGGTCTTTGCTTTCTTGTTTTGACTAACATGGTATCTAATTGTCTTAGCTCTGGTACATGTTTCCCAGGCATGGTGTTCCAGCTATTATCTGACCCTTAAGACAGCTAGCACAGGGTTAGAGGCTGCTAGCTCTCTAAATGTAAGAAACTCCATAGAAGTATAAAAATATACAAATACATGAAAACCCTAAGGCATCAAATGGGTGCTCCATGGATCTGAGCATGCCATTTGTTTCAGTATTTCCTAACCCGTTTCTTCACCAAGGGCAAGTGTTCTCTGACCCAGAGTTTCCCACTGATCTCACAGACCTGGGATTGCTGAAAGCTGGTCATACCAATAAAGACCAGTGCTGAGACTGAGATTCAGAAGTCACACCCTCACTTTTCAATGTAATTTAAGTGCTTTATGAAGCATGAACTACCCGTTCTTGCAAAGCAAAGCTGTTGATTTTGAAGAAAGTTGCAAACCATTGGTGTAGGCCAAAAATAATTCCCTGAGGCTTGACCGGCTGTGCTGGTTTTCATTTTAGGCAGATTTTCTGCAGTAGGAGGAACAATCTCTGTGGTAGTGCTGGTCAGGTGAGTAAGCTTTACTCCACACTTGTTTCTGAGTCCTCCCCTTGCTGCTTAGCAGGTTTAGATTTGGAAGTCAGTATTAATCATCAGTTATTTTTTCTTGCAACCACTGCTGTTCAGTTAGTGGGGAGTGCTAACTGAACTCAGAAAGTCCTGACTTTATCAAGGACTTACAATTTAATGGTCTGGTGGTATTTTGTCACAGGATTGTGTAAGTAAGAGGGTTAAATTAATATACATATTTACATGTTGTTTCAAAATAGAAATTTTGAAAAATTTACTAAATAGAAAAATACTTACTAAATTGTCATGCAAGTGGATTGAGAAAGGAGTTTTTGTAATATCAGATGTTCTGATGTAATTTCTTTCAGAGGCATCAACACAGCACTGTAGGAGCGTAAAATCCCAGAACATGAAATAGAACATTAAAACCCTAAACTATTAAAATGTGAAAATTTGAGGAGAGATGAACATGGAAGCACAACTGCTTTTAAAGTCAAAGAAAAATAGTCTCATTAAGTTGTCAAAAAATCCACTTATATTCAAGGATTATTTCCATCAATACCTTCTAATGAGCAGCTGTCAAAAATTACTGTCCCTTTCTATTATAACTTGGGTCAGTGTTATAATGGCACAGACGGTTGCTCTTGGCAGAGTTTTGAAGACAGACACTGCTATAGATGTTGTGGTTTCTGAAGTCAGATGTGAATTTGTGGCCCTCAATTAATTTTCTTTGCTTTTCAGGAGGTGGTGAAGCTTATGTTTGAGTGCACCAGGAGGTCTGTATTTCCTATTCCCTAAGGAAAGGAGTGGCTGTACTGCAGATGAGTACTGTATTAGTTTTTCAGCCTTCTAAAGCATTCTGAAATTTGTACATCTAGCATTTTTGTTGCTTGGTCTGTCAGAGTAATTTTCAGATCTGCATATTGATCTAATGTTCAATGCTCTGTTGACTTATGGCAACACTGCCTTCTGAGTAATCTTATTGTGAGCATGTTCGTCTAAATGTTTGAAATGCTGGCAGTGTAAATAATAATTTTTCATTTTAGTCAACTTTAGTTCATCAAGAACTATTTACAGTTGGTTTAAATGGGTGTGCTGGTTTAAAGGTAAACCGGCAGGAGAAATGGACCCACCACGAGAGAGATTATAAGTCAGAGTTACAATTTAATGAAAGGTATTACAATAAATACACTGACACAAAGAGAAAACTGCTTTCAACTCACCAAAAACCCAGCAGTATAACCCAGTGTCCTGGGGCACANTAAGGGACTGCAAATCACCATCATCTTTCTGCTGGATATTTCAGGCATCAAAACTAATACCACAGTGCACCTAAGATAATTTTCTCCTCTGTATTCCTTATCCTCACCATTAGTTTGTATAAGTTGGCCGAAGAATTTGCTGCCCATCATTGCAAATACGGGAAGTGGTGACTTGGGCATGTGAATCCTGTATCTCCCCTTGGAATTATCATGTGCTAGTTTCTCATGTCCCAGGATACATCACTTTGTCAGGAACATTTCCCAGCTGCATATGCTAAGGGCAAAGAGCAGGCAAGGGCAAAGAGGATGGGTAGGAAAATGAGTGGAGTGGCATCTGTTTACAACATAACAATTTTGCCTATTCAGTATCAAATTCTACCTTTCCTGACTTTATTCTTGTTTTTGTCTTTCCTATTTACAGTGCATACACATAGATGGCCTCTGAAGTGTATTTTATTGCTGTTAAATTGGTGTATTTTTCCAAGTAAAATAATAACTACTCTTTAATGCTAAAGACACTATCCTTCTGACAGTCACTGGCCAGATTATTGTTCATGTGGTAAAGAGTAATTTAAAGGGAATTTATGAAAAGGATCCTTAATCCCTGTGAGATCACTAACCTGCTTGTTTCTCTTTAAGTAATTACTGCACAGGTAATATCACATTGTCTTCCTGTGGGATAAAATTTGAAGATAATAGGAACAATTGTGTTTGTGGTTGTTTAATGTCCTAAATTTTCACCAGAAGATGGCGCCAGACTGACGTTAGTCACATCTGCTTGCTGTTGGCTAAACACGGAGGTACTGGGCTGGACACTTGGAACTGAATTTGCTGTAGCTGACAGCAAGAAACCCGGCATTTCAAAGGGTTGTGTGTCAAGCTGTTTTGTGGGTTTGTAGGTCTGGCTGGCTGCTGGCCTGCAAGTCCTCTTCAAGTCCTGGCCACTGTCCTTCAGTGATGTCCTTTCACTTGACAGTATTTCAAGATCATTTATTTTGGAAGAAAAATCAAAGCAGGTAGAGCTGTTGCTTAAAGAAGTTTGAATTGTTACATATTGCATTTCAGTTCAGGAAAATGTTTCATTCTGTTCCTAGAATTAATTTTCCTGGCAATAAACTTCAGTTAAATGTGAATGCATGTTTTTTGTGTCAGACAACAGAAGTGGAGAAAGGACTGGAAGTGATACTGGATGGTACGGAAAGAATTCTAGTTTCCAATGAAAAGCCTATTTAAATAATTATTAAAAAAATGTGGAATTCAGCAGCTTTTGCAGATATTTTGTGCTGCCTTTAATGGACAATGAATTGTGTTAGCCAGATGAACTGTGATGCTTTTTTACCCTTCAGCTATAAACTAATCTTCACCATAGTATATACTCAGCATGGTAAGAAGCCAAAATGTCAGAGTTAGATACATATATGAATTTTCTATTTTCAATGCATTCAAATATCACACAGTAACTTCACCATTGGAAAACCCCTCCTTTTAAAGAATGTAAGAAGAGGAAAATGCCCGTCTTTTTCTTAGATTAGATTAGATTTCTTTAGATTAGATTTCTTTAGATTAGAAGTAAAACACCACATCCAGCCAGTGTGATCCATCGCACCATAAGCTGATAAAATGTAATGCCAAACCTTCATATTTCACTGTGTGCCTGAGGTTGAGTTCCTTTAACATGTTCAATATGAACAGACATGTAAGAAGAAGTAACACAGCATAAGATCACTTGGTCTTGCCCAGATCCACTTGTCAGCTAACAAGCTACACATTGAGTCCAAGATGTCACAGTCTAAATATTCATGCTGTTGCCATTTATTTGTACATATTGACTCCTAATCCACATCCAAAACAGTGATGTGACTGCAGCTTTTTACAGCAAAATATGCTAATGTTGCAAAAAAAACCCAAGCAAAAGTAAAAGCTTTCAAATAAGTCTTCACCTGTGGAAAAGTCAACATTTGATTGTGTAAATTAAATTATACCCAATACATATTGACAACAGGCCTAGACTGATCTGCTACAGACAATGGTAATTCCAGTATTTCTTTGCTTCTATACCTGCATTTCACACCTTTGGGTCCAATAACTATTATAAGATCTAAGTATTATGTGTAGTGCTCAAATAAGAATATTGCATAAGAAAATTTAAAGTTCCAAAACAGAGAACAGCCTTTCCAGGTGGAAAAGTGATCACAATGTTGTTATCAAAATAATTCTTGAATATGCAAGGTGACATTCATTTGTGACATTCAGTTAACTTGCAATATGCATTTGCATATCTTCCCAGAAAATACAACTTTGCATTTTGATACCACTTCTCCCTTCTCACACACTTCTTCCCTCCCCCTTTAGTCCTGGATGGCCTTTTACCTCTGAGGGCTTTCCATAATCCTCTCCAATTTGTTCCTATCGTTCTACTTTTTCTGTCCTTTTGTGTAACGACAGACAGAGCCTTGATTGTCTTCCTGTGTGGTTTCTTCCCAGCCTCCCTTTAAGCATATTTGTTCCTTCTAGTTTCAGTAGTTCCTCTTTTCTGCTTCCAGCCCCCAGCATATTTTTTACACCTATTCATATACCTAAGAGCATCTGCTCT
Organism: Sclerurus mexicanus; assembly: GCA_013396755.1. NCBI lineage: Eukaryota > Metazoa > Chordata > Aves > Passeriformes > Furnariidae > Sclerurus > Sclerurus mexicanus. The sequence continues at coordinate 14,861 of VWZF01003125.1, forward strand.
CAGCTTGCATCTCTTTTCCCTGCACATACCTGATTCTTGGAGAGACTTTTCTGACGGGAAGGCTGTGGGGAATGTGTTTTTAATGTGAATGAACTGGGTGTGGCTTCTGAGATTCTAGCTCGTTATCAGAAGGGCTGCAGGAGGTCCTAACTGTGCTCACAAATTATTTATGTACTTTCTTCAAAGCAGAAAAATCCTAGAGAAAAGCCCCTTCACATTTTCTAGTGTTTTCAGAAACTTCTTTGAAAATATCAGTGTGTTTTTTTAATAACAGTGTGGATCAACACTGTGTATAAAGCACGGTGTCATGTAGGTATTATTCTACACTCTGGAGTCAGCCTGGGGGATTTGACCACAAATGCATGTATACTGCACTAAGATATCAGTGATGTCTCTTGTAGCTGGAGCAACAAACCTTCATCAGTAGGCTCCCCTTGATCGGGGGCCTATAGTAGACACCAACCACAAGGTTCTCTTTGTTGCCTTGGTCTCTGATTCCTACCCACAGGCTTTCAACCTGTTAATTGCTATTCCTCAGAGTCTTCACACTCAATCCACCTCTTCATGTAGAGGGCAAGTCCTCCCCCTCTCCTTCCTCCCCTGCCTCTTCTGAACAACCTTGGTTGGGCAGTGCTGTTATCCTTTTTCTCCCTTGTCTACAGAAGTGATCTCAATATATGGACAAAGTTGGTTAATAAAATTATGAGAAAAAAATCCAAAAGGGACATTAAACAGACTTTATAATCCAGCACAATATAGTGTCCCAGGCTGTATCTCAGATTGATTTGCTTTTTTCTTCATCTAGGTGAACTTGGTTTTCTTAGGCTATTTGTGTTGGCTTCACAGACTTTTTTGACTGCAGGCTGCAGTAGTAGATAGAAATAACCCTTTCTCTGTGCACGTTATGCTTTCGCACTTTAAAAAATCAAGACTGCAGCACTCATTGCAATGAGTGCTGAAGTATTTTGTAGTTGCAATCACAAAATGGTTTGACTTTAGAAAGGGCAGGTCAGTGAGGTGAGGTGGTGGAGTGTCTCTTTGTGTGAGAGAGCTTTTTATCTGAGCTCCACCCAGGGGCAGACAAATGAGTTGAGAGTTTATAGATAAGAATTAAGGAACAGACTAATATGGGTGACACTGCTGGTGTTTACTACAGGCCACCTGATCAAGAGGATGAAGTTGATGAGGTTTTCTATGGGCAGCTGGAAGTAGCCTCATGTTCACAGGTCCTGGTTCTCCTGGGGGACTTCAACCACCCTGGCGTTTGTTGGAAGGACAACATGGCTTGGCACACACAGCCCAGAAAGTTCCTGGAGATCACTGGAGGTAACTTTTTTATGCAAGTGGTGGAAGAGCCAGTGAGGAAAGGTGGTGTGCTGGACGTTGTACTAACAAACCAGGAAGGACCGGTTGAAGACATGGAGGTGCGGGGCAGCCTTGGCTGCAGTGACCACGAGATCGTGGAACTCAGGATCCTGAGTGGAGGAAGCAAAGCAGTAAGCAGGACTGGAACCCTAAACATCCAGAAAGCTAAATTCAACCTCTTCAAAAACCTGCTTAGAGGAATCTCATGGATAGGGCTTTAGAAGAGAAGACAGTCCAAGAGAGTTGGTCAATATTCAGCATCACTTCCTCCAAGCTCCAGATCAGCATATCCCCACGATCAAGAAACCAAACAGATGGCAGGAGACCTGCACAGATGAGCAGGGAGCTTCTAGTTAATCAAAAACAGAAGAAAGAAATTTATGGGATGTGGAAAAAAGGACAGACCACATCAGATCACTATAGGAACATTGTCAGATGTTCAGGGATGTGAAGAGAAAGGCCAAACCCCACTTGGATTTGAGTCCAGCAAAGGATATCAAGGAAAACAAGAAAGGCTTCTACAGTAGCCGCAAAAGGAAGATTAAGGAAAATGTGGGGCTGCTGTTGAATAAGATGGATGTTCTGGTGATGGAAGACACAGAGAAGCTGGAATTACTGAATGCCTTTTTTGCCTCAGTCTTTGCTGCTGAGGCCAGCCCTCAGGAATCCCAGACCTTGGAGGTAAGAGAGGAAAGCTGGAGAAGGGAAAGCTTCCCCTTGGTCATAGAGGATTGGGTTAGAGATTGGTAAGGCAGACTTAACACCATAAATCCATGGGCTGGAATGGGAAGCACCTATTGCGGGTTCTGGGGGAGCGGGCAGATACTATTGCTAATCCATTCCATCATCTTTGAAAAATCATGGAGAACAGGAGAGTAGCCTGGTGACTGGAGAAAAGCCAGTGTTACTCCCATCTTCAAAAAAGGCAAGAAGGAGGACCTGGGAAAATACTGGCCAGTCCCTGGAAAGGTGATGGAACAGGTCATTCTGGAGGTTGTCAACAAGCATGTAGGAGAAAAGAGAGTCATTGGGGGTAGTCAGATGGATTCATGAAGGGGAAATCCTGCTTGACCAATCTGATAGCCTTCTGTGATGATATGGCAGGACGGGCCAATGGATGGAAGAAGAGCAGTGGATGTTGTCTAGCTTGACTCCAGCAAGGTTTTTGACACTGTCTCCCATAACAACCTTGTAGGTAAGCTCAGGACATGTGGGTTAAATTAATAGACAGTAAGATGGATCAAGACCTGGCTAACTGACAGAGCTCAGAATGTTGTAATGAGTGGAGTAAAATTCAGTGGAGGCCTCAAGGGATCCCCAGGGATTGATACTGGGTCCAGTCTTATTCAACTTATTTATTAACAACCTGGATGAAGGGATCAAGTACACCTTCAGAAAGGTGCTGATAATACAAAGCTGGGGGGAGTGAGTAATACTACTGAGAGTTGTGCTGCCATTCAGTGGGACCTTGATAGGCTGGAGAATTGGGCAGAGAGAAACCTCATGAGGTTCAACAAAGGCAAGTGTAGGGTCCTACACCTAGGGAGGAATAACCCCAAGTAGCAGTACAGGCTGGGGCTGACCTACTAGACAACAGCCCTGCAGAGAAGGACCTTGGTGGATGACAAGTCGACCATGAGCCAGCAGTGTGCCACTGCAGCCAGAAGGGCCAATGGTATTCTGGGCGTCCTGTGGAAAAGTGTGGCCAGCAGGTCAAGGGAGGGGATTCTCCCCATCGACTGCTCTAGTGAGGCCATGTCTGGAGTGCT
>VWZF01003125.1:19277-37892 GCA_013396755.1 Sclerurus mexicanus
TGCTTGACCAATCTGATAGCCTTCTGTGATGATATGGCAGGACGGGCCAATGGATGGAAGAAGAGCAGTGGATGTTGTCTAGCTTGACTCCAGCAAGGTTTTTGACACTGTCTCCCATAACAACCTTGTAGGTAAGCTCAGGACATGTGGGTTAAATTAATAGACAGTAAGATGGATCAAGACCTGGCTAACTGACAGAGCTCAGAATGTTGTAATGAGTGGAGTAAAATTCAGTGGAGGCCTCAAGGGATCCCCAGGGATTGATACTGGGTCCAGTCTTATTCAACTTATTTATTAACAACCTGGATGAAGGGATCAAGTACACCTTCAGAAAGGTGCTGATAATACAAAGCTGGGGGGAGTGAGTAATACTACTGAGAGTTGTGCTGCCATTCAGTGGGACCTTGATAGGCTGGAGAATTGGGCAGAGAGAAACCTCATGAGGTTCAACAAAGGCAAGTGTAGGGTCCTACACCTAGGGAGGAATAACCCCAAGTAGCAGTACAGGCTGGGGCTGACCTACTAGACAACAGCCCTGCAGAGAAGGACCTTGGTGGATGACAAGTCGACCATGAGCCAGCAGTGTGCCACTGCAGCCAGAAGGGCCAATGGTATTCTGGGCGTCCTGTGGAAAAGTGTGGCCAGCAGGTCAAGGGAGGGGATTCTCCCCATCGACTGCTCTAGTGAGGCCATGTCTGGAGTGCTTTGTTCAGTTCTGGGCTCCTCAGTACCAGAGAGACAAGGAGCTACTAGAGAAGGTCTGGTGAAGAGCCACAAAGATGACCAGGGGTCTGGAGCATCTCTCTTATGAGGACAGACTGCAGGAGCTGAGCCTGTTAAGTCTAGAGAAGAGAAGACTGAGAGGGGATCCCATTAGTGCATATGAATATCTCAAAGGTGGGTGTCAAGAGGATGGCACCAGACTGTTTTTCAGTGGTGCCCAGAGACAGGAAGAGCAGGAGTGGCCATAAACTAAAGCACAGAAAGTTCCACTCTGTAACATGAGGAAGAAGTTCTTTGAGGGTGGGAGAGCACTGGAATAGGCTGCCCATGGAGGTCATGGACTCATGTCTCTGGAGACATTCAAAACACACCTGCATGTGTTCTGTGTCACTGCTTCAGGTGATTCTGCCTTGGCAGGGAGTTTGGACTATTGTTAGGGTTGGAAGGGACCTTAAATATCATCTAGTTCTAATCCCTCTGTCATGAGCAGGGACACCTCTCAGGGGGCTTTCTTCCCCCTGAAATAACCACCCCACTCCTTTAAATTTAGCGTAAACTTTAATTAGGAAAATGTATAGAAAAGGATAACCGTTCTTAACTACAGTATATCTGTTTGTATATATATCTATATATCTATATATCTCTATCTAAGAAAAAAGACAGGAACCGAACAGAACAGTTTGCAATCAACACCTTTGAAGGACGAGTGTCTCTGCCCGCTTTGGGTGCAGTCAGCTTTAGGGACAGCGGGTGCGGATGTCGCACCTCAGCTGGCTGCGGGCTCGGCTCCCAGGAGCGCGGCGGAGATGCCCGTGGCTGCTGGTGGTGACCTGTGGCCGTCCCGAGCAGGCTTGCGTGGATCTCTGGGGCAGAAGGGCAGGGTAGAACCCTTTCCATGGGGCAGAGTAGATACACTCCCCATGCTTTTTTCGAGGGTTGGAGGGGGGGAAGGAGGAGCCAAGCAGAAGAGAGGCTCCCTCTGAGAAGCGTCCAATCCTGGCAGCTGCAAGAAATGAAGCGCAAAGTCAGCACACAGAAAGAAATCTCTCTCCCTTCTCCACACGCCCCATCCCCCCCCACCCCCACCCCGACCTCAGCCATCAAGTTGGAATTTGAGGAATTGGCCACCCATTTGTTAGCAGTGGGGAGTTGGGTGTTAGCTTCAAACTCTGTGTTGGTAGGAGAAAGAATTCCATAGCAGATTCTGAAACTATAACAACCACTTCGCTCAAAACCCCATCCAGCCTGGCCTCAATCATTTCCAGGGACTCTGTGGCTGACTTATAATGTGAGTTATTATTAGTCAGCTACCTATGAGAGTCTAACTCCTGTGCTGTTTTTGTCCCTTGCAGATAACAACATTGGCCATGCCTGCCCACTGGCCTCTATAAAAAGAGTAATCTGGGCCATGCATGCAGTTGGATTACATGGAGTGGTACTTCCTTTATCCCATCACTGTTCCCAAAGGCTCATTTAAGCCAAAAGAAGTGTACAGGAAGGCACGGATGGCATCTTGACTGCCAAGTATGAAAAACAAAGTGATGACTGTGACAAAATGATAATGTATGTGTGAGATCTGGGTAATGGAGAGAAGAAAAATAATTGATTTTCACAAGGGGAACTTGACCAGAACAACATTGCAGTTTTACAGTCATGAGGGCTATGTGAAGGTGGCATGAAGGGCTGTCTGAAGGTGGCATGAAGGGCTATCCGAAGCCAGTTATTATAGTGGAGGCTAACAGCATTTTCGTGCACTTCCAGAGGTTGAGATGTGATCTAATCAGAGAATACATGGGCTATAGGAGCACAGTCAGGGTCTTGGCTTTTACTCACTTTCTGTTTTGGAAAGGTTTCTGGGGAATTAGAAGAAATGTTGCCTGGAAGGATATTGATGATATTTGAGTAGTATTTTTATTTTGTTCTGTATTTGTTTGTACAGTTTTTACACTGTAACATGAGTGCCTGCTTTCCAAGGAGGTCTGAATATAGTGAATCTTGGTGGTTTGAAAGTGAGTGTGTATGTTTTCCTCAAAGCAGTCACTGTAGATTGCTGGGCTTTTTCTTTTGCTCAGCTTTGTTTTTTCTTAGTCTTGATGTTTGGAAGAAGTCCTCATATTTACACTGTGCCCATTTTCCTGATGGAGAGAGTGGTGTTGCAAGCACTTGTCCACAGAAGGAACTAACTAAAAAACAGGAATCTGATCCTTTAATATGAATCAGAGCTTCCCTTTCCTAAAACAGTGACTACTGCCTGATCTTAATGTTTACTTCCTTTGTTATCACAGGCACAGTCTTGAGCAATTATCACTTTTGCCTTTGCTGAACTGAATTGGAGACCTAGGAGATGCCAATGGCTGTTAATAATGTCTTGACAGCTAACATCACCCATTTGTCCTCATAGAATCATTTAGGTTGGAAAAGGCCTAAGATTAACAAGTCCAACCATTAACCTAAGAAATTCACCACTAAAATAAGTCCCTCAGTGCCAACCCTCAGTGCCACATCTACATGTCTTTTAAATATCTCCAGGAATGGTGACTCAACCATGTTCATGGGCAGCATGTTCCAATCTCTGACAACCCTTTGAAGAAATTTTTCCTAACAGGCAATCTAAATCTCCTCCCCTGTGCAACTTAGGCCATTTCCTCTTGTTTTGTTGCTTACTATGTGGGAGAAGAGGTCAACCCCCACCTGGCTACATCCCCCCTTTTAGGGAGTAGTAAAGTCTCCCTGGAGCCTCCTTTTCTCCAGGGTAAACAACCCCAGCTTCCTCAGCCACTTCTTACAGGGCTTGTGCTCCAGACCATTCACCAGCTCTGTTTCCCTTCTCTGGATATACTCCAGCATGTGAATTTCCTTCCTGTCAGGAGGGGCCAAATCTGAACACAGGATTTGAGGTGCAGCCTCACCAGTGCTGAGCACAGGCGCTCAATCCCTTCCCTAATCCAGCTGGCCACACTATTTCTGATACAGGCCAGAATGCCATTGATCTTCTTGGCCACCTGGGCACAGTGTTGGCTCATGTTCAGGCCCTGTTGACCAGTACACCCTGGTCCTTTTCAACTGGACAACTTTTCAGCCATTCTGCTCCAAGTCTGTAGCTGGGGTTGCTGTGACCTGTCGGGCCCCGAGAGGGCAGTCCTGTACCACCTGTTCTGAAAGCCGGCGTTTGGGATACCTTGGGCAAAACTAAGGCCAAACAACGCCAAATAATCAATTAAAAAGTTTTATTTATGGCAGGAATCATTTAAACCTAGTGATAGTTTGACTGGCCTGTAGCAGCAATGATTTAAACATTTCTAAACAGCCCAAGGGTTAAACTTTTCTGAACACACATGGCAACAGCAATCTTTGAAGACCCTGCAGCAGCAGCAGCAATTTAAACTTTTGAGAAGAAAGAGAAAGGAGGAAGGAAAAATAGGAAAACAGAGGTAGATAAGGAAAACCAGGGTTACCACCCAGGGTTTCAGCATCATCTCTGGTCTGGTTCCTCCAGATGGCAGGTAGATAAATGGTGGGTGCACACCCCCGCTATTTATAGACTAGTCTTTGCTCATATGCATTTTGTCATTCTCAAACTTTTCAGAAGGGCATTGGAGGGTCTCATGGTTTCAAATCCCCTTCCCATCAGGCACAATTGTAATGCTGCCTCAAACTAGTTATTAGAGATAGATACCCCAGATAAGTGAGTTGGTCCCAGAAAAGGGCTATATGGCCTTTCAAGACACTCTTTTCTGACTGCACCTTACCTAGTTGGCGTAGTAACATTCCTTTTCTTTTTTGCGGAATGTCTGAGACATTAACTCTTTCAGGTTTTCAGTCTCTCACTGAAGGGCAGGACTTGGCATTTTGCTTTGTTGAACCTCATACCATGCATCTGGGCCCATGGATCCAGCCTGTCCAGATGCCTTGTGGACTGTTCCTGCTCTCCAGCAGAACAACACTCCCACCCAGCACACTGACTGAGAGTACACTCAATCCCCTCACCCAGGCAATTGATAAAGATGTTAAACAAAACTGATCCCAATCCTGAGCCCTGGGGAACACCCACTGGTAACAGGCTGCCAACTGGATGTAACTCCATTCACCACCATGCTCTGGGCACAACCATCCAGCCATTTTTTCACCCAGCAATGAGTGCACCTGTCCTAGCCAGGAGCAACCAGTTATACCAAAAGAATGTTGTGAAAGATGTTGTCAAAGGTTTTACTAAAGTCCAGGTAGAAAACATCCAGAGCCTTTCCCTCATACACTGACTAGATCACCTTGTCGCAGAAGGAGATCAGGTAGGTCAAGCAGGACCTGGGACCTGTCTATCACAAACTCATGCTGACTGGGCTTGATCCTCTGATTGTCCTGCACTTGCCACACACTGACACTCCAGATGATCTGCTCAATGACCTTCCCTGGCACTAAGGTCAGGCTGACTGACCTGTAGGTCCCCAGATCCTTGTTCCAGCATTTCTTGTAGATGGGCATCACATTTGCTAACGTCCAGTCTTCTGGGACCTCCTTGATTAGCCAGAACTGCTGGTAAGTAATGGAGAGTGGCTCAGTGAGGTCTTCTGCCACCTCCTGCCATACTCATCCTGACATGGAACTCTACCAACTCCTTCCCCTATATGTGCCTTTTTATTGTTGATTTAAATCACAAATGTGATTGGTGAAATTTGCAATGCCTAACTTACATTTGGGACGTCTTTGCTTAAGTGGAAATTTTCAGAAACAACAGAAAGAATCAGAGGGTTTCAAAGAGCAGCCTGCATTTCTAGAAATGCCTTCCAGCTCCAGCATGAACCAAAGCAGCTAGACATTTTTATGTCTGGCTGTAACAAAATTGTGGGCTCATTGGTATCCTCTTAAGGAGAAGGGGCAGTCATCATGTGGGGTTTGTCAAGGAATCATTGGTAACTTCCTGTTCAATCAGCAAAACTATTCTTGTTCAGACAAGGCTAGTGATTTCCACAGTAACTGTTACCCCTGGATTTTGCACAACTTCTGAAAAAAGCCTCAGGTTAGTAAGAAAACACGGAAACTGCTTGTATTTTCTTCTTCAGAGCATGTAGTTTACCAAATATGTAATACTTGCCTACATTTGTGAGAGGAAAAAATACAGAGCATGAACAGTTAGCCATTGGATTGCAAGTTTTTCTGTCCTCTCACAACACTGGTAAGAAAACATACCCAACATGAGAGTACCAAGGCCTAGTGGAAAAATGCCACTACCTGTTAGAGGGCTACTAAAAACTCTGGTTCTATGTGGCTAAATATAAAGAGAATTAATGGACCGAGTGTATGAAAATAACTTCAGGGACTGTGAGGCCAGCAAACACTGATTCATCACCAGCCTTCTATAGTAACATTTCACTGAGTGTTGTGACCACAAGACCTCTTGATACAGTCTGGGAGTTGCACACAGCACCGTTTCTCCTGGTGTCTTTAATACAGATTACCACCAGTTTATCAGCGGATTGACCTCTCCTCTGTAATCTCTGCTGCAGGTTCTATTGTATTGCAATAGTCAGAGTGGAGAAAGGCATTCCCATGGACAGAAAACACTTGACCACACCAATGAAGAATTCTCTGCCTGTGATCTGTTACTTGATTCTGGAACAGGCTTGACTGTTTGTGGTGGTTTGACCCTGGATAAATGCCTGGTGTCCAGGAAAACTGTTTCAAGGCTTTTCTTCTCCCCCTTTTCGCCTTCCAGAGGGAAGAAAAAAAAAAAAACCAGGTAGGAATTTATGGCTAGAGATAAAAACCAAAAGAGGAGCTTTGATTAATACCATGGGCAAAGCAGAACTTAGAATAATGCTTAAATTTATTACTAACAAACTAAAAACTAAAAATAAGAAATAGAAACAGGTTAGAAACACCTTTCTACCACCACCTGTCGGTCTGTCATTGCCCCACTCCTTCCCCTGATGGTGTGGGGAACAGGGAGTGGAAGCTGTTATTATTGGGTCAGCCATTTGCAGGTGTAAGTCCAAGACTTAAGCAACAGTTCTTCCAAATGTGCTGTCTCAGGGGGCTCTCCTGTGGGCTGCAAAGGGGACAGCTTGCTTCACCACAGTCATCACCACAGTCAGAGGGGAACCTTGACTCAGAGTCTGAGTCCTTCCCATGCACTCCGTGGAGTCCCTCCCACGAGAGAGATCCTCTGCTCTCTTGTGGGTCATTCCATGGGGTGCAGTCTCTTATGAAAAGCTGGCTGTACCTGCTTAGGCGTGGGCTTCTCCCTCTGTGGGTCTCGGCCGCAAATCTTTGCAAGACTCTGCTCCACCTTGGGGGCCACCCATGAGGTAACAGCCTCTTTCCTGCATCCCTCTGCTCCAGCAGGGGGGTCTTTGCATCCCGATGGATCCCATGGGCTTCCTGGGGACAGCTCGTAATCACCATGGTCATCACCACGTAGTCAGAAAATAATAACTTTAAGTCCTGTCTCTCATCCATAGGGGCCCTCTCCCTGTTTCTCCCTCCTGCACTGACCTTGATATCTGCGTTGTGATGTTGTTAATCCATGGCTGCCAATTTCCCACTGCACAACAACTTCTTAAATATGTTTTCACTCAGGGGCGTAACTTAATGGTTCAAAGGCAGGAAGTTTTCCTCGGAGCTGGCCCTCATTGGCTCTACTCTGTAGGATAGAGGGAAACTTTGAGAGGCTTCCAACAGAAGCCACTCTTCCCTCTTAAATAAAAAAACCTAATTAGAGAAACCCATGACACTGTTTCAAACACAGGATTGTGCAGTGAGTGGCTTGGGAAAGACCCTTCCTATTATTGAGCTTTCCCTGCTGCTGAGGATGCTGAATGTCTGTTTCTGCTTGTCGTTTCTTGACTCGTCTTAAAAAACACACTGGCTTTAAATTGCTGACAGAAGTATGCCAAAGGGCTGCAATATGTGTGACATCTGTGCAAGCACCTCTTGATGTTCTTTTTTTTGTTTTGTTTTGGTTTTTTTTCTTTTGCATTTCTGTTTTTAACCCTATACCTAGTACTTTTCAGTGTGAATTCTCTTCCCTTCTCCTCTATACAGACTTCTGAGAACCTTGTTTATTTGCTAGAATGCATAAGTAATACAGTATATTCAGTGTCTCAGGCTCTTGTCCAGTCATCACTCCAGATGCGAAGTGCAATATTAATATTAGAATAGATTCTGCACTGACTGTTTCTCCTGAATGGCTGCCAATAGTCTAAACAGATACGCACATAGGCGGAGAAGTACTCTGGTGTAAGAGATTGAACTTGCTGGTGACAGGCAGCAGATTCTCTGCCCTGTACCAAAGGATGTCAGCAGTGAAATAAGTTCAGGTTATTGAAAGTTGGATAGTAATGTTGTTTTCTTCTCCATCAATTTCTGCAATGTTTTGTTGTAGTTAAATAACACTATCCTAGTATTCTAAAATAGCTCTTTTAAAACAGCGCTTGAATAAAAACTGTCTGTCTGTCTGTCTGACCATGCTGATGTTTTTTTGCTCAACTGGTGTTTTGCTGTAAAACTGTTTTGATGTTATCTCCCCGTCCTGGGCTGAACTGGTATACAGTGTGTTGTCTGGGAAGGCTGTTGTTACCTTTCATATGTTTCCTGTACACATGAGATAGCCTGCTATAATTATTGGCCTTTAAAAGGAGTTATGTCTTCTGGTATAATTCTGCTGTGGAACAGAGATAGTGCTGCACAGAGCCGTCACCTTCACTGGGTGGAAAGCAGGGGGAATCTGGCCTGCCTGGGGTTATTGAGAGCTGCCTCCATTCCTTTTGCAGAGTCTGTACTTCCAAAAGGATTGTTTCACTAAGTGATTGTGCCATATCCAGACTTTTTTAGATTGTGGAGATAAGGGGAAATATTAATTGCTTTGTGTGTCCAGACAAAGGAACATAATTTTTTCCATAACACAAAATAAATAAGGAAATTAGTCTTCACAGGAGTGGTTACATAGTTCATGAAGTGTAGCCACAGAAACCTAAACCACCTGAAAAGCATGTCAAGAGATGTGAGAGTATGGATTTGACCTGCACTTACAAACAAGATTCCTACACCATGTCTGGAGTACCTCTATGCTTCTCCTGTGTTGTGAGACACATCCCCAGTGCCAAGATGGATATAAGAACTACTTAAAAAGGTATGTCTCCTTGCAGCTTCTTTCAGGACTTCATGGGCAACTTCATTTTTGAAGAAGACATTATAGAAAAGCATGCAGTTTTTATTCCTTTATTCCTGTATATATATGTCAACAAACTGTGCAGGAGCCATGCAGATAGAAATTGCTGCTCATACAGCCCTGCATTAATGGTAGCATTGGGAACTACCTGAATTCATCTCCTCTGCATATCTGACAGGCCTACAGGCATCTTAGATAGAGCAGGGCCATTGGAATTTGCAGTCCTGGTCTACTGCAGGACTGATCCACACATTCAGTAGCTCAGACACATCTAAAATACATGAAGTTTGCTAGGTCTGAGCAGTTCATGAAGCATGGGACCCTTTCTATGTAGGCTGCAGAGTTATTCCATGAATGTTCAAGAGATATATACAGGAAATATGGACACAAAATGCACTCAAACTCTACTGCTGGTAAAACCGGTGAACTGAGCATGCCGTGAGTTGTGAAGTCTATAACCCACGGGTGCAAAATACCCACATTTGAACAATTTTTAACTCTTCGTTTTGCATAGGCAATATCACCAGGTGGTATCGTTGGAATAGCTTCAGTGAAACCAGTAAAAAGAGGCTGCTTAGCACAACGGGGGGATTTTTCCTTCTGTGTTTAGATATCCTTAACTTCTTTGTATCTGAAACATATGTATATCTTTGGATTTTACCAGTGTTTAGGCGAAGCACCTTAGCTGTAGCTCCAAAGCTTTAATAAAATGTATTGCAGACATCTTTAGTTATAATTTGCAGTATTTTTCAAAACACTGCAAATGGAAATCTTTGTCCAAACCTGCTAAAAAGGTCAAGCTGCATACTGAATCAATTCTCTTTTAAAGGCCCAGGATCAACAAAACCTACTGGTTTTCTCTGTGCTATTCTCTAAGTTTTGTTAGGTTTTACTGATCCCTACTGTTGTGGTTTAATCCCAGTCATCAACCAAGCCCCATGCAGCCACTCATGCACTGCCCCACCAGTGGGATCATGAAGAAAACTGGAATGGTAAAAGCTGAAAAATGCATGAGTTGAGATAAGGATAATTTAATAGGCAAAGCAAAAGCTGTGCACACAAGCAAAGCAAAACAAGGAATTCATTCACTGCTTCCCATGGCCAGACAGGTGTGTTCAGCCATTGCCAGGACAGCAGAGTTCCATCACGGGCAGTTGTTATTTGGGAAGACAAACCCCATCAGTCCTGATATTCCCCTCTTCCTCCTTTTCCCCCTCACTTTATATTCTGAGTATGATGCCATATGGTCAGTTTGGGTCACCTGTCCTGGCTGTGTCTCCTCCCAACCTCCCAGGCACCCCCAGCTTCTTTGCCAACATGGCAGTACTGGCAGAAAAGGCCTTGGATCTGTGTAAACACTATTCAGCAATAACAAAAACATCTCTCCACTATCAACGCTGTGTTCAGCACAAATCGAAAACACAGACCCATACTGGCCGTGGTGAAGGAAGTTATCTCACAGTTCATACCAGATGACTTTGAAACTTAAGGTTTCAAAAGTCGCCTCTCTTCCAGGCTGCACACCTAGCTGTTTCTGTCTATCTGTAATACGAAATCTAATTTTAACTTAGTTTTGCTTGGTTAAAGTGAGATGTGCCTAACCTTCCAACAAAATGTGGTTCATATCTTCCATTTCTTCCTATGACCCCTAATGTTTTTAAGATTATGCTATGTGGAGAACTGTTAATATCTGTGGGATAAGAATTAGAATTACAGTAAAATAGTAACATATTTTGAAGGACTAGTAGCACTGCTGGCTTACACTAAGTAAAATAAATTCATAATGCCTATGAGGTCTCCAAATGTGTAGAGCTCATAAATTTCAAAAATTGAAGAAAGATGGACTTGCTTATCATATTTTAAATATTTTGCAAGAGCTGTGGTTACATCTAAAATTCATAGACTATTTTCCAGCAAAGATGATGGGAGAACCTGGAAAGTTTTTTGGTAACTCTTGTTGGCATCTGAAATGTGAGATCTCTGAACAAGCCTTTGCTTAAAGATGGGCTGACTCTTGTACACTTCTCACTTTTTAATACTTTCTTAATACATCCCCTGCAATAACACATCTGTATATGCTCATGGTTCACCCTGTTGGACTACTTCTCCAGGAAAATTGTGTAACCTGGGCATGGGCAGAAGGTCAGCATCTCACCAGTGCAGTGGTGCATGGACATCTCCTTTCCCCTGGAGAAACAGGAGTGCCTGGGGCAAACTATTTGGATTGGAAAGTTCAAATATGCTGATACCTAATTGCATCATTTACTCAATAGTACTTTGAAATCTAGGCTTCCTTCCTGTTCAGAGTCATCTGGAAACTTACTTGCCTCATGACTCTGTATGGTTTGAAAGGAGGATAAAAAAGAAAAAACAAAAACTAAAACCAACCAACAAAAACCCCCTTGGGTTAGCTCCAAGACTATTTAATTTCAACTTCCTACTAGTAACCACAATGCTCTCTAGGGTAAGTTGCACAAGATTGCTAGGAAGGGTAAAAACTACAGTCTTGTGGCTGCAGCACTGGTCAGAGAGTTAGGCAGCTTTGTGATAGATTCCTAGTGTGACTGAAAGCAAATATTTTTAAATTACAGGGCCTTGGTGGGTTTTTTAAATTTTTTTTCCCCCCCTGCTGTTGGGTTAAGGAAGGAAGATAGGAATGTCTATAAAACACTATCTAAAATGTTTTCTTAGTTGTAAATTTGGATAATAAGATTTCTGGAGTATAGGCCATTTCTGCAATGTGTTTCAATGCTCCACATCGGTGCAGACTTGGCTTGCATTTTCCAGACCAGTTTTTCCAATAAGGAGTAATTGGAGACAAAGTTACAAGCTCCTTCTCAATTTCTGCTTGTACTGACAGCAGGAGGAGAGCAAAGCCAAGGGCTGAGGAGGTGCCACGAAGCATAGCTTGCTGACACCAAGATGAGCTGCAAGCCTGTGAACCTGGCAAACCATAGTCAGCATCACAACTGTGCAGTTGAGAAATCAAGTCAGCCCCAAGGGAGAAGATACAAAGAGGAAGGTACAAAAAGGCCACTGCTTGGCCTTTAGAACGGAACGGTGGGCATCTGTCTCTCCTTGCCCTAGAGATTCTGTGGGAGACACCTTCTGCAGACACACACATATTCTGTCAGTGCTCTGAGCTAGCCACAACATAGGTGCAGGGAGGTACATGAAGGAGGTCAAAGTCACCATTGATGTTACACTTCCATGATTTCTGGTTGACAGAGCATGAGGACAGCACCCAATCACCTGTAGAAAATATTCTTTAATCTTCCCTCATGGTATTTCGCCATCTCTGTTGGTATGAGTGGTACAAGACTCTTTCATGCCATTTTCTGTGTAGATGCAAAGCATTTCCAGGGGTTAACACACTAGTGTATAATGTATTCTACAGCAGCTCTCTGAATAGGATTTTCCAAACACTACCACATCAACAAGTAGTTACTGAAGTAGAAAATGTAATAATCATAATACGCCATAATATGGATAAACTCATCAAAGAATTTCAGTTGAGCACTTCAATACCATTTCTCTTTCATTTCAGATAACTGTGAACCAAAGACAGAAAAAAGTTTTGCCCATCAGAGGAAAAATTTGACCACAGAACCATTGTCCAGAATGACTGTTTCTACAAGGGACTTTTCACTCAAATCTGCAAACCCCTGAATCTGGTCCAGAAAACCGGGGCTTCCTTTGAATATATAACCAGTTACAGGGTGAATTACGTGCCACATCCTCCGGTGAAACATTATGCCCATAAAATTGAGAAATACAAGGTCAATTATGTCCCATTTGATGGCTTCACTACACACAAAGTTTCTTACAAGGGGCTGGCTTGTCAGCCAATCAAACTTGCAAGCCAAAGCTTCTCCCTGACCTTTCTTTTTCCTTTGTAACTGAGTTCGGGAAAAATACAAAGTTTGACTACAGCCTCCTGTATTCAATAGAAAACCTGGTGTGTATCTTGCTCCTCTGGAGATAATGGGCCTTTACACCACTACTTGGAGACATTACAAGCCAGCCAAGATGTGTCAACCTTTGGCTCACATTAAAAACATTGAGCCATTCAATAGTTCTTCTATAATGAAGGAAGACTGTAAGCCTTCCCTGTGCAAGAAACTAAAGCCTATCACTCCTGCTTTGGAGCTGACTTTCCCAGCAAAAACCATAGATTTCTTCACTACCTTTTGGACCCGTCATGTGCCTCATTTGCTCACAGTTATGAAGACCTATAAACCTGTCTGGTCAGGCCCAAAGTATCATGCTCTGCTAGATGCTAAAACAACGTATACACACCAGAGGGCATTGTTAGATGCTTGGTCTCTTACAAAGACGCACATGGTTAGATCTTTGAGGGAACTAACTGATGGTCACAGTCTCTGTCTCACTACTTCCAGGAGTGAGTACCTGCAAATGAAACTGAAGGAAAAAGAGAGTGGACACAGCCTTCTTGGAAGTGGATTCAAAGAGCAGGGCCTCAGTGAGCTAAAAAAGACAGCTTGATTTTGTTTGTAACCTTCTTTCAAACCATTCACTGGTTTTGTATTTAAAGAGCTCTTAAAATAATTTCCCTGTCAGTGACCTTTTCTGGATCATAAAATGAAGAACATAAAATCCAAGGAAAAGACACATTGATCCTTGTTTATCTGTGGTTTTTTTTAGTTTTTCCCACCTAACACTTGCTCATTAATTGAAGGAGATGTCATCCTGAGACACTAATAGAGAGACCTCTTAGTAATATACATTATTATTGGTGTAATGGGGGTTCAGCTGCATCCATAAGAGCGGAGGTAGAACAGGTGAGTTACACGCTGTGAAGTCATATATAAAAGTCATTACTGCGTAAGTCTGGGATTCCAGACTTTTTCAGTACTCTCATAAAAGACACAAAAGATACAGTTGCTGAATATTGTTGAATAGTGCACCTTCATTAATTGTGTCACTGTGCTGCCCAGAACTAAGATATCAGATGGAAGGTTTTCATTCCAAAGATACCACCTTCCTCTGACACCTTGCAAGGGAAGCTTTTCAGTAAAAGCTCTTCGCTGCAGAATCCTGGATGGGTACCAGAAATGCCCAAGGGTTGAAATTGTCATATATTGCTACAGTTCAGCCAGCAACTAGAGTGATACTATCTTTTGGATAGGGCCAGTATTAAGCTTCTCACCAGAACTGTTCATTTCTCTGTCTAAAGTGCTTTCTATAGGATTATGAGTGTTCCATGAACACTATGAAACTTTCTGACTTCTTAAGAGCATTCCACTTTCCTAAATCTTCCTCTCCCTTATTCCTGGCAGCTCTAGCTGTTTCCTGAGTATTTAGCTTGAGTGCTAGCTAGAGCTGTTGCATGCTTGACAATTCTTGCAGGTCCCTTTCAACTCTATTTATATATGATTCTATGATTCTGTAAAAAGCTTGTGTTTGACCATCAAAGCAGCATTTACAGAGGAAGTGGAAGACAATTTCTGTATAAATGCATTTTAAAACTTCAGAAAAGCTTTGAAATCTGTTGGGATAGAAAATTTCCATAAGTGCTTGCAAGTTAAAGCCAAACACATTCCATCTGAAAAAATGAGTACTTAACCCTGAGGGTGGGAAGCAAGTGAAAAAATACCCTAAAGGCACAGTGTTTCTGCTTCAGTTGAAGGCCTTGAATCAGTCCTAGGAGCCTTTTTTAAACATAGGCTCTAGTTCAATGAAAAATTATGTACTTGCAGTAGGAAAAACAACACAAATCTCTACAGATTACACTGTACAGAAGGGCCACAATATGCAGTCATTGATGACTCCACAGAGCCTTCATAAATTCAGGAATCTGTAAAATATTCACTCACCTGTAGAGAAGTGTTGACCTAGAGTAGGTTTGGCACTTTTTTTTTTCAGTTTCTCCTCTTACCAGCCCTCTTGAACCTTCATTTCTTTAATATTGAACTTCAACAGAAAGATACTTTTCTGTCTCTTTTGATTAAACCATTTTTCTGATTTTATTTATCAGTCTGTGATTCTGTCATTTCTGAAAGAGAGTTTATGTGAAGGCTTGTGACTGTGGAAGAGATTGTTCTTTTACATGTGAAATCTCCCCAAATGTTCTTTCATCTCTTTGATGCGACTGACAGGGAATGCAGAGCAAGGATAAACTATCTTTACTACAGGTTTGTGGATCTATTTTGCTGTGTGGAAATAAGTTAGCCTTATCAGTCTGGATAGCAACGCAATATTCTAATTAGTATTAGTATTTCTGGATTTTGAACATTAATAGTAGGAATCTTGATTTTCCAAACAGTGAACAAGCTCACACCAGCATCAAGCAAACACAACTCGCTTAAATACAACATTTTCACAGCGTAAGACACAGGCTTGGTTTTTTTCCTGACTTGTACCTATATGTGTTAAGAACTTATGAAAACCAATATATGATAATACTAAAACCAAAGAGAGTTCACTTAGGTGACTAAAAGTGTGATTCCAAAGTAATTAAAACTGACTAAAGCTTGGTCTGCTGCAGTTTCACTATGTTGTCCTCCTGCAGCTGCCTGTTTCCCCTCTTTTTGGTAACATTAGTGCTTTCTGTCTTCACACTGGGCTAGATCAGAAGGCTTACCTCACTGAGGGCAAATCATTGTTTAGTAATTTACCTGAACCAGTGCACCACACATTTGCACTAATATGGACTTAGGTGCAGATAAGCAGTGAAGAAACACATGGCTCAGGTAGCCAGATGTGACCTGACTGGCTGCTACAGTACATCTCCCCTTCCCAAACAAATTTTTCAATGCTTTCTGACTCGGTATTGCCCTGTAGCAAGCCCTTTGTGTGCTGCCTGACATCCTTGGAAGAAGTGTTTATTTAATCCTGTCTCTGTCAGTTTTCTACTCTCCTCCTGATCCGCTACATGGATGGGGCTATGCTTCTGCCCCTCCTGGCCTCCTATGGAGGCAGCAGTACTCTGTTCGATAATGCAGTTAAAATAAAGAAACATCTTCCCAGATGGAAGTTTAATTTTAATTAGATTAGGCAGTGTCGTTAGAAAATCAGCATAAGAGACATATAGATTTTATATATCTATAATTACGTATAATTACGTATAATTATAATATAGAACAGAATTGAGGTGTTCAACACAGAAAATAAAGTTGGGCTGCACTACAGTACACATGATTTGATTACTGCCTTTGTGCAGAAGGAATTAATGGATAAAGATGAGCAGAAATTATTACCCATGTTTGTGCCAGTTAAATTTAATTTTTTCTTAGAGTGGTCACAGTCCCAGAAGGAAGAAAGGAAGTGTAAGTCAGATACTCTGAAACAGAGCTTAGAAACATGACTGAACTGCTCTACAGGTTTGTGTAATTGTTTCTGAAGTTACATACAGGAGGAAAAGGAAAATGGGACCACACCTGCATGCATGGCAGAACCAGGTGTTACTGCTAGATATGCAAGCAGTTGTTCAGAAACATTTCAGATGCTCTGTAGTCACCTTGCCTGTTTTACAGGACAGTAGTGAGTGAAAAAAGACTACCTGCCTTTGGCTCAACTTCCAGTGTTGGGAGCAGCTGCAGGAGCTGATGGATGCCAGCTGGACCTAACTCATATGTAGATGTGTTGCCTTCCTGGGGCCCGGGTAAGAGATATCACAAGAAACTTTTGCAGCCTGGTATCGCCCACTGATACCTGCTACTGGTTTTCTGGGTGGGTACCAATGATATCCTAATAAGAAGGCTGTGGATGATGAGGAGGGACCTCAGGGTCTTGGGACAACAGGTCAAAGGATTTGGAGCATAATTTGTTTTCTCTTCTGTCCCACCAGTTGCAGGGAACGATGGGGCAAGAAACAGGAAAATCACACAGATTCAAGACCAGCATCACAAGTAGAATTTGGAGGTTTTTGGTCATGGGTCAGTTTGTATGACACTGAGTCTGCTGACAACAAATGAGATCCTCCTGTCTCAAAGGGGAAAAGGATCTTAGCTTAGGAGCTAGCAGGACACATTGAGAGAGTTTTAAACTAGATTTGAAGAGGGATGGGGACAGAGCTAGGCTTGGCAGAGGTAAGATGTGGGAAGGGAAGACCCACAGAGACCACCCAAGCAGCAAAAGGAGGTTTAAGAGGGTATACCTCCAGTGAGTACAAGCATCCAAAGATGTAACCATGAGACAGGACTATGGGGGCATCCCTTTGCACACCCACTGGGATATCGACACAATCAAATACTTCTATAAAGCGCCTGTACACCAGTGCACACAGTAGGATCAAACAGGAGGAACACAAGATCTGTGTGCAGCCACAGGGTTTTGACCTCATTGCAGTTATGGAGATGTGCTGGGATAGCTTGCATGGCTGGAAGGGCTACACACTCCTTAGGAGAGGCAGACCAAGAAGATGCGGTGGTGGAGTTGCCCTCTATGTGAGGCAACACTTGCAATGTATGGAGCTTTGTCTTGGGGTGGATGATGAGCAAGTCAGCAGCCTATGGGTTAGGATAAACAGGCTGGCTAGTAAGGGTGACACTGTTGTAAGCGTTTGCTACAGGCTGCCTGACCAGGAGAAGGAAGTGAATGAGGCCTTCTATGGGCAGCTTGAAGCAGCCTCAAAGTCACAGGCAATGATTCTTGTGGGAGACTTTAACTTTGCTGACATTGGTTGGAGAAGCAACAGAGCAAAGCAGAAACAGCCCAGGAGGTTCTTGGAAAGCAGTGGCAACAATTTCCTGACACAGATAGTGGAGGATCCCACAAGGAATGCTGTACTGCTTGACTTCATACTAACAAAGAGGGAAGGCCTTGTTGGAGGTGTGAAGGTTGGGGGCAGCCTTGGCTGTAGCAACCATGAGATTGTGGAGTTCAGAATCAGGCAAGGAAGAAACAGGGCAGCAATAAGATTGTAACCATGGACGTCAGGAGAGCTAACTTTGGGCTCTTTAGGGATCTTGTTAGAAAAATCCCATGGCAACAGGTCCTGCAGGGAAGAGGGGTCCAAAAGAGCTGGTTGATTCTGAAGAGTAATTTCCTCCAGGCTCAAGAATGATGCATCTTGATGAGCAAGAAATTGGGTCAAGGGTGCAAAAGACCTCCATGGATGGATGAAGAACTCCTGTCATTATCCAAACTGTAAGCAGGAAATACACAGGAGATGGAAGCAGGGTCAGGCTTCTTGGAGTAAACACAGACAAGTTGTCAGAATAAGTAGAAATGAGATGAGGAAGGCCAAGGCCCATCTGGCATTAAATCTGTCCAAGGGTAATCTGTCCAATCTGTTGTCAAGGGCAACAAAAAGGGCTTCAAATACATCAATAACAGAAAGGAAAATAAGGATAATGTGGGCCTGTTATTAAATGAAGGGGGCAACCTGGTAACAGAGGAACCAGAGGAGTTACTGAACATCTTCTTTGCATTGGTCTTCACTGACAAGACCAGCCTTCAGGGATCTCTGACTCAGGAGGCCAGAGGGAGGAGGGGAGAGAGGGAGGCAGGAAGGAAGGCAGGAAGGAAGGCAGAAAGGCAGGCAGGAATTCAGAAGGAATTCAGAAGGAATTTGGAAGGAATTCAGAAGGAAGGAATTCGGAAGGAAGGAATTCGGAAGGAATTTGGAAGGAATTCGGAAGGAATTCGGAAGGAATTCGGAAGGAAGGAAGGAATTCGGAAGTAATTCAGAAGGCAGGAAGGAAGGAATTCAGAAGGAATTCGGAAGGAAGGAAGGAATTCGGAAGGAAGGAAGGAATTCGGAA
>VWZF01003125.1:38220-92043 GCA_013396755.1 Sclerurus mexicanus
AGGAAGGAAGGAAGGAAGGAAGGAAGGAAGGAACTTCCCTTGGCCATGTAGTATTGGGTTAGAGAACATGTAGGCAATCTTGATATCCACAAGTCCATGGGCCTTGATGGGATACATCCACGAGTGCTGAGAGAGCTAATGGTCACCACAGATGGACTGCTCTGTGGAGAGTGACAAAGGTGATTAAGGGACTGAAGCATCAGTCTTATGAGGAAAGGCTGAGAGAGTTGGGCCTGTTCAGCCTAGAGAATAGACAACTGAGAGGGAGCTTCATCAATGTCTGTAAATACCTCGATGGAACACGTCAAGAGGATGGAGCCAGGCTCTTCTTGGTGGTGCCAAGCAGTAGAACAAGACACAATGGGAAGAAACTAATGCATAGAAAATTCCTCCTGAAAATGGGAAAGAAATTATTTACTGTGGAAGTGACTATGTGCTGGAACAGGTTGCCCAGAGAGGTTGTGGAGTTTTCCTCACTGGATATTCAAGAACCACCTGGCTGTGATCCAGTGCAATGTGCTTTAAGATGACTCTGTTTGAACAAGGAAGTTGGACGAGATGGCTCACTGTGGTCTCTTTTAACTTTAATCATTCTGTGATTCTGTGACCATGTGCTCATGATGTAGCACAAGACAATACTTCAGTGAACAAATGGGTGGAGGGAGAGAAGTTAGCTGTAGTCAACATCCTACTTTTGAAGAATGGATAATGGCATGAATACCTAAACACTGGCTGAAGTACAAAGGCTACTGTCAAGAAGTGTTTCAAAAGCTAAAATGAAAGGATGAAACAAATGGGCTTTGTCTTTGGCACAGTTGAGAAAGGCATCCAGGGGAGTTATACCATGAAGCATGCAAAAAAAGAACAAGGAGGATTGTGCTAAGCAATAATGGATGAAAAATGTCACTGCCACAGCCACTTACTACAGCAGTATTGATTACTGTGAACATTGCCAAAAATGTCAGCTGTGCACAAGAACAGTTCCATGTGTGTACACTGTTGAGGCTGTTTGGAGGGATAGCTTCTATTTGCATAGAAGAGGAGAACCCACCAGCATGACTGATCTCTAGGGCACAGCACAATCTGTTTGGCAATTTATAAGCACAAGAGCTGAATTAAGCAGACATGTTTAAGCTACATTTTAGAGGGATAGCAGCTAATAGAAAGTTTAAAATGTTTTCTTAGCCACAGGAAAGGCAGCACTGCAGCTCCTGACTATGAAAAGGCTGAGCAAAATTATGGAATTCTTCTATTCTCAGTGAGAAACAGAATGAAACAACCACACAAGAAACCAAGTTATCTGGAATAATGGGGGCAGTAACTAATCCATTGGACTTGTACGATATCAGCCTTTCAACCACCTGTGCCTGCAAGGACGGCCAACCCCAGTATCTTATATCTGCAGAAGGCAATCCAGCTGGAGAAGATTTGCAGTTGGCAATAGGACAAAAATATCAGTAAATTAGGTACTTATGGTCTAGAAATATGAACAAGTAGCAAATTTGTGAAAACTTTACACTACAAATTCTAAAAAGGGCTTCACCCAACACTACAGATTACTAAGCAGAGTGAAGTGTTTCAGGAGAAAGTGTTGAAAGATAAGTGGTATGCTTCAGCAAGGACTGAGGGTGTTCATATTGCAGAGGGAAGCAATATAGACCCTGGGCATGGTATTCAGGAAGCAGACGGCAGATGAACTTAATATATGAAAAAGCAAACTTTTTCTTTGCAAGACAAAAAAAGGCCTTTCTTGGGGCACAGAGAGAATCTTTCCAAGGTATCCATGTTATCTCAGTTGGAAAGAGATGTTTGTGCAAAGAGGTGTGGTCTGGGTTCACCAGGATGGGAAACTTCCATAATGAATTTTCTGAGCAGAGTTTGCTTTGGGCTGATCCCACTAAAAACGTCTCTTTCTGCTGCTGTAGTAGTGTCTGTCTCTTTCCCACATTGGAAGCAGTAGTTTCATAAATTGTGCCCCTCTTCTTGCTTTTGGAAGAAATACTGCTTTGGGGCAACCTGATTTTCACTTCTTTATCTAACTGCATATCTGTCTCACAGATATTTTAGGCTGCATTCAGTAGAGAAGAAACAGAGTAACTCTGAAACAGTGTGTTCAGTTCTATGGTCACTGTTTCCACAAGCTCACCTGTGCCGTGCTTGTTGGTGTGAACTGCCCCCAGTTTCTAGACCATAAAAGGGCTCATCTGGCACTTCCAAATGCCATCACACAGGTTCGAGCATACTGGCATTGCTGGGCAAGCAGGCCCCTGCTCTGCTTTGCTCTCTGCTAAAANAGATGCCTGTTGGATCCTCCCTGCACAGCTGGATTTGATTTTCGGTGATTTGTATGTAGTGGGCTAACAGTGAGGTTTTTCTTTTTTGGTAATAAAATCACTAGGTTGTATGCTATTACTTGAAAACTGACTCCAAGAGTGTTTCAGAAGGTGAAGTGTTTTAACAAGCATTCACTAACCTTATTGGCTATTTATTTAAAGCAATAATTTATGCTATAAAAAAAAAATGGCAGCATGTTGAAAAGGGTGGAAGTCTTCATATAGCCCCAAAGCTCCTCAGCCCAACCATTAAGCATTTCCTTAAGAGAAAAGAAATACATCCTGCCTCCTCACTTGAAGAGCAAGCTGTTCACAGCCTGTCTGGTGTGATCCTTCTGGCTCATGTTTTATTATTTTGTGCTTTTCCACTGACCCTAGGGGGTTTGTATAGAAACCATGCAAGATCTTGAAGCAGCAGTCTACTTTATAGTATTAGAGAGGGTAGCGGTAGTGAGTGGTTTCCCATGTTCATGTCATCCTAAGCATGTGGGGGTAACTATGCATTTACTATGGAATTGTTCCTATCCTGCCACTGCTCTAAATTAAGAGTATTTATAAGTAACCAGAGTGCAACCCTCTGGTGTCCCTTTCCCTTTTTGCCATATACAATGGCATTCTTTTCTGTATATCTATGCAAATATAAAACTTTTCTTTGCAAAGGGCTTAAAGGCTTAGACAACGTTTTTGGTTTTCCCCTTTTTTCCTATCCTAAGAGGTAAGGAGTGTGTTAGCAGGAAGGATAGAGAAGTGCAACACAATCAAGCAACAGACCCTTTGTTCATTGTTTAGGCTTAAAACCCTGAGTTACCAGAGTTTCAAAACCCCTATCTCTTCCTCAAGCTAGAGGAAGTGTTTCTGTGCTCCTCCCTTGTTGCAGAGCACTTGCTCTGTTTGCAGAAAGGAGTCTCCTGCCCAGGCTCTGTTAAACTGGGGCATCAGCTGGTGCAGTCCTGCCTGCTGTTCTGCAGCCCTCCTATAATCTCAGGAATTTAGCCAAAATTAGCCTGGTACCCTGGGTATTTGTGTGTCTGGGCAAGTGTGGAGGCACCCTGCAAGACAAGAATGATGCCTCTGATGAAGAATCAGCATTTTGTGGTATGAGGGTTGTTTTAGCTGTCTGAGTTTAAACATGATGCTGCAGTAGCTACACCCATAATTCTGTGCAGAGGAATCTGGCCCTTAGAAACATGGTGTCCATCTTCCTGAAGAGCTGCTGCTCTTGCTGAAAGAGGCAGTCCCTTTGAAGGACGAGTAGAAGAAGCATTGTAGGATGACATCTCTCCTTTGAAAGAAATAATTTTAGTATTTAAATTTAGTAATTAAATCAGCTCTCAGGGTCAAAAACCTGCAGAGATCTTTGGAGCTATGTAGACGAGGGAGGAAGGAGCAGCTCTAGGCTTTTGTCACAGTGAGATGCCAAGGAGAAATTGATGTAGTGAAATGCTGTATCACTCCTTCCCATCTGCCATACCTCATGGACAATCAATATGTGCCATTCAGAGCAGTCTGAGGCAGTATAACTGGTACAGACTAAGAGAGGGGCATTGAAGACATTCCCATGCAATCCTCTGTTTCTTGTGTGCTGGAAGTGTGTGTAGGTCTCTCAACACATGCATTCTGAGCCACAGTGCCAAAGGCTCTGTGTAAAGCTGGTATGCATGAAGGGCAAAGCATGCCCAGTGGACTTCCTGCATTACAAACAAAACACGAAGCACTAGCAAGATTCTCATGATCATGAATTGTACCTGATTGGGGTTATAGCTGGCTAGGTTGGCAGCAAATACTTCAACCTTCACACTTTTATTTATTATGTTGTGCTGTCAGCTACTTTTCGTGTCAGTGACAGGGTATATGCTTTGCCCTCAGCATCTATAGAAATAATACTTACAAGAATGATTTTGTTTAATCTTTTTTTTCCCAATTTTTTTTTATTGTTCAGAAGCAATTTTTTTTTTAATTTTTTTTTTTCCTGCAATAACCTTGTATCTCCCTGCATAAAAGCCTTCTCTATATGAGGAAGAACTAGTGTACAAACTCAGATCAGTGAGGAACAACTGCTGATGATTCTTTTAAATACACATTTCATGAACTACTTTGTGCTCTCTTTTGTCAGTTTATTTGAAAAAACTCTTCCAGATAGACGCTGCTGGGACACTTCTCTAACATGAAGGCACTTGCATACTTTCAGCTTTGCTGTCTCAATCACCACGAAGTACATTGGATGGCTCAGTAGAGTCTGTTTCAGGTTTTGTAACCATTCTGGTAAAAAAGAGGGGCTGGACTCTGTGACTTCATTGACTTTCCAGTCTCATCTTCATCAGTGATCACTGAAGAAAAGACAAGACTGAGTACTGTATTTGCCTCTCAGAGGGAGAGGTGGAGAATGAAATGTATTGTTGTGTTCATGTCTTCACATGTGAAGTTGAGAATGGGAAACAAATATTGTACCTCAGTGAAAAAGCAGATGAGAACAGAAATAAGTATTTCAGTCAGAAGGGAAGATGCTGATATGTGGCTTTCCCCTTCATAAATCTTGATAAATATCATATTGGGTTGCATATTATTGAAATGCCTTAGTGAAAACTTTATATAAACAAATTATTAAAATGACTATGTATATGACCAGATTTTAGATTTGATTGTGATTCACTGGAGGGAAGATGTTGGCGGAAGACAATGAAAAGCAATGTAGATGAAACTATGATTAACCAATATGTTTTTGGTGTGAGAAATGTATAAGATCAGTAGGGAAAGGAGGTCTGATTTTTCTCTCTCCCTCAATTTTGTGCAAACTCAAGTACTTGACAGGTTCTTTGGTTAAGTTTTCACAAAAGTGAACAGTCAACACATAACACTATTGATAAATATATATACCTTTAAAAAAGAGGATGAAGGGAATGTCTAAATTAATGATTCTCAAACTGTGGTCTGCAGCTAATATGCAGATCCATAGTTAGCATTAGTAGTTCTGAACTTCCCATCTCTCTACACTGGTACTCTTTGAGAAAATCTGACATTCAAAGCAGTTTGAAAGCAGCTCTGTTAAAAATTAGGTAACTGAATGAATGAAGCTAATTCACTCAATGATTAGTGGAAATGATAAGTGACTTGCTGAAAGTTGCCATTAAAAACTTTTGAAGACTTTTACAGTCCTGAAAATCTGAAAAAGAGTAAGCTTTTGACTCACCTTCTACAAAAAGAGGTGTCAGCTTATGCTGATATAGAATAATCAAATTTATTAATGAATCAGTGTTTGAGTACCAAACAGATAACAAGGTGATCACTACCCTTTAATTTGATTTGGTAGCTTCCAGGAAGGAGAGTAACTTAAGTAAAAAAGCTTCAACTGCAATCCATATGACTGCAGCCAGTTAGCAGAAAGAAAATTTCCAGCTAAAGGTCACTTTGCAAACTTCTGCCTGTGTCTTCCATTGTTTTAAGATAATGCATGCAGACATGGATACCTGGAGTAGTTTAGTTGTTCTTACCTTGCCACATAACAGGGGCCACGAGTAGGTCTTCAGCATCATATTTTTCTATTTTTTTCCAGAACTGTTTGGATTTTGTGAGGAAAATTAGTAGGGAGTAAAACTGTAAGCTTCCTTTGAAGGTTTTGAAGGCTTTTTGACTTGACTAGTAACTAAAGCCATATGCAAAAAGAGAATAATTACTCTCTGCTGTTCATTTTACATCAATGCCAGCTTCTATGCTTTGTTTTTACTCAAAGTGAATGATGAAATTCCCATTGCCTTCAGTACTGTTGCTTGGAAGTCTTAGATCTGATCTCTGACTTATTTCTCTGTTTGAGTATGTGTGAGGTGTTATTTACCTGCAGTTTAGCTATCTAAAAAACATACGCAGGAACATCATACACGGAAAACTGTCAGTAAATCAGAACAAAACCACTGTTTGCTTTTAGAAGAGGCATTATTTGTTTGAAAAGGGCAACAGCAAGAACCAGCTTAGTTTTCAAAACTCGATTTTGTTTTTGTTAAGAAAAAATGTTTCTGCTTTATTAATTTTCTTCTTTCCACTTGTAATTCTGACCATTACTAGGATTCCTTCAATGTATACACCTGATCCTTCAGGTGTATCAGATAGCTGGCAGCTCCATTACTGAGCAGTAGCACCCTATAAGGAAAAACTGAATTAAGAGGTGTTGCTTTAAGCCATAAGTTGCTGAGGGAAGTTATAAGAGGTCTTGAAGTGTTGCTGTATAGAAAAAAAAGGAGTATACTTTTATTGATTTCCATGATCCTTGGACCAGCAGTGATGGCTTTATACTTCTGCAAGAGCAATAGAGGCAAGACATTAGTAAAAAAGAATAAAGCAAGGCAAATGAAGAGTTAAAACAATCTCCAAGACAGGGTACAGAATCTTAATGGCTGGAAACCTTTAAAAATGAGTAAAGACATGCTCTTTCCCCAACGCAGGTACCTCGTGTACTTTGTGTAACAGATGTGTGCTGCTATCATAATACAGAATAAGGACAGAGAACTCCACCAGCTTTGATAATTTGGCTTTTGTTTTTAAGATAAAAAAACCAACACATCAGACAGTAGTAGTTAAATAAGTAACCTGCATTACTTGGACAAAATTTATAGAAATACAAGTTTGCTGTTTTGTTTTCCCTTTAGAGAAGAAAAGCATCCTTTCCTAAAATACCCAGTAATCCTTATCTTACTGAGATGCTGCCAAGTCACGGTTCAGAAGACAGACATGTGAAATTAAATCAACACTGTGCAGAGACAACACAGTGGCCACTCCAGATCAGATCTTTCATGTTTATCCTGTGCACAGTTACACAGATACTATGGAACATGTGATCAACTTAACATGTTTTGCTTTTAAACAAAATAAAATACTTCTCCATATTGCTTTTTGTTAACTAATGTACCAGAAATATCCATCACATTGTCATCATCACCATTGTTATTATTATATTATTAAGGAATTGTCCTTCATTCCATGCATAACTGTAATTTCACAAGTTAAAAACATCATCCCTCCCTCATGTCATAGTTTATAAAGCACTCTGTGAACAGTCAAACGGATTCCAAATTAAATGCAAGTGCTATTAAAATTTAGAGAAATACACTATTACTGTAGATTTTAGAGGAACAAAATTCTGGGGAGATTAAAAAACTCCACCAAAATAGTTTTATCTGGACAAAATAATGTACAATTATTAAT
The DNA here is from genome assembly GCA_013396755.1 of Sclerurus mexicanus. Taxonomy (NCBI): domain Eukaryota; kingdom Metazoa; phylum Chordata; class Aves; order Passeriformes; family Furnariidae; genus Sclerurus; species Sclerurus mexicanus. The sequence goes on from VWZF01003125.1 coordinate 45,747, forward strand.
ATTGCACTTTTTATAAAAGAAATCCTAATAAATATACAGAAAAGATACACATTTACATACACAGAAAGGAATTATTCTTTTTTTAAATAAAAAGTTACACCGATGCTTAGCAACACTGTTTCTTGAAAACCCACTTGTACTAAGAGCATTCACTGCCAGCTGTATTTTGAAGTAAGACAGTGTGAGACAGTTTAGTGACATGAACCTGGCACCGGTCGCAAAAATGGACTCCCACTTTTGCTGAAAAATCTCATGTCATGGAAGTTGTAGCATAGCATAACCTGAACAGCATTTCATTAGCATACCACAAGACACCAGCCATGCCAGGGGTTACAGCAGAGGCAAAACCATTCCCTTTAATTGAGAGGTCCTGAACCAAAACCTGAGATCCAGGTAGCTCTTTAAAGCTCCACAATTAACAAACCCCTACTTTGCAGGTTTCCTCTAATTTTAGCACCCCATTCTAAGCAGAGCAGACGATGCACAAGAACTTAATGCATGGAGCACTTCACTGGCTGAATAACCACTGCTGCCAGCCAGGAGGAAAGACTCACAGCCTGAATACAAAATCATGCTGTGGGTATGATGTTTGTGTCTCACTTTTTAGATGGTATCTTAAGGGTGCTATACATGGACTTAAAGATCTGCTGCTTTATAATACCTTTTTTTTTGTTGCAGGAGGCAGATGGGGAGGAGCAAGTTTGTTAAAATTATTTGCATTAGTCCTCTGGTGCTGCTGCTAAATCCATTCTGGTTCTACTGATTAGAAGCAACCACAAGAAATCAGAATAAAGCTCTTTTCTACTACTTGTCTAAAAGTCTTGGCTGCCAGGAGAGAGAAATTTTGTGTTAGTAGGTTAGGAAAACCCACTTCTTCAAGCTCCTTTTGAAAACCTCAGGTCTGAAAGCACCTGAACTCTGGAAACTGATACTCCTCTCTTTTCTGAATAAGTGCTAGTAGGATGCAGTATGCAAAGTATCTCCTGTTATCACAATTTCTCTCTCTTCTGCCTGTGCTCATCTGGGACCAGCATTTGCAGGTTTGTACTACAGTCTGTCAAGCAGATCATACTTTCTCTTCATCTGGATAATAATTAACATCATCACCTCGCCTCTATGCTGAGGGCAATACTTCAATCCCCAATTCTCTCTCACAAGCTCAAACTGGGAACATTTACAGGTGTATTTTAGATCCACTTATGTTACAAACCATTGTTCAACTTCCCCAGACACCAGATCCTCAGAGATCACAAGGATGTCCCACTGAAATACTTTCCAGGCCTGGTGTGAGAAGGAGAGATTTAGAAATTAAAAAGAAGTGTTCCAATCTTGGATGTAACGAATAAGTTTATAAAGCAGACTCATATGCTTGTATTCTCAAGGCAGTCTAATACAGATGAAGCATCTGCATACTACATAGTTAAATGTTTGGTTTAGCCTTTTTTTTTCCTCCAGTACACTACGACCCGTCAAGTTGAGGAGACTGAATGCATCCTCAGCCTGTCTGTAGATGACACTAACTTAGGTGAGAGTATTAGTCTGCTGGAGGGAAGGAAGACTCTGCAGAGAGGTCTTGACAGACTGTATTGGTGGGCTGAGGCCAACTGCATGAGGTTCAATAAAGCGAAGGGCTGGGTCCTGCCCCTGAGCCACAACAACCCCATGTAACAATGCTACAGGCTCGGGGGAGAGTGGCTTGGGAGCTGTTCAGCAAAAAGGGACCTTTGGAGGGCTGCCTGACAGTGGCTGAACATGTAGGATGTAGCAGTAGCATGCCTAGGTGGCCAAGAAGGCTAATGGTATCTTGGCCTGTATTAAGAATAGTGTGGCCAGCAGGACCAGGGGCATGATTGTACTGCTGTAAATTGGTGCAGATGAGACCATATCTTGAACCTGGTGTTCAGTTTGGGCCCCTCACTACAGGAAAGACATTGAAGTGCTGGAGCATGTTCAGAAAAGGTTACAAAACCAGTGAAAGGTCTAGAAAACGTGTCCTATAAGGAGCAGCTGACGGAGCTGAGCTTGTTCAGCTGGGAGAAGAGGAGGTTCGTGGGGTATATCATTGTTCTCTACAGTTACCTGAAAGAAGGTTATTGTGAGGTGGGAGTTAGTCTCTTCTGCCATGTTTCAAATGAAAGAATGACAGGAAATGCCCTCAATTTGTGCCAGGGGAGGCTCAGATTAGATATTAGAAAAAAAAAAAAAATCACTGAAGGAGTGGTTAGGTATTGGGTTAAGTTGCCCAGGGAGGTGATAGAGTTACTATCTCTGGAAGTGTTCAAGAGGCATCTGGATATGGCACTTAGGGTTATGGTTTAGGGGTGATTATGGTGGTGCTGGGTTGATGGTTGGACCAGGAGATCCTGAAGGTCTCTTCCAACCTTAATGATTCTGTGATTCTGTAATGTGATGCTAGGTGTGACTCTGGTCCTCTTCCTCACCTCTCTCTTGGTGTATCCCCCAGGCTTGTACATGATTATGGGGAAGCCCCACTCCTCTCATGCCCACTGCTGGTGGCATTGGTCTCTCTGATTCTTTATGGTCTACCCTCATGACCATGTTTTGCTGCATTCTGTCTCCCACATTCATAGACGGGAAAACTTGTCATACCCTTTACAACAATGATTTGGTAAAAGGTGCTCTTTTCCTTTTTTTTTTTTTTTTTAAAGGGAAATAAATAAACAAAATGAAAAAGATATTTCCATCCCATTCGTATTTTCTCTAAAAGCCCTTGCCTCGGTGAAGCAAAGCTGTGATCCCCTTGTTCCTCCATTTTCATTTTGTCTGTCTTCAAGATTTTCCACAAGTCCCACAGCAACGTGACTTAAACTGGGTAAGCTGGCAGAGTTTGAGCTGCTTCACTTTCTCACAGTACCTTGTAGTGTCTCTGCACTCCGCTGCCAAAGGGGAAACAAAAAGAAAAAATGGTGGTGAAACAATGGAAGAAGGATTTCTTACCTGAGACCATTTCCTTGGGTGGCCATAGGGAGGACCTTTGTGTTGGGAGGTCTCACTATGAGTGTGAGCTTGACTTGTTGCAAAGACTGTGGGCTGCAAGTAGCCAAACCTTCAAAGGAGAATGAGGTGGGCAATCTTTGCTTTCAGAGCTTGGGGAGAGGGCTTCTGAGGCTGCTCCAACACTGTGTTTGTCATCCATCACCATTTTAGAGAGATTCTAGGAATTTCCTAACAGTTGTTAAGCCAAAGATGAAGTAGCAAATAAAGCTGGAAACTTACTTTAATAGAGTAGCTCAGAGACACTTCAGCCAATCTTTTACATTTGAAGAGCCACTGTATGGGAAGTGCCATCCAAGCTGACCAGGTATTGTATTGTGTTTTTCACATGTGTTGCAGAACACAGCCCAGCATAAAGATGAACTCCCCTAGGACTTAGGTCCTAGTATCAGTTGGACAATTTTTGAGGCCCACAGCTTCCCGCTTTTCAGCATCAGGTTGGAAAACTACCCAGTATCCCTGCAATACCTTGGGTGGGTTGTTGCCTGAGGAAGTCCCACTTCCCATGTAAAGGATGGAAAGGGGAAACATCACAGGACAGTTGTACAGCCATCCCCAGTGATGTCTGTGCCAAACAACTCCACTGTTATCTACATTTCTACATAGCAGAAAGAGGCTGGAGTGACAGTAAAGATCTTCCTTGGTACCTGCAAAGCTCCCTCATCCCTTCAGCTTCCATTAACACCCCCAAAACTGATCATGAGTTTGGACTACATAGACCAATTTGCCTCTACTGAGACAGAGTGTCAGAGCTGGTGTGGACAGAGGCAAGCCCAGGCGATTCTGCTGCAATGATTACACAGAAACTGGCTTGCAATTTAGAGGATGGGAGCATCATTTTCAAACAGGCACATCTTCTATTCTCCTTTTTTCATTTGGAGTGTTTTAATATCAGTCACTTTTCTAGTCCTTTGGCAGACCTAATTTTTTCTTGCCACTTGAAAGAAAGAAGCCTTCTCTGGATTTCCCATCATCAACTACCTACCAGATTTGGACTACAGCTGTTGTGATTTGTCTTTTATTTTCCGTCTGTACCATCAACTGAAACTTAATCACAGAATCATAGAATGGTTCGGGTTGGAAGGGAAGATCATCTAGTTCCAACCCCTGTGCCATAGGCAGAGACACCTTCCACTAGACAAGGATGGTGAAAGCCCCACCTAATCTGGCCTTGAACACTTCCAGGAATGGGGCAACCACCACTTCCCTGGGCAATGCGTTCCAGTGCCTCACCACCTTCAAAGTAAAGAATTTCATCTTAATATCTAATATCTAATCTAGACCTACTTTATTTCAATTTGAACCCATTCCTCTTTGTCCTGTCACTACACACTCTTGTAAGTAGTTTTGCCCCTATATTTCCTCTAAGCTCCTTTCAGGTACTGAAAGGCTGAAATTAGGACACCTCAAAGCCTTCTCTTTGCCAGGCTGCACAATCCCAGTTTTCTCAGCCTTTCCTCATAGGTGTGATGCTCCATCCCTCTGAACAACTCAGTGGCCCTCCTCTGGACTTGCTCCAGAAGACTGTATGAATTATTTCTCATGCTAGGGGACACAATATCATCACTAACACCATTCCCAAAAAACCCAAAAATGGGCAGCATTCCTCTCTGGGATGCTGAGTTTTGGACACTGGATTTTGCAGATGTTCAGGCTGGAATTTCCCCAGGATGCCCAGCTGCAAGGTCCAGTGCTGCATTTCTGAGAGACAGCTCTGTCTTCCTTCCCACCCCTGCACTGTCTGCCTCCCATCCTCTCAGCAAAGTACCATTTTCACAGGGTGTGATGTTGCAGCGCTGCCAGTTTGATGGTCTTGGCCTCCAGGAGCAGTGATGCTCCATCACGGGCTTGTTGGTGCGGACATGCACACAGTCAACATGCCGGGACTGGAAGCCATAGTTTCCACATGTCGCCGTGCAGACAGTCCACAGGCTGACCCTCCAGTGCACACCACAGACATCAGTCCAGCAGTTCTGGGTGCTCAATGGCCTGTGGGCAGGAGGGAGGGATGAAGGAACAGCAAGCATTGCATATCCCAAAGGTAATTCACACAGACTGCTGTATGATTCAGGTCTCCAAAGGGTGCAAGTGAAGGTAACAGTTTTTAACTGTTCTCAAGGACCAGATCCTCAGTGGGCACACACTGGTATACCAATACTGGGTTAAATGACTATTTGAACTGTTTGAAGATTTGGCTGAAATTTCCTCTCCATGAACGGCCAAACCAGCGGTCTGCTGAAAGGTGAAATGAGTGGAGACCAGTGTGGTCCAGTAGGGCTTTGTAACTTTTTTATGACTTTAAAAGCCAGTTGAAACAAAAAGAATTCTCTGAAACCCTCCTTTTCCTTTCAACACATTCTCACAGAAGATGCATAGGCAAATTTGGCTCATATTTATTTGTCACACAGATAATGAAAATTCTTGAGTGGGAATCCATGAGCCAATTACCTTAATTTTCAGTCAAGATCAGCTTTGTTTTGCATACCTAAGGCTTGTGTAAAGTCAACATCTTTACAATGTTGAAGATGGAATTTATCTGCCGGAAAACAAAAGCTGTGGAGTCCCTAATTTTTTCTTTCTGCAGTTAGAGTTTGTGTTTAAATAAGTGAGAAGAAGACTGGTAGCTTAAGAAGAAATAGCAGAGACCTTCAGTCAGGATTTGGCATACATAGAAGGCTTTTGTTGACCAACTGGTCTGGATCTCCTAGGAACAAATATGAAAGTCTGGGCTTAAGCCTGATGAGATTTGTAACATGTAACTGCACAGGTTGCAGAATGACCTCTATGTCACATAGGGGAAACCATCATGTTGTCAGTTAAGTCACTATTCCATTCAATATCTCTGAAGAGGGTTGTGGCTTCTGACATAAGATTGCTGTCCTACCTTGGTAAGGCACTGCATTGATCAGATGACACAGAAGTCCCATCTTTGGTCTGGCAAAATATCTGTCTGTGCTGTACAGCCAGTCGTGGTCCAACGCAAGGCCCATTACACTGTTAACAGAGAAGAATCACTTAAAGGAGGTACGAGGCAGGGTCTTGATCCCATTTTATAAGACTGCTAGTGAAATAAACTGCATGTTGTGATTTAGTGACTCTTGAGATTTCAAGCACTTTCTGCACCTCTGCAGACTCTGAAGGCTGAGTGTACAGTCATCTGCTCTACCTCATTCTCCTCCAGCAGCACTAAACCCACATTTTTATATCTGCTCTGTAGATTCATTACCTCTTTTCTTCAATAGTTCAATCTTACATACATCTGCTAGGGCAACTTAAATGCTCTCATGTCAATAGCCAAGACACTATGATCCATACAGGAAGTCTCAATACCCTACTTTTACTGAGAGTTTTGCAGCCTGTACTATCACAATTATGGCCAAATAACTAAGAATGCATTAAACCAAGAACATATTTCACTCAATTTAGTAATTTAAAAGCATTGAAGGACTATAAACAAAAGCAGTAAGCATGGCAGACAAAGCAAATGTGCAAGCTTACTCCAATACTGAGCCTATCCTAACCTATTGAAGCTTAACAATCATATGTTTCTGTTTAACTTTTCTCATCCTCTCGTTCAATTAAAATGTAATTAGCTATAGGTATGAAGCATGTATTTGTGCCCTTTTAAAATTATATCAACTGTTAGGAAATTGTTTTTCTAACTATCTGGAAACTATATTCAAGAACAAAATGAGGGTTGAACAATGCAATGTTAGTATGAGGCAGGAATTTTTGCCAGGGGAGAGCTGCTGACTGATCCCTCTGCCACCTTCACCCCCTCATCAGCAGGAGCCCTGTTTCACACTACCACACACTCCTCAAATAATACTCCCTTTCTCCTGCTATTTCTTCCCTCCCTGACAACCGGGAGAGAGAAGCAGTAACTGTTAGGTCTCCAGCTGGTCCCAGTCAACTCTCACATTGGAAATGTCATGCACTGGAGCACGTGGAGCACTTTCTGTGATATCAGCAGGGTATAGCAGTCCTCATCATCAGCAAGCCTGATTCACTAGTTTAAAAGCACTATGGGATTACATAGTGGAGACCAAACCACTAGTAACATTAAATGAAGGAAAGGAATTGATTCTAGAGGTGAGGGTAGACTAGGTAGTCCTGATACCTCACCATATACTAAGAAAGACATTGATCCACTGACCCAGTGATATGTTCCTAACTGTATAACAGTCTTCTGGCTCAGAGACTGAGCAGTATAGAACTGTGTGGAACTTGATTTTTTTTAAAGCTAGGTCGAAGAAATACTATATGATAATGCACAGAGGTTAGGTCTTAGAAATTAATTCTGAACTATTTGATTGTCTCAGAGGAGTATGATGTCATAAGAAACAATACAGCCTATAATCCTCTACAGATAAGGATGAGGTAATTGGGTTTTTCCAAGGATAATCCAGTCCTTTCCTGGAATTCCACGGGGACTGAAAATTTGCTTCTTTCATATAAAGGGATAATTCCATGCTTTACTCATAAATGTAATACAACAACTCAATTATATTTCATGAGTTAACTAAATTTGTTTTCAAGTAGCGAACAATAACACATTCTAGTAGCTGAAGACGCTTTTTACTACCAACACATTAATAAGACTTAATGTAATGCAATCTGCAAAAGGAGAATTTGAAGATCTGCAAAACAGCATGAAGTATTCTGAAAATGTTTCTAGCCCTCCATTCTGTATTTCATCATGAAGCAAATCAAGAAAGCTCACACTTTTTGGCATTCTCAGGCAACATCAGCAACTCTGTAAAACTGGGTTTTTGTAAAATCCTCCTGCCTCAAACCTATCACAATCATCAATCCTGACTCCTGTTAGGCAAGGCTGAAACACACTCACTGGTTGGTAAGGGGAATTAAGACTTCAAGAAGGCTATTTCCCAGATGTGTCACATGTCACCATAAGAAGGAACTGCAGACTTCCATTGGGGATGATACAGGGGTTTGCAGTAAAAGTCCTGTTCACAAGCAGCATTTCTAGGGATCATGGGAAGCTCCAGAAATCCAAGCAGGTAGTGCATCATATACAGAGATGTAAGAGCTGAGCAAGTTAGCTGCCTCTTCAAAAGCCTACAAGCTATAACCTAAAGACACCAGGCTGCAAAATCACTCCCCTCATTTTCTGTCTCTTTTTCCTAGTCCACACTATGAGGCTGTCCTTGGACTGCTGCCTTGTTCCTTACCTGGCTCCAGGAGGCGGCCACCCACTCAACACAAGGCTGTCTGTTACAGTTCTGTGTGTCCACAGGGCGCTTGGACACCTGGGCACAAGCCTCATTCGACATTGGGATAGAGGTGCCTTTTGCTGTCAGGCGCTGACATGTGACTCGCCGCATCTGGATGCCTCCACCACAGCTCCGTGTGCAAAGAGACCATGATGTCACCATCCACCTGTGAGAGAAAGGTGAACAGCTCAGGGAGTAGGTACATGCCACTGTCTGCAGGATCATTGGCACCATCAGGTCTTTATATATTGGACCAAAGACAGGAAACAATAGCTTGGTTCATTCAGGGGGCAATCCTAGAAGGTGCTGAGTGCCTCAGTCTCCCATCGTAGTCACTGAAAACTGCTTAGAAGATGAAAGCTAAGAAAAAAGCACATATCTCATTAATTTATCTTTTTCAAGGTTCTTTGGGCCTAGAATTAATTTCCTAGCCCTTAGGGCTGTTTTTAGAGGCTTGGCACAGGGGTCAGGCATGGCTGCTCTTATACGACTGTGTCACAGAGGCCTTGGTCACAGGCTACAGTCACAATGCCAGCAAAGACTAGGCCAGTAGCATCCCTTAGTAGGGAAAACTATCTCTGTAAAGTTGCTGGAGTAGCTCGCTGGAGTAGCAGTAGGCCACTTTGAACTTGCTGCTATAAGAACAGCCAAAAGCCTGCTGGGTCCTGCTGGTGTCTGTCAGCAATGTTGTACTCCAGACAGCTGGGATAAACCAGAAAAGCATGAAGATTTCTTGGGGATAGTGAGCCCAGGGGACAAAGGGCACTGTTCCTTCTTCTTGAGCATTTGTCAGCTGAGGCTGAGCCTCTGAACTCCTGTGTACTGGCATTTAAAAAATCCAGTCTAACTAGCTAAAAGGCTGTAACAACAGAAAATAATAGTCCACTACATTTTGTCATTTTAAGGACCATTAAGTGAAACACTTGTACAGTTGGGTTTGGGAAAGAGGTAGCAATATGAAGAATGCAACTGATTGCTAGTTTCCTGAACAGTTTTATGGTCAAGTCAGCAGTTTGCTTCATTAAGTTTCTGGCCCCTTGGAAGGATTTGTGTGGTTTTAGGCATAAAATACTGCCTTATCACATCCCTCACCAGCAGTGTTTATGATTACTTTACAAAATGGGCAACAGGCATTCTCCAGTCCCATGGAGAGGCATTAATTTCTATTTCTCAGTCTTCTGCAAGTGATTAACTCCCATGGTTACAGAAACAAATAGAAACAAACATACTCCCAGCATGGAAAACAAAAACACTGGCACTTTTTTCAAGCAGTTTGGTGAGACTGAACCTGCAATTTCTCCACCCCTTATAAAGCTCTGCTCTGCATGCCAATCAGCTTTTATTTCCAAGCTTACAACTCAGCAGTTTCTCAGGAGCTGAGGGAGGATTTTGGGTTGCAACTGCAATTCAGAGAAGGTATAAAAAGACATAAACCATTCCTATGGAATTTACTGCCATCACCAAGGAAGACTACTGCTAATGAGTGTGTCCCATATTTCATCAAATCTCTTTTGGTTTCTTTCTTATGACTCAGCTGGCAACTCAGAAAACATTTACCTGAAAAGAAGGGTAGGGGTATATTTTAAAGGTAATTAAACAGAAACCTGCAATATACCCAAGACACAGAAAGAGTGGTGAATGTGGCCACTTCTGATTGGGTTGCTTAGCACCTCTTATTGCCTCAGCTTAGACTCTCTTTTTTTAATACGAGTCCCAAATCACTGTTGAATGAGGGAAGTTGTACTAAATTTTCTTGAGATTCTGACTCCTCATGACTGCTTGTATACAAAAACACACTATATCCACATTGGAAATAAGGGAGACGAGGGAGTAAAACTGCAGAAAAATATAGAAAAACATGTTTACACATCTCAGCTAAGGAGATATGGAATTGTGGAAGCAGGACATTTTTAATAGGGAGGGAGCATAATACTACACTGACTCTTTGGATAGGCACTCAGGATATATTCTTTGCACCAAAGGGTGTCAAAGAGGGAAAGGTTTTGTGTGGGGTAAAATAATAGAGTCATTTAGGCTGAAAATGACCTTTAATATCATCAAGTCCAAACATTTAACCAGCACTGCCAAGTCCACCATTAAACCCTGCCCTTATGTGCCACATCTACACACCTTTAAATACCTCCGAGGATGATGACTCAATCACTTCCCTGGACAGGCTGTTCCAATGCTTGATAACCCTTTCCATGATGAAATTTTCACTAATAGCCAATATAAACCTTCCCTGATGCAACTTGAGGCCCATTCCTCTTGTTTTGTCATTTGTTATCTGGAAGAAGAGACCGACTCCCACCACACTACAGCCTTCTTTCAGGTGTTTGTAGAGAGTGATAAAGTTTCCCTTGGGCCTCTTTTTCTCCAGATAAAATAACCCCATCTGCTACTCATAGGATTTGTGCTCCAGACCCTTCACCAGCTTCTCCAACTTTCTTGTAGTTAAAGGGCCCAAAATTGAATGCAGGATTTGAGGTGTGACAAAGGAAGACCTAAGTGTAGCCACAAATCTTTCAAGCTGTCCTGGATCCTTTGTATTTAACGTAAGTGAAAAAGAGGGGATTACAAGAGCAGAGAGTTAAATTTCAAGGTAATGGCATGCTAGCAAACTTTGAGAAGAGGCATAATTCACTCTGAGCCCCCTTCATGCGAACTAGATCTGATGGGATGTGCCCATTTTACAAGTGATATGCCCACTCTGCTTAGGGACTTCTTTGCAGCTGCAGCTACAGTCCTGCCCGTATCAGTGTGCAGGCAACACAAGAACTCAGAAAAAAACCGCAAAGAAACTGTTAAACTTGGCTTCTTGTCTGTTATATTGTTTGGGTAAAATGCTATGAAGCCATGTTGTAGTGGTTTTGGTTTAGGTTTTTCCTGGTAACTGGGTCATNTCTTGAGTGACAAAATTCTCACATGTACAGGGCTCAGAACAGACTTGATGTCTATATCCAACACAGGGCGAGGCTGGAATCACCCAAGACAACTCAATCTGTGACCTTCACTAATAAAAAGTAAGCAGTAGCCTCTTCATTGTTTTCTAACCTAATTACTGAAGGAATGAACTCTCTTTCTACTGGCTACTGTCAATGTTTTCCACAAATTTTGCTACAGAATCCCAACTGTCTAGGTTAAGGACTCATAAACTCCCTTTTGGCCATGACTTCTCCAAACAGGCACCAGAGAGGCTGGTGGTTCTGCAAAGAACTCTTCAAGCACATCTTAAATGCAAGTATGGCATTTTTACATGAGACAGACAAACCGTGAAGGGCAGTCTCTTCTGTTGCATGCGATGGGCTGCAGAGATGGCTTGGGCATCTCTCTGCAGTAGGATGCGTTGACTTCAGCCCCATCCAGTAAGCACCTCAAGTGGGGCAGCTGCACCCCTTTGTGGCCACAGGAAGCTGAACAAGCTGTCAGTTTGTCCACTGACCACTGGTATTCTGCCAAGAAGTGTGGGAGAGACATGTTAACATGCAAAAACTGACCGCAGGAGTCAACTAGAAAAGCGAGAGTTCAAGAAGTCCTCTGGGATTAAATATATAGGCTCAGTAGGAGCTACCTACACCTGCAAAGTACCTGATGTAAACCACTGACTGCCTTTGGTGTAACAAACCCAGGTGTTTGGTGTTTAGAAGCCTCAGGCATGGACAGTGAATAACATGTTAGAGCAGATAAGTGAAACCAGATGCCAGTGATGCAGGATGTTGCATATGTATTTTTAAAGGTGTGTGATTTAGTGAAGATGCTGTTAACTGCAGTTACCAGCAGTATCTATGATTCTGTGATCTTAGAACAGTGTGTTTCTCATCATGTAGATCATACAGACCATCTATCCTGAAGATAAACAGGGGAGTTACAACACACTCAAAATATTATGGCAAAATTGAAGGAAAAGTTAAATTTTTCACTACTGCATCACTGATAATTGGAGCAATCAAAGCTGCATACTCTGTTCAAATGCACCTACACCACTTTTTTCTGTGGCTTTATCACCTTCATCTCATTTCTAGGACAACTATAACAATAACTGTTCCAGAATTTTTACAAGTGAAGGGTTTTCAAGAAAAGACTGTGAAATTTTACCAGATTAACAGAGGGGCTTCTAGTTTTAGGGCTTTAAACTGTGACACCTCTGTCTTGAACTTCTGGACAAGAAAATTGTCCAGACTCAACACGACTATAGCTCAAATCATGTTTTATGCTCAGCAGGCCAGAAATATCAGGTGTCATTTTGGTAAAGTAAAATCTAAGACACTGTAAGGTACCTGGTAGTCCTGCAAATCGATATCTATAGCAATAAAGCATCAAAACATCTTTTTCCTGATATGCACTGCAACTGCTTCAGAGAGAAGAAGTTCAGGATGAGAAATGCAGTGCAGGGAAGTCCATGGCAAGAGCTTCCCAGGTAGCAGGACTGAAACTGGAAAGTTACCTTGTATAGCCAGGGACATTTTTTGTGTGAGTGAGCCAGCCTCATTCTGAGCAAGGCAGCTGAATTCACCATCAGTGAAATCACTGACATTGAGTATCTGAAGAATCCGACCTGCTGCCAGGAGATGATGTTGCAGACTGAGAGGCTCACCAGAATAAAGCCAGGTGATGTTCGGAGTTGGATGACCAGTGACAGCACAACCTAAAAAACAGGGACATGAAAGAAACCTATTGAGTACCTATTGAGTACCAAACTTACCAAAGTTAGGGGAAATAAGTCAATTCCATCCCATTTTCTCTTCAGAATTATATAATGATAAATTCTGTAATAATGAATATCTTCTCATCAGCTGATAAAAAAATAGAATGGAAAAGCCAGCTAATCATCAATATGAAAAAACTCAGATCAGTTTGAAATCATTTATATCAGGCCTTCTGAAGTTCCCACTGTATTGGATTATCCTCCTTTTGGTACTGAAGAAAGTGGGAGAGTGAGGTGACACACCTGGCGTAAACTCAAGAAACATGCTTGAACAAGCAATACAAACAGAACTTGGTCTCCAAACTTCCTATTTAAACCACAGAACTGCCTCTATTTGTTTTGTTTTGGTTGGTTGGCTTTTTTCCCCTTGGGGGTTTTGTTTGTTTAGTTGGTGTTTTTATATTAAAAATCACAAATTTTTGTTACACAAAAAACTTGTTGAAAAACCAAAGTGATACATTTGAGCCTTTAGAGAGTTTTCTGGTGGTTTTTTTTGTGTGTGTGTGTGTTTTGTTTTTTTGGGGGGTGTGTGTGTTTGTGTATGTGTGGGGGTTTTTTTCATTTTTTTTTTTGATCATTTGTTTGTTATTTGGTCACAGCAATGGGCAATTCTTCAAGCAACAACCAACCAAAACCAGCAACTGAAAAAAACTTGATGTTCAGAAGCATTGCGTGAAGCCTATGTGTCATCAGCACAGCTGATGAGCTTTAGGTTTCACAGTGAGTTCTTTGCCTGCTGTCCTGGAGTGTATCTACAAGACTCTGTTTCTCTGGTCCTAATACCAGCTGCACAATTTGCCAGTTTCATGACGAATTGCAGAAAATTTATGCTGGCATAACTTAGGAAAGGCAGCTAAGTTGCCTTACCTATTCCCTGGTAAAAAAATAAAGAACTAGGCAATTTCCATGGTGGAACCCATCCACACCAATTGGAGGGATGGGGAGCCAGAAACACCATGTGTGAGGGATAGCATGTATTACTTGGACAGCTTGTGGCTTAGGCTGGTCCTGCACTCCTGTGCATGTCACATGAATGGTCTAAGTTTCTGTGAATGTAATCTATATTAACTGTTAGTTTGTTATACTGAAACTTTACACTGTTTTGTTTATATTAGTATGTATGTGAAGGAATGACTATTGTACACGAAATCCCTTTTGAAAGAAGTATACTATGTAAACAAACATAACATGAACAATACTATAACTGTTCAAAAGGAGTGGGATAAAAAAAGGAAGAATACAAATTTAAAGCACTATAAATGGAAGACTATTCTAAGATTAAGGAGTAATTCAATCAGCTGATACTTCTTCAGGGTCATCTCTAAGTAATTTGATTTTTTATTACTCACTAAGGCAAATCAGGATGTGAATATGATGTCTCTGTATGTGCATTACACAGCGAACAGACACTACAATGTGACATTTTTGTTGCCACTCTTTCTTTCATTCTTTGTCCACACGAGGAGAACCTTAACTAACATATACTGAGCAAGTACTGTTCCTACAAGAGATGTAAATGACTTACAGTTGCCGCAATGAAGATTTTATTTAAACATATGTTTTCTTCCTTAAAAACTATCTATACCTTACTGAGGTGCCTGTCACTGCAAGAATAAAAATACCATTGTCATTAATCTACCCAGGAAGGCTGAAGAGCTTGATTTCCAATCACCATCAAATCCTTGGGAACTGAGGAACATGTTACTTTGTTTAGGAACCCTTGATACCCTTCTTTTGACTTTGATCAAGCCTGTGAACTAACACTAGGAGATTGGTCTACTGTAGTCTTGTGTGCCTTCTGCCATTAATCATACTTCCAATTGCATTATTCCTATGACTGAAGATGCTGCTTTGCCCATGAGAATTTAAGTTTTCTTGCTTATAAAGCAGAAAATATCACACAAGACGAAAAATGCCAGTGGTGTCCCGTGGCATGCACCAGCCATTTTCCCTCTGAGAGGTAGATCCAGGCACTGGGGAGAAACCATCTGCCCCTCAGGATAAATATTGGTGCTCTCGCTGGTGCAGTGGCTACATTAGTCTTTGCTGCCAAACCCTGCCTGCATAGACAGTGGAGAAGGATGTGGGCTGGATACAGCTGCCCTTTGAGGCTTTTTTCACTCTATGAAACTGGTGTTGCAGAGGGCAAGGGCTCCCTGGTAGAAGACTGACACACATGCACACAGCAGGCTCTGCAGTTGCAATTACAAAGTTGCACTGGAAAAGAAGTAGTTAATGCAGATAAATGTTTAAAAATACGGAAAAAAAATTAAAGAAAAAAAGCAAAATGAGAGAGTGCAAACTGCCTACAGTGGTCTCACCTCTTCCCTTTTATTCGCTTTTATTTGTAGGGGTGAAGAGTCTCACATCTCTTTTAATTTCCTTGGCAAGGTCTAATGCAATTTTATCCTTGGCAGTTATCTCTACCCAGCCCTCACTTTCTGGCCACAAAGACAGCATTCTTGCTGCTCAGTGTTTTTTCCTGTTTTTGTAAGCTCTCTGTTTATTCCTGCTATGTGTCATTGTAGTGTGTGTGTGTTTTTCCCACTCTTATGCTGAAAAAAATAACTCATGCAATTTCCAAGATACTAATTCTCAAGTAAATGAATCACACGAGAGATTTTAGTCTCATAAATTTAAGGCTGCTTAAGTTAAAAACAATGAAAACCAAAGGAATATACAGGCAATGGAGAAACTTAACAATAAGTGGCTCAATGGCTTTTGCCTACATTATTCCAATTTTTATAGTTGCTTGTCTTTTAAGACAATTGTAGTGATTTCCACAGGTCAGCAGACAACCATGACAACTAACAAAGACACGCTGTAAGCTCAGTCTTACTCTTTGCCTTTGCAAACAGTCTGCAGAGTGTAAATGAAAAAAGTAGAATGGTCAGTTTGATGTTATACAAGGAGGAACTGAAATTGACTTCAGCATGCAAATGATCCCAGTTCATGATGGTTTTCTTATAAAAAATTATTGTCAGGAAAAACAATACAGTCTTCCTAGTACTGACTATTTTACTTTCCTTATGTATTATTTCTTCTTCCAAAATGTATATATAAAATATTAGCTAAAGGAACAGCCAGCAAACAATAACATGGGAGAAAAACTCCAAAAACTATTTGCTAAATATATTCTACCAGTGACTATTTACTACTTAACAATAAAACTTTATTAATACCTATCAATCACATTTCCCAAGTGACATTTCCTATTCATTTCGCATGTGTATGGATGCATAAGCTGTGGGATAATGTTTTATGCATAGGAAGTGAGAAGAGTACAATAAAACCCCATGTTCCATTAATATCCCCTTCTCATCTTCCAGGAAAAACTTTAATACCATTTAATGCAGATTACTAACACTTTCTCCATCCCTGCGGAACTACTTATCCTTTCAAAGCTCAACACCTGTCCCTATAATACTTGAGAAGGAAAAACTGGCTTTGTTTCCAGAGAGCACAGCTATTACAGAGCTTTAGGTTATTGAAACCCTTGAGAAGATGAGCAGGGAACACGTTTTTGAGACTTTTTGAGCTGTGAAAGTTCTGACATGAAAGGGCCTTTCTCCTTCAGTCTCTCATGTGTAGAGAGAAAATACTATCTTCAGCCTCCCATCCAAAGTCTACCAGGACTCTCAACACATTCAAAGCCAGGCTGAGTCACTGATGTGCAGAAGCTAGAGATACAAACAAAAATCTAATACATTTTCTAGTAGTGAAAATGTTAATATTTCAAGGATAACAAGGGGGGTGTTTGGAAAGGGAAGACCATTGTTTCACAATAGTGCTAATAATTTCTTGAGAGGGAAGAATAAATGCACATTCCAGGCCAAATTCAGCAACCCATTTTACACCTTTGAAACAGTTTCTGAATGACTGTAGCTGTAGAAAGGCTCTGGGCTACCACACTAGTACTAGGAGAAAAAAAATACAAAGGATGCATCAATTTTTCACTTACAGACTTGAATGACAGAAAAAAAAACAAGTGCAAAGGCAGTTGATTTTAGTATTCCTTTTTTTTTTCTAATCAGTCTGATACCTTAAATCAACCAAACTTAGGAAAGCAATAATAAAAATGTCAAGCAATTTTTACAAGTATGAAATACATTTCATAATACAAATAAAAAAAATTACAGCATTGCTTCTAAAAAATATATCTATTCTTAAAATAAAAATTATTCTCATGCTTTTGTATTTGTCTAGCAAGTAGGTCTCTAATTTACTATCAACCTGATGATTAGTCCCCGGCAATATTTCTAATCTTTATTAAAGATGGATTCTGAGTGAAGACTTTAGGTCAAGATCAGGTTGTTTCTTTGAAATGTCTTTAAACAAAACACTCCTACAGTCTGATGTCAACAAATTATTTGGCTTTCAAACTGCAGCCCTGAAGCTGCTGTGACATGGGGAGTAAGCTGAGCTTTCCCATTGCTCAGGGGACAGCCCACGGGACAAAGGACACTGTTCTTCCTTCTTCTCCTCTCTTAATCTGAATAGATACAAGCTTGGTGCTTGTAGTACCCTGTTATGCTCACATTATGCTACTGTTTTCACACTGTGTAGGTGAAATCACTGGCACTGGAGAAATATTTCCCCAATTTCCTGTCATACCTGATTTTCTCCCTAGCTGACTGAAATGAGAAATGCGTGTTAAACTTAATGGAGTTAAATTCAATTCCATCCTGTATCTATCGTAAAGATGAAAATTTGATAGGATGCATTCAACTTTTAAAATGCAATCAAACCAAATGAAAGTAAAGATCATGTCAGAAAGTCATGTGTATAAAAACTGTTTTGCTGATGAGGCAAAACAGAGACACATGTCTTCATAGTTTGTCTCATGGAAAAAGACTTTTCAATATACTACAAAGTTTAAATTTAAACAGACACTTAACTCAGCCTATTATGCAAATTAGTTCTCAGTACTTTCATGTATTGAATGAAATAAAATGTAGAAAAGGTAACATGACCTGAAATGTCACCTAAAAGAGAATTAATGTTAGTGTAAATATAACCCTTACTTATAACTTTTTAGGGGAGGTCAAATAACATAGATTTATGCTAGACAAGGAAAACCATGTATTTAAAAATTCTTGAAATAGGCCAATTCAGCTGATAACAGTAACATTTTAAAAAGAGAAGGCATTTTAAATAACTATTTATGGCTCCAAAGATGCAGTTGAAATTTCCTTAAAACACCTTAACTGGTTACCCAGTGCCACACATCCTGTTGTTATTAGGTATCACTTACACAGCATTGTAAATATACACAGTATTCAACAACAACTGAGTCAGACTTGTTCCCTTCATCACAGTGGTTGTAAAAAATGTTCCCAAATACACAGCCACATGGTGGGCCCATTAAAAAGCAAGGAAATTTTCAAGCTCTAGTAGCAATACTGTTTTCTAGAACTTTATCTAACAACAGAACCCTACACACCAACAATTGTGTATTAATGACTGGCTGAATACAATCAGCAATGGCAAATCATGAAAACAAAGTCTATAGGAATGGATGTAGCTCAAATGACCACCTAAGCAAACTCTGATAGATTTATTCAGTGCATGACAAAAATGGAAAAGAATAACCTTAACTATAAACTTTTACCCTGCGATTGCCCCAGTGCCAGGTTAACTCTACAAGTACATTTATGGGAGAAAAATAACACTCAAACAAGGCACATGGAGCAAGCACTGAACATCAGTACGGCACAAGGTGTTAAAGAAAAAGACAGAGCAAGAACTGGCATATAACAAAATTCCAAGTTGCAAAAGTCAGTACTGCTGTAGAAGCCTTTCTGTATTTTTTTTAAGCCTTTATAAACTTGCCACATCCTGAAATAGCATCTCAGGTAATTTTCAGGAGCACTAGGAAAATAACAAATGCAGAGCTGAGGGGGTGAAGGGAAGATAGGTGTGGGAAAGCCAGTTCTGCTTGCTCCAGAGAGACTGCAAACTTTTGTCCTATTAACAAAGTGTTGCAGCTGTTTGGGAGAGGTTTGAGGACCATCATAAAAGGAAAGGTTGCTTCAAAATTTGTAATGAATAAGTATTCTAGTCAACAGGTCAGAAATCCCACAGTGTTTGAAACTCCCTTAAGGCTTATTCTAGAACAAAGCTTAAGCTGTGCAAGCATCTAAAAGGAGATGCTGAATGACAGGTCTCCAGACTGGGACACCTGTGGTACCCCTTTTTATCCACCAAAATTATCCTCAATGGAGCTCTGCATCACTTTTAACTATGTTAGAACAGAATCTAGGTCAATGATTCTGGTAAAACTTAGGGACACAAGTCCAAGGGCTGCAACACTTAAAATAAACTCACAATTCAAAAGATATTGCCTCAGAGGTCAGTGATATGGAAATAGTTTGGATCATTGCTGTAGACCAGTGATTTTCAGATTAGATCATTCACAGCACCAAGTAGCAGGCAGAAAAAAATCCCAAGGGAGCAAATTGCCTAGAGGACACCACTCTTTTTACTCTGCTTTCAGAGCTTGGCCGTGGCTGGACTAGTGTCTGATTGCCTGAAAAACAAACACTGTATCATTGCAGTCAAAATGTCTGACCAAGCAGAGGTATCATCACTTACTTCTTAAACCAAAATGTACACAGTACACAGAACTTGCAAAAGAAAAGCCACACATTTCAATGCAATGCTATGATGTAGTCTGACATAGTCTGAAGTAGTCTGCTGAGGAAGGAAGATGCTGCATCACCCTAAGCTTAACACAATATTTAGGATGGAATCAATAATGTCTGATTGGGAAATTAATTGCAATGATACTGGCATACTCCTGATATTAATTCTCATCTTTACAGAAATGTCACATACCTACATGGAAATTCTCATAAATATTATGACAAGGCAGATTTTTCACTGAGATAAAAATGAGGCAGAATGGATAACACAATTAAAAGGACAGATTAACTCATGAATGCCCCTGGTACTTTATTCTCCTTACACTAGAAGTAATGTTAATATCAAATAAAGTTGCTAAAAAATATTCGTTAGCATTAGAACTACTTTTCAAATGTGATGGCAAATTTATTACAGAGAATGAGGAGGGAAAAAAAGACACTATGCAAAACAATTTCTAGATAGTCATGATTTTATCTAATTCTTACTGCTCAGCTTCTGCAGCTGTCTTTTGCCTTAGGGAAGCACAGACACAAGTTTAACCATAATTACTTATGAGTCTTCTCTTTAATGACTGTGCAGATTATAAATTATTTGCATTTCTGCTTCGAATTTTAATGCAGCATTAATGCCAAAACCTAGGAAAATTTAAAGCGGGCTTATGGTAGAGATGGGAATGGCAAAGAAGAGTAAAAGAAAACTTCTTATGTTTCAAGAAAAAATACTCTTGCTCTTGAGAATATCATCAAACATTGCAAGAAATTTATACAGATGAGATCAGACATATTCATCTGGGTCATTTATTGCTTTTTACACTGATTTTGAACAAGTATCAGTCTTATAAGCCAGATGTTATGGCTCAAAAAACAAGATATTTAGCAAGCTATTAGAGCAATCTCTGGCTCTGCTGAACGAGTTTGATCCTGACATCAGTCTATATATAGATAGAGACTTTCTTCTCCTGAAGTAGTCAGTTGCACATTTGACTCACTATAATGCAGTTAAGAATATTCAAAAACTTCTATGTTAATTTTTCTGTCAAGTGTCATATCTAGATAACCTTTAAACCTACAGGCAGGCAAATACGTCCCATAAGGCTTGAAGTGTTCCCCTCTGAAATAATAAAAAAAAAGACTGACCCTGCCCTGAACTTTGGGCTTTGGCTCTAAATGCAGTTGGACTTTTCAGAATAAGTAATTTATTCGTAGTCAAAAGGCTAGCCAATGCAAGCAAGGCAGAGACCATAATTATATTTTCCCATTCTGCTTTCTGGGGGATCTTCTGGGCATCTAAATGATTCTACTAGAAAATGAGTGGGATATACTACTACCAATAAAAGAAAAATGAGAGGAAAATACTGGCTTTGGTAAGGGATAATCCTTTATATCTTCTAAGTGAAAAGCTTTTGTTACCATTTTGTCTTTAAAATAGCCGCATTGCAAACACTGATGCTTGCAGAACAAAAAATTGTAGTCCAGCTCTTCATCTTCTGAAGCAGTAGTGAAATTGGCACGTAGGCTGCTCTAATTCTGTGATCTTTGGGGATAATTTATAAAATCAGAAAGAAATCTCCTTTCCAGGACTATGTTTGCTGTGCTGACAGGAAAATCATGTTCTGATTTGTGAAGTGAGAAAATATGATATGGAAGTAAGCAGGGAGAAAATAAACACGGAGCAGCAGTATTTAATTTTTTTACATTTGATTACACTTTTCTGGTCACAAAAAAGTACACTTTATCATCTGACTTCACAATAATTTTCAGTATCCCCTACAACTAATGATTTTTTTTTCCTTCAAAAACACAAAATTGGATAGTTGTAACAGATGTAGCATAGCTTGAAAGAGCAAAAATACAGAGTTCTGAGCTGGGGATGACAACAGGTTCAGAATATACAGTCCAGGAGATGAAAGGGATTGGAACTAGGCTCCAAATAGTTGCCTAGGCTTTTCCCCATAGGTTTACTTGTGTTTTCAGATTCCTCATAATAACAATC
The DNA here is from genome assembly GCA_013396755.1 of Sclerurus mexicanus. NCBI lineage: Eukaryota > Metazoa > Chordata > Aves > Passeriformes > Furnariidae > Sclerurus > Sclerurus mexicanus. The sequence continues at coordinate 67,338 of VWZF01003125.1, forward strand.
TCCTTTGCTTCACTCTGACGTTTATAGGGAATACTACATTTCTATATACCTAGAAGTATTCATTTCTCAACTTTCTTCCAATGTTCCTGCAAGAATCCTCACTTACATATAATTCATGAATAAATGTCAAAGTCATTAAAGCTTCAACTGTCACTGTGCAACATAACTGTAACACATTCAGTATTCTTCAGTGCTAAGGTATGAAGACATTTTTATATCATATTTGGTGTCCTTTGCCAAGTCTGCTCTCGTCTCCAATACTACCACAATATATTTGAGAAATTGTAGTGAATCCTCACCAGGATTTGTAAGATTCTTGGACTTTCTCACTGAAATATATTCAAATACAAGAAACAACAAGCTTGAACTCAAATGAAAACAAGTGTTCTTGATAGGTCCAAAGTTTCTTCTGTGAGAGTGTTAGAAGTCAGGACCACTGGATCCTACAACATTGGTTTTGCCAAAATTAACATTTACAAAGACCCATGGAAACGTGTCCAGGGAGTTGTGTAAAAAAATTCAGTGATACCTGTAGCATAAACTACTGAAAACAGTGGTGAACTCAGGATGTTCCTTTAATTCCAAAAGATAACACCCCATAGTAATCAGCAATGACAGAAGTCAAATGGTCATGAACATTGTTAAAACCTAAAAAATTTCATCTGGTGACAAACAAACAATTCCTCTGTGAGGTACTTTTATTACCAACATTCAGGAAAACTTCAAAATTGAAAAAGTCCCAAAGACACAACCCTTAATAAGATTAAGATCTAATGTGAACACTTTCCAAAGAAATATAAACTGATGTCACTTCAGAAATTTACTGTTGTTTATATTATGTGTACTGTGAAGTCTTGTGTGTCTGCCACAACCCAAGAAACAGAAGATGCACAACAGTCTGTGGCTCATCACTGATTGTCAGTTTGTGCTACAGTAAAATCTAGAAATATTCCCAAGCTCCCCATGGGTGTTTTATCTTCTGCTTTGAGGATAGTCTTGTCCTTCAGATGTGTGATCTGCAGATAACAGAAGTACCTACTACACAACCTGTCAATGAATCTGAGGACTAAGGAGGACTACTGTACTCTGCACATACTTCCACCATCTGTGAAGGAGCAGAGTAAGCCACTATCCACATCATGCTCTCTAACTGGATGAGGAGTTGGGTTTAAAAAGCTAACTGAAATCAACCCTTTAGAAGGAAAAGAAGTACATAAGAGAAAAGTGTTCCAGTAAACGCATGCAAACAAAGTATATTACATTAGGCTATAATGGGAGGATTGCTGAGTCCATTGTACAGGGCACAGGTCTTTTAACAGATATTTTTGTCTACTTCTATAGTGAAGGCACACAAATGACTGCTGAATGACCCTTGACAATGAGAAGGAAGACCTCCAAACCAGTTGTGTTATGATCCTAACCTTTATCTTCTGCAAACCCTCTGAAATTTAAGTAGAAGAAACCCATAGGAGATAACTCCAGAGACCAAGTTAATTTCAAATGGTTGAAATTATGGTGGAAGCATTACACAATTCCGCTTTGTAAAAGAAAGTGTATACCATGTACGGTAATCTGGAAGTTCCAGTTCTCTCCTTTCAACTCAGCTTGTCAATTGTTACAGTTTATACAGTGCTTATTTCTAACAAGTTCTCATTTGCAGTTTTAGTCTTCTGTTGCTGTGCTAATATTTTCTGTTTGGATTTCTTTTTTTCCCAAAAGCATGAAACCAGGTTTAATAAAGTTTTAATTCCCCTTTTAGTTAAACTCTGGCAAAACATACATTAACTTATCTAGGTTTTGAACATAATTTTTCACCTTTGTTGTCTTTTAACTTCTTGAAAATATGTTTACCCAAAGCTTATTGATCACTCCTTTTCTGCACATTTCACTCTGTTCTTTTGCACATGTCCTGTTTTCCTTCTCTACTCAACAAATCCACATATCCTTAGATTTCTAAATAACATGTCTAATTCAATGCTTTTTGAGTCTAAGAGACACCAGTCTTTGTCAGCAGTAGCACAGACAAGGGACCTTATACATAGGACTTTATATACCTAAAGTTGTTATATGGGACATCCAGAGAATGTAGAGCAAATGATGGAAGAATCAATGGACAGCTTTCTAATTGACTGGATAGCCCATTCCTTGACAATTTTTTGTTAGAAAAAAATATCTCAGAAGGTTTTCCTAGGTTGTAATAATAATCCATCTCAAATTCAGATCAGTAAAACTCCACTGAAGTTGAGAGAACTGTCTCAAGAGTGAAACTGGTTGGCTATTTTGCTATTATAATTCATGGAGTTTCCTTGCCCCTGTAGTGGAACAGCAGGGTGACATGGCCAAATGAAATTGATCTGGAGGTGATTGTACATAGGCAGTGCAGAACACCCTTTGTGGTTCAGTTACTGCTTTTAAATAATAAAAAAACCCTCTACAACTACTAAAGACCTCTTTTTGGAAATTTGAGAGGAAATGGATAAAACAGAAGTATGACCCAGTCTTACATCATGGAGTACAATAAAACCATACTCAAAATTATTTATTCAATGCTAATAAATACCTCCAGATATTTTCCCCACTGAGGACTATTTCAGTGTAGTTTTTGTGTGAGCAGAAATGTAATCCAGAGCTGCATGTTAAAAGCCATTGCAAATGTATGCAAAAGTCAGCACTTGGGAAAAATAAACCATACAAAACTGAAATCATAAATAGAAAGTCTCCACTGTGAAACTAAAATCTTAAAATCGCTACTAAATGTAAGGAAAGAATGCTCTGGAAAAAACAGAGACCTATAAACACTCAGGACATCTACAGATCCCTTGCTAAAAGTTTCAGATCCTTATCTGTAAAAAAGAGAAATGATTGTGCTGAAATTATAGGACAAGTTTTCACCATATGCAGTAATAAGGTCATTAGAGAAGCTGTTTACCTATCTGAGCCTGACAGTAAATAGAGGCTCCAGATCAGTGAGAAATGAAATCATAAAATAAACACAGCCTGAACTTCAGAAAAAGTGGGATTCTCTTTGCAAACAAATCATGCTCACAAATCTGAAAGGAGTTACAGCATTTAAGAGAACTTGCAGTGGAAAGAGGATAAACGACATGCAAGGCAGAAAAGGCTGAAAAAAAGAAAAGCATTTCATTGGGAATGATTTCCTTACATGGCTTTGTGGAAACACTGGTGGTGTGGTATAACAAAGAGGAATAAAACGAACAGATTGAAATAAAGAGCTTGCAAGATCAAAACATGTCTACAGGGATAGGCAAAACTCCTGAAAAGGCTCTGAAGAATATACAGCATGAATAGCAGACATATGGAAAGATGACTACCCAAATGCACAAGTAAAATTAAAACACAACCAGAAGTGTTTTGTCTTTTAGATCAACTCACACATCAGTTTGCCTTATCTTTGCATTGAATGAGATTGCCAGCCCCTCAGAGCATGGTCTGCTTCTTACAGAGTGGTACAATGGAAATCTTATTCAGCATGCAGCTTTGGACTAATAAAAGGATCTTTTTTAAAATGAGTTTCTGAGTTCTAAGAAATATTTGACAGTGATTATGACTGAGAATGCACTGTTGTTTTGATGTCTTTTGTCCCAGTGCCCATGGCTGGACAACAATATCCTTCGCTAATGGATAACCAGATGCATAACCATTATATAAACTCTAAACCCTTTATAATGTAAAAGAAAATCTTAAAGCACTTGACTTACCTATGAGAGCAGAGCTCCCTGGAGTGACAGTCAGTTTTGTTCCTGAATGAGAGGTCAGCACTGAATGAGTGCTGGGCCCAGCACTGGAAAGCACTGCTGTCAAGTCTTCTAGGTAAGGAAGAGGTCGTGGAGGCTCTGGTAACAGATTGGGAGACTGAAGTGAAGAGCAACACTATAGCAGAAAACATCTTCAGGACATGAAAAAAAACCCCAGCCAACAACTATTGCTGCATTATTTGCTGCACTGCAACATTACCATTTCAGGGGGGCAGATCTAGCAACGTTGGGCAACTACGGAAAGTGCTTTGCCTCATGTTAGGTAAGGCACTGGAGATATTATTAAAACAACATCTGGGTCAATGTGACTACAAACTAAAGAAATTCTCTCTGAGGGCTACCACGACATTCTGGTTGACCCTCTTTATATGTGACAAACTTGGTACCAGGAGATACAGTAGCTTGGAAGAAAGAGCAAATTATACAGCATAGAAGCCAAATCTAATGTTCATGGCAATTTGTGAAAAACTTCTCAGTGTCTGCTACAACCTGGATGAAACTCTGATTATATATGGTTATAACCCTGCCAAATCCTGTGGTATACTTAGGCAGAGCTCCAAAGGACTAACACTTCAAGAGGATCACTCTATGCTTAGAACTGCAGGATTTAGTTCTTTACTAATCATAATGCTATTTTAAAAATTTATTATAGTGTCTATCATTCCCAATTCTGTTTGTCATGAAAATGATGGAATATTTGATTTAAATGAATGGTTCATCCCCTCTCAATTAGATAATGGCACACATTAGGCAAATTTTCTACCGCTAATAGCATTCAGCGCCAGGACTACAGGTCAAGGATGCTTGAACTGTTTTGTTCCATCAAGGAGCTAAAAATGTCATTTGCTTACAAACATAAGCAGCTTGCATAACTCACAGTAACTTACCATCTTTAAAAATTAAGCCATTTATAATAATCAGAAAAGGATTTCCAGATCATGTGGGAGTTTTTATTTATAGCTTGAAAATCAGCTGATTTTTTTTCCAGATTCTTTTTAACTGAAATTCTAGAGTCAGTCTGGATTTATAGGAGAAATATGTGAACCTCCATTTTAGTACTGTCTGTGAAACTGTGAAATCTCACTTTAAAACATCCTCTGGAAGCTCATTCTAGTCATGAAAGGTAAGACCTGTAAAGGATGCTTTAATGGTGTTGTACCAAAAACAGAGGCTAGGTTTCAAAATTTGAGACCTCACTACCAAATGCACTAAAGTACTTAAAAAGTCTGGTTGGATCATTCATCTGCCAGGCATGCAGAAATGATAGAAGACGAGTTACTAGGAAAGGAAACCCCTTACCCACACATCCAATTACCACCAGCTAACACTTCCACTCATATTTCACAGCTGACATTGTCTTTTCAAATCACCCAGCTGGGCTTTCTGTCTGTTGTTCAGGAACACAAGAAAAAGTAAACTTCACCATTCACTGAACTTGGGAAGTGTGTTTTAAAAGTGCACTGGGTTTATGCATCTGTTGTGAAGTGTGTCAGGATCACATAACCATGTGTGGCAAGACTGCTCAGCAGAGGCAGAGCACTACACAGGAAAAAAGTGGGATCACTCTCATTTCAAGAGAGTCACCTCAAGATATGGTTAATAAATGCATTTCTTAGCTAGTAAGTCTGAAAAAGTTAAATTTAATATCTTGGAACTGTAATGTGCAGTCCCTGTGCTTAGACATTTTCTCCTCAGCCATCTTCCTACCAAATTGCTTCAGCTGGTGCTGCCCACAGCACAAAGGTAGACTGATTCTTTCTTAGAACAGGGCTGCCTGCACTCTGTTTGCTCTTTGCACAACCTCTGACTAGTTCTGCTGTCTGGATGTGCCAAAAGCCACATTACTATTACTTCAAGTGCAAAATACCCTGGACTTACCAAGAACTAACAGCTGGGAGCTTTCAGTTACCTCCCCACGAAGATTGGCTGCCTTGCAGGAGTATAAGCCCTGGTCTGACAGAGAAACATTTGCAAGTATCAGCAACCCATCACGCAGATGGTGACCAGAGGACAGCTTGACCTTATTCTTAAACCAAGTAACTTTTGCTTCAGGAACACCTGGAAAAACATTGACAAAATGTAACACAGGTAAGAATTTCAAGGCAGAAAATAGTTGTCAGGCAAAAAGAAGAGATGATGAGTACTGAGAAGGGTTAAAAAAATGGGGAAAGGACAATGAGGATTTCATACGGCCACAGTCCTTAAGAGCAGGGACACACACACACACAAAATAATTAAATAAATACAGAGACAGAAACAATTAATATGCTTCTTGCAGGCAGCTGCTCAGATGGTCTTAGTCCAAAAAGGCAGATTCCTCTGCACTTCATAAGCGCAGAAGAAGTGAAAAGTAATACACCCGCCACCCCCCCCCTAATGTTGAGGTGTTGCTGTTCAGTTTAGAAAATATGCACTGTACCTAAAAAAGGTCCAGCAGCTCTACAAAAACCTTTTTCTAACTGCTATTCTAGAAGTGTGTTCTTCCTCTGTCTTTAATGTTTTCATGCTAACAGGAGATTTGCAGGTAGAGCTCTTCCCACAGTGTTTTAGGGAAGATAAGCAGTGTGTGTATCAGTGAGCAGCAGTTTCATTTTCTTTTGAGCTTCCAGCTTCAGTGACACACAGTTTCAAGACAGGAACAGGAGGCAGCCAGTACAGGGATGAGCAAACACATCATGTCACACCACTGCCGCAAGGGGTAGCAAGAGCATTTCAGTCGATTTTGAGGGGAACGGTGGATGACAGAGGACAGAGAGCTGAGTGTCTCCCTTGCAGAAACATCACAAAGACTAAAAGTCTAAGAGGTGCCAGCTGGAAACCGAACTCAGTTTGCTGGGTAGGCAAGACTTTAGACAGGGAATAGTTACCCAAGTCTGTTCTTCTTCAGCTTTCCCCTCCATCACTGTGCATGTATCCAGCACAAAAAGGCTAACCGGGATAGGTAGCAAACAGAACTGTGCAATATAATTTTGCTAAACCTGGGGCTTTGGGGGAAAGGAAGCACAGCAATACAAGGATCTAGCAGTGGGGACTAGTTTCCAATGCCGGAATATTCTTGAAATAGTGAATTGAACATAAAAATCTGGTATAGCCGATGAATAAATACAGGCCACAAAGCAAAGTAACAACTAGAAAAATGTAACCTCCAGCATGTAAGTAAATACGGAGAAAAGGAATGTTTAGGAGACTTGAGGAAGCTGGAACATCTGAGAGACAAGGATATAAAGGACAGGATGATAATATATTTTAAGTCACTCCTTCAAAGCTGTTCTGATTCAACAATCACTAATGGTACATGACATTTCGCACAATGTCCCAAGACCGATATTTTAAAAATTGTTTTCTTCTTTCATGTCAAACTGTATTTTCAGTAAGTTTGGACCAGAATGCTTGAAGTTTTGGTATTCAAATGAATTTTTGCAAAATTTAACTTCTGAAATCAATAGAAAGCTTCCTAGTGATACTGATGTGAACCAAATTGCTCCCACATTCCATTTGGGAGTGAAATTGCCCACAGTAGTCAAATCACCCACACCAGCTGCCTGCTTTCTGAAGATTGGAGGAAATCCTTGAGCTGGAAATCACAGACATCTGCAAGACACCTGTGTGACTTCGGAGTGGGAGTTCCCTTAGGATTAGTTTTGGAGAAGTCTGGAATTCACTACAGTTACCTAACTATGATTTAAAAAATACATTCTTTCACTTCTGTAGACAAAATTATGTCAAGTGAAATAATGTTGGTTTTCAAACTTGATCAAATCCACAACACTGTCTTTGTGGTATAACCAAAATAGAGTTTCATCTTGACATAATTCACATCAATTAAACTAATGGTGCCAATTAAACCCCCCATGCATCCAGAATGATTTTGTTTTCCCTTGACTTACAGTTCGTATCTATAAATTTCAGCTCAGAACACAGATTTTGACAGTGCTTGTGCCTTTTTTAAGAAAATAAAGAGCAATATAAAATGGTTCTCTAGGTTCTAGTAGCATTCTTTTCCAACATCTCTTGTTTTTAAGAAACCTTCTTCAGGCTTATTAACACCCGTCAGCAGCAAGTATATATTTCTGTCCCTTGACAGAAAAAGCAGTTTCAGAAAATATCATAACTGATCCTTAATATGTCTCTTAAAAATATTTATTCTGCTGTCCTGCTGACACTCACTAAAGACAAATCCTCAGAGGAGCCGAGACATCAAGATCCAATATGTGCATGGTCCTATACTACACTATAGAGCACAGTGATAGAAACACAGCTTATAATATTGGGATTAACTGTCACCAAATTCTGATCTAGAACAACTCTCCTTTGTTGTGTTGGCTCAGGATATCCTGAAATGGCTAGGGGAAAAGTAGGAGAAGGAAAAAGGCTATAGCTTTACAAGACTGTGTGAAGAGTTTTTTTCATCTAGATAATTCTCCACATAATTTCTGGATATGCTAGTTTGCTTTCTAATTATGTAAACTTTGTTCTCACATTCTAATTCCCTTTCTACTACCAGATGTTATTGCATTAGCCATTGCACCTTAACTTACTATGATTTGATAGCTACTTCATTGTTAATGTTTTCTGGGGAACTCTGGTAAACTATACAGCTGTAAAGTTCATCCACTCTAAAGCAGGAGGATACAGTACATTTGCTGACTGAAGCAATACTGCATGTTACTCTTATCCTTAGAATTGATTGTTCTAAGTAGAATGATCAAAAATATATTAAAAGATTGGATAATCACAACACTGATGCTAAACCAAAGTACTTGCCTTATGTTAGGAGGAAAATTGCTTTTATTGTCACATCCTTTTACAGTTTTTATGAGATGGTGTCTTTTTCAGGCATAGATGAGACAGGTGATAGAAATGACTGTTCTTGGATCACTTACTGAGGCAGCTTTTTAAATTGCTGTTGAATTATTGACACCATTTCTATGAAATTATGATTCTAGTGCCTATAAAACATGTCTGCCCCCATTACTCACTCTCTTATTCCCTGTGTAACATCATAGCTTGTGGTTTCTGATTTTATCATAATTTCAACAGCATCAGTTTCTGTTGTCAAACACAGTTGACACTTTCTGTGGAGGCAGTAGCAGAAAGATGATTTTCTCACACATGTAAAAAATTAGGATTTAAGCAACTTTCTTTTGTATCACAGAAAAGCCCAATGTACAGTAATGCTACTAGATAGCAAAAAGTCTTCTCCAAGGAGAGAAGACAGATTCTGCTGTGACACTGCTAAAATTTTCCAATGCAGATGTACATTGTTATAGTAGGTAAGTTTCATAAAATTGCTAGAGATGATTCTCCTCTCAGAAAAAGCTTTGAATCTGTGCCCCTAACCATGGTGTGCTCCCTTGTGTAGTTTTCTGACACTATAAGCACTGTGGCAATTTTGCCTTAGCCACGTCCTCTTCTTTATATGATGCCTTTATACTGAAGAGCAATGGCTGCACTTCTTGAATCAGCAATTACTGGCTGTATCTGTGGGCCCTCCTCATCTGCAGCTGAGAGAAACCAGAGAGAAAAATCCAAAATAATTTATGTTCATTTGACATAAATTATTCCTTAAATTGTATAATAATTTAATCTCTTTAACAAATGTCAGTGTAGGTGACCATGAAGGGGCCTGGGGGAAAAAACAGTACCATTTTCATCTTCTTCCTTGAAAGTCACTGGACATCAGTTTGATTAAAGAGAGTGTCTAGTGTCTACGTTGAGAGGGCAAGAGAATAACTGAACTTCTTCATGAACCATTAGGCAAAATGATACCATACTTTTCTTTCATTCAGCCCAGTGAGAATAATTACTAAATTGTGATCCCAACCTAGTCTTTTGCTATTGCAAACAAAATATGCACAGCTATTCTGTATGTTTTGCTAAAGGACAGATGACCAAACTGTGAAATATGAGACAAGTACTCTTTTCAGTTAACAATTTGCATAGGAGTGTGTTTGGCAGCACTTGAAGAAGGAAAATTACAACCATCAGTAGTTAAAGTGACCACAAAGCATAAAAAAAAGCAGGACATTTGTACAATTGCAGTGCAGATGCTTATTTAGATTTATTTAAAGTAGCTTTGCTATGAGACAAGAAGCTCAAGCGGGGGTCTAAGGGACTTCATACAAGTCTTCACTGCAGATATTTATGTAACACTCAGCACAGCTCATTTTATGTTTTATAAGCTGCTCCTTTCCCTCCTGTGCCGCCTAATACTATGCATGAAAGTCTAATGAATCAATGGTCTGGCCCTGGGCCTGTAGAGATGTTGCAGCTCTCTCTCTCTTTTCCCCTACCCCTTCTCCCCATGTCAATACTGTTCCCACAAACAACCATAGGACTGCCATGCACAGATAAGGTCAACCTACTTTGGTTACCACTGGAAAGAGACAAACTGCCATCGTAAGACTGAGGCACATTCAGTCTCTGGCTGGAAAACTGAGGAAGAATCTGGTTTCAGTAGAAATCCTTTGAATTCCTTCATTCCCAAGATGAAAAAAAAAAAAAGAAAAGTCAGGAAAAAACCAGTGTGCTAACATGCCTGTAATTTAAAATAACAGTTTGGCAGGAAGAGAAGAAACTAACTGGAGTGTTCTCTAAAAGCACCATCAATGAAGATATGAATCAGTCCATGTTTGTATATACTCACCAAACACCCCCAACAGGTAGGAATGTGTATCAGTTTTGTTGTATCCACATTATATTGTGTATTTCTAACAAGGCTGCCTGTCATATTGTCTCAGCCCAATTTTGTTAAGCCACTACACTTGCCTTGTTTGGTACAGATAAAAGGAAGACAAGTTCTCTGCTAGGAATTAATGGAGCAATGAAGTATGCCTGAGACCTAGGAAAATCCTGCAAATTCACTCAGCTGCAATTGGAGATAGCAATTTAGTAAAGAATCCCAGAGAAATTTATAGCCCAAGGCACCTGCATGGGAGACAGAATAATTTTTTACCTGCAACCTGGCAGTTAATGGTAACAGTTGCTTTCTGGATTGTTTTCACCGTGCTTCCAATATCAACAGTGACAGCGGGTGATTCAGTGTTGATCACAGTAGCTCTTGATGCCTTTATCAGTGGCTTTCCTGCATAAAAGAAGGACTGCAGTTTATCAGACCGCACACATTGGACTCACATGGGACAGATGGCCTGGAACACTCTATGTGAAACTACATGCACCAGACAGGTGAGTAAGAGAAAATGCGGAAGTATGAGGCCACCTGCTTTTTATAATATTTCAGTGTCACCAAATTCCATGGGTAAAGCTGTCTTGAAAAGAGAAAAAGCATACTTGGACCATAGGCAAAATACTATTCAAGCCATATGGACACACAAGAACCAGCTGAATCAATAAACCCCAGTACTACGGGAGCTGCAGCAAGATGCTTGCCTAGTGCTGCAATCAAAGTACCACCCTTTATCAAAGGCCAGACACAGGGGCCTGAGGGATGGCTACAGGCACATTAATAGTTGAGGAAGTACACAGCAACATGTAAGCTGTTTCTACATATAGATTATGGTTTCTTTAACCTACAGGGTAAACACTGGGATGGGGAAGACCAGATCATAACTAGAAAGTTTTCTCATAATGTCTAGCACAAGAAGATGAGGGACATAAACATTATTAATGCATAACACTGCTAATACAGGCTTTAGATAAAACAAAACAGGTTATCTGATAGAAAGGAGTTTATCTCTACAGGAGATACTGCTTTTCCCACAAGAAACTTCTCAAATTGTTTTCAGTGTGCTTCGAACATCAGTGACATAACACAGGTCAGAGGTAACCAAGGTAAGCTTTGCGAGAGAGGAGTGAAGCAGCAGAGCTGATAAGAGCTGGATTAAGGCACTCCCCCTGTCTCAGACAAATCTCAGGATGCAGAACAGGGCAACATTGCTTTAAATGGTATGGCACTTGGATGTATTTTCAAACTTGTATTTTCAAATCCAAGTTGTATTTTCAAACTTGTCACTTTCCAAAAATCTATACATGCCCTTTTTTTTTTTCTGGTTTAAATAAATGATCAGATATAAAACAGGTTTGGACATCACCATTTGCCTAAAAAAGCTGTGGGTTTAGGCTAATGTCTACTGCTGCCTTCATTTGTATGTTTCTCTGGAGGTGACCAAGGAAGAAAAGATGAAGGTGAGAAAAAGAATTTGGTTTCATTGAGCTTGTGGAGGGTCCTGAAAATTTAATTCAGCCCTAAATATAAATTGTTCCGTATAGCTGTATTTCCAGGGCTTTTAAAAGATGCCATTCACCTGGAATTCCTGTCATATCATTTTAGGTATTTTTTTGGTATTTTTTATTTTGGTGATTTTAATGCCTAAGAATAGTAAGTAAAATATTACATTTTATTGTTGAAGTAGCTCTAAAAGTTTTGATACTCTCTGGCAAAGTCTAAAGAAAAGAAAGAAAAATTCCTCAGCTATCTGCCAGCCTTTATTTTCCTGATTGGTTTCCACAATCTAATGAAAAGATTAAAAATCTTTTAGCTGTTCACTTATAAATAAGTAGCAAACCACTGAGAAAAAAAGGAGCCATATTCCACTGTCTATTTTTTCCATGCATGTGTAAAATGAATCAGAAAATTCCTCAATGAAATAAACTATCAGCCCCACTCCGGATCCCTCTAAAGACAATCTCAGCTTTCCAGGATTTTTTGGAGAAAATACTTCTATTATGACAAAAAGATTGTAACTTTGTTCCACAAAAAACTGTTCAGTATCTCACTTTGATATTTATAGCCTCATTTTATAGGCTGTTCAGCTCTTTGCCTTGGATGTGAGATGAAAATGTATACCATTCTCCTAAGAGAAGTTCAGCTTGAGTCTGGAATGTATGAATGTTAATTCACTTAAAGGTTAAACTACAGCCTTGATAATTAATTATAATCAAAAAGCCAATAGCCTTCCCATGCCACATGGATACATAATGCTCAGTTTATTTCTCTATAGTGTCACACAAAATTGTCTCCACAATTTACGTTGTACAAAGGTTATGGCTTTTAAATTCATTGGAACTATATGGATAGAATAGCAGTTTTGACTGATGATTTTTTAACCTCACGTTCAGCTTCATGCTGGTGTGACACAAGAGGTTTAACGTGGAGCTGCTCCTTCTAAAATATGATACTGTCTTAACAGCAGCACTGCTACTCTGCTGCTGGGGTTCAGCAAAGACATTCCTGATCTGCAGCAGGATCAGTCTCTTTGGTTTTGCCTATAGGTAATATGTAGCTCTGATGAAGGTCTTCCTTTTTCATTCTGGAAGATTCAGTTGTTCTCCTTCTAAGTGATGAGCAAGGTCTCTATTCAGTTGATTTACTGATCATCCGAACTTCACTGCTGGCCACTGCTTCATTCTTATATTTTCTTAATACATCTCTTAACAGAAATTTTCTCAATACTTCTCTTAACAGAAATTTTCTCTGTGTTTGGTGTAAACAGCATAATTTTAAAAATTAAAGCATATGAACAGCTTTTCCTTTCTCTAATTATACATGGATACACTGGCAGCTGGTGGTTGCTGCCTGTGCATTGGAGGCCTCCAAATGCTTCTACATGCTGAAGCACTGAAATAGATAAGTCTGAAAAATCAATAAGCTTTGTAGCATTCCTAATGCGTTTTCTTTTGCTTTGGTAATAAATAGGATCATCCTTCTTTAAGACCTCCCTATCTTGACACAGTCATTAGTTGTTTGTTCTGTTCCTTCATCTCACTCAACAGCTCTTTATTCATGTTTGTTGCTCCATCCTTCTACTTGTCCTCATGCGGTTGTGAGCTTGCTGACATTGCCTGCCAATGAACCTGAAGAAGCTGGCCTCAGCTCTGGCAGTTTTCCTCACAAACTATGAAAACTGAACTAAGCATAAGGGTTTTCCAGAGTTCACACCCTCTATTTTCCCCAGTGTACCTCTGTTGCCTCACATTACACACCTGGCTTTATCGGTCATCTGTTGCCCCACAAACAACTTTTGTCCAGAATCACATAAACAACATGGACCAATCGCAGAGGTTGACCTATTACCTGCTAGAGTGACAGCAATGGAGACAGAGTCAGATCCCAAGGCATTGGATGCATTGCAAGCATAGAAACCCACATCAGCTTCCACAGGTGCTAGAATCTGTAAGGAGTCATCAGGCTGAAGGAGTATCCTGCAGTAAGGCAAAAAGAAAGATGCAATAGTCTCTTAGTTCATGTGAATATGAACACATTTACTGGGAATTGTTTAGGTCTTTTTTTTTTTAATAGGTCAGGCCTTTAGGCTATATTTAGAAATCTATTATGAAATTTAAACTCTCACATTGAGACTGTAAGCTGTGATTACTTAAAAAAAATTTTAGTCTCATTCCCAGTTCTTCTACTGCTGATACATATATTAGACAAAGATTGACAAGTAATTGGCACATCTGCCTAGTGTATGTGAAACCTCCTACTCTGCTGTGCCACTTCCATATAATGTTGAATTAGTTCCCTAGCCATGCTGTCCTCCAGTTCTGCAAAATAGCAGTATCAATAGTAAAGAAAAAAATCAAATTATTGCAAGGGAAAAGGCAGAAAACCTGCTCAAGCTATGCAGAAAAAAATGAGGTCAACCACAGACTCGCTCACTTAAGACTTGAGTCTTTGAGACTCTTGAGTTAAAGCCTCAAATAAGTTCAAAATTCTTTTACTGATGGGCAGTTCGTACAAAATCAGCAGTCTTATGCTCCCCTAATGGTCAGTGAAAGTGGAGAGGAACACTCAGCTCCTCCTTGGGCTGAACTAACTGTATCCTCTGTCAGTAAGAGGGGCCTACCATGATCTCAGTGTACTGCCCTATCGCTAAACGGGATGAATATGCCCGTAGTGCTCATATGAACTATTTCTTTTCACAGTCTGGTTTTGCACTGGTATAACCCATAGGTCCTGATATATAACTCTCATCAATGCTTATGTACCCTTATTTTCAGCATGGTGTATTGCACGATTACTGTTCCTTTCTCTTAACTCGTTTTTTTTTTAAGATGAAACTGTTAATAAAATCTAATGATACTGTTCTCATCAGCCACTTTCAGCAACTGCTGTATGTAAACAGTTGAGGCTGTGATTGACAGTGGCAAGGGTGAAAGTAGGGGTGGGATGTGCCTATAAAACACATGCAATAAAAGTCTGCTCACAGATCCTGGAATTGATGAGTTTCTTTACACTCCCATCCCCACAATGAAAACTGTTGTCTCATGGAATCAAAAAGCAGCAGATACTTGATTTTGCACAATGCTGTGGGTGGTAGATCTCTAAAACAAACCAGAGTAGGGCCACCCAGCAAAATCTATTATAGGAAAAAAAAATCCAGAGTTAAAATGACTTTTTTTACCCTTTTGTGAGTAATATTAAAACCAATCATTGTAAATAACAGAACTGTTGTTAACCAAGTTTTTTTAATGCCTAGAAAAATGCACATTTGCTCAACAAATACTAATAAATTGCATCTATGCTTGCACAGCCAAAAACCCACGAATGGTGGAAATAATTCCATCCCCACTTCTGTTGTCAAGGATCTTTTTCTTACCTCTTAGTCATAAAGAGGGCTGACTTCTTGTCAGCCACTCCTAACTGAGAACAACTAACAAATTCCTTTACTTACAAAACTAGTGTTAGCATGCATCAGTATCTCACATAAGTATTTTTTAGTTTAACACTGCCTGGTTCAAATGGTATATGAAAGTCATTAGCGTTTCAGAAGTTGTCCCAAATTATACCAGGCTTTTAAACATTTAAAAGTTGCAACATTTAAAAGTTGTGTATGTTCTGTCTGCATGTGTGCAATTAGAGTATGTAGGCAGATCTTCCAGTCCTACACCAAACTAATGTCTACAGGCCCCTAAAAACATTTTAATAAATGTTTCTGTCATCTTCAGGTTGAGGAAACAGCTTGCCTAATATTACACATTGCAAAACACATGGGTGCATACTTTGTTTGTTGTTAATCACCTCTGCTGATGTAAACTTCTCTTTGTTAGCTTAAGCCATCTCAAGATCCAGCATGAACATTTTTAGAAGTAGGAATATCCCAGGTAGATACTTGCCTTTAAAATAAATAAACTCCAGCACAGTTCCATCTTCATATCTTTGCAATCCAAGTTTCAATGTACTTCTCCAGAAACAAACCTAATGTCCCCTTCTTTTCAATAATTCTTTCTGTTATTTGTGTGTCACCATTTGGCATAGCTGCTTTTCTTGGAAGCAGATCTTTTGTTATCCCTCTTTGCATAGAATTATTTTAGCTGAATTCCTTATTTACTCATAGATTTCTATATTTGTTAGGTATTGAGTTGCTTGTCAGTGGTGAAAAAAACACCAGCTGTAGCAAATCTTTCTGTCACCAGCATGTCTTCAGAATCTCATTTATGGACTGAAAGTAATATAGCTTAGTGTTTAATCAGTCTCATTTCAGTTGCTCCAAGCTGCATTGTCTCCAAGACAAAAATGTATTTTATAGGACATGTACGAGTGACTAATTCAGACAGCACCTTGCAAACACCTACTGTTTACATTCTGCTTCATGTCCACCTATAAAATATATTTCTGTTTTAGAAAACTTGATTACCAAGTACCAATGGATTCCTAGTGATGAAAACTACAGCATACTTGGAAGGCTTACTAAAGAATATAAAAATTCCTCAAAGATTTTTTCACTTCTAAAACTGATTCTTAAGGAAGTTAATCTGACTTTTCTTTGAAATAAAATGCTTTCCATCATATACAAGAGTCTACAGACTTTTGGTACATATACTATCAGGCTCTGAAATGGCACTCAGAATCCATGCTAGTATTAATGTAATACTTTCAACCTTAGGAGAGTATGAACACTCATGTTAAATATGCACTCAGGATGAATATGTAGACACAAGTCAGGGATCTTTTACTGGAACCACAGATATTTTCAACTGCTGTGGCTTTTTTATCATACGTTTTCATTCTATTGAGTGACTGCAAACTGTTTTTTGGGGCCTGTGTTATATATTTTTGAGACTGTACTTAGACTAAAGCTAAAGAAATTAATTTTTGCAAGTGTAACTATGTAGTAGGAGTCATGCTTTTAGATGGATGAAACAGCTCAAGGAATGGGGCAGTGGGAAGAGAGCCATACAGCAGTCGTCATTACTAGACGTCACTGGCCCAGACAAAACCCACAGTCACAATGCAATAAAATGAGTGCCTTCATCTCAGTGTTGTGTCTATACAATGTAGACATTTATCACCAAACCTAAACCCAGCAGCCTACAGCAGCCTTCTCTAAAAATCACAATGCAAACCAAGTACCTCTGGAACTTCAGCATATTTAGTAAGGCATGACCAGGGGAACTTCAGGACTATTCTCTGGCCTTCCTCAACAAAAGTGTCTCTGATACTGGTAGGGGAAAGCTCCTCTATATTAATATTCTTAATCCCATTAAGACAGATGTGGACTGAAAAATTGGTTACTCTTCTCATCCAGTGGCTGACAAAGTATGAAGAAGACAAACTGCAGAGCTGAAAAGACAGCTCAGGCATACTAAATACCACTGCATGCACATGGCCTTGCAGTTCACAACAGTATACTGTGAGACTGCTTAGACGGCTTAAACTGCAGCTTTCATTGACACAGCTGACCGCACACAACAAGCGCATTCTCAGACAAAACCAGAATACTGCTGTTGAAGGACCCAAAAAAAAATCCACAGCCCAAATTTTTTATGCACCATGATTTCCAAACTTCCATTACCTCCGAAGTCACAGGTGCTGAATACATCTGAAACTCAGAGCACGGCCATTTCCTCCTCCACTCACCAACCTGAGGAACCATAAGTGATGAGCACAGATGGAAGTTCATAAGGTGCAAACTGCCTCAACATTTAAAGACAAGTCAATGAATAAGGCTACTAAATGGCAAAGAAGTTATGTTTCCCTGTGTCTTTCTGTTAGAAATTTTGAGCGCACACAGAATTGCCTGATAATTCAGAGAAAGAATGCAGCATTTAATACTATTTCAGCCAAGCTGAATGGAAAAAAATGCTTGAGAAAGAATTGTGAAATTATATATAAAAAAATGTGAGCTAAAATTTCAGAAATCGTAACACTGGTTTATTTCAGCTAAATAAATCTACCTGTTGCAACACCACGACCACTTATATGGCGTGAAATAAACTTACCATTTTCTCTTGAGTGTAGTGTGCAGCATTAAGTACATGTGGACTTTAGGTAACCTCCTTTCCCTTAATGCATACCACAGAAGAGACAGTCATTTCAAGTAGAGAAAGCAAAAAGCCCTTAATGTCACAATTCCAACAGGATATAACCATTGGCAATGAAAATCTATTTATGAAACTTTTTTTCAGAGTGGTATAAAAATATTTTCACAGGAATATGTCCAAGTGAAGGGATACTATAGGTCCATATGCTATATACTGCATATGATTTCCACCAGAGATACATTCTTGTTCTTAGTGACTCTTCCTTCAGAAGTTACCATTTTTTTTTGGTGTGTGTGAAAACTAATAGCCTTTGGACAGAGAGGCAAGAGCCAGGAAATTCAGATCATTAGAGAAAACAATTATTTTTTGAGTGACGCAGTTGTCAAAGTAAAACAGTGACTAAATGCAGATGTCTTAGCTGAGGTCAGTATCTTGTGCATAAAGAGCTGCTAGTAAATCCCTGGACAGCTTTATTGTGTCATGTTGGTCAATATTACTGCCTGTTACACCCTCTGCCTGTTCTTATATACCACTTTCTCACACAACAGAATCAAAATATAAAATCCCAAGTATACACATGAGAAAAATTTATGTTATCAACACAGTTAAGCATATAACTAGCATTGAAAACAATCTCCTTCTATGTGCTCTTGCACAAAAAGGGATAATGTGGAGTGATAGGAAAGTAAAGGCTACCTAAAAGAAAAGTATTATAATTTCTATGGTACACAGATAAAAGTTTTTTTTTACTCAAGCTCTCAGGCTACCTGGGGCCAGCACTCTGGAGTTTAAACAGATGAGGATTCATCAGTTCAAATCAGAATACTAATGCTAAAAGATCAGTGTTGAGATGACAGCATAGCTGCCAAGTAGCCATGAAGTATGATTCTACAGTTTCTGGCATCCATCAGAACATACAATTGTGATTGTAACATCCCATGAGGTTTATTCTGGGGCAGTTTTATGCACAGATATATGTGTGGAAGACATTTCCTCCATCTTCTGCTACTACAACCACGACAGACAGACCTTGCTGGAGCACTGTGAGAAATGCAATATCTATATCCAACAGAGGATAACAGTAAGAAGCAACAACCAATTTTCATATCTCAGTACCAATCTTCATAGTAAAAATCTCCACCTTCAGATGGGAAAATAAAATAAGCTCTGTTGGCTGCATTAGGCACTTAATTGCTTTAGTACTTTACAATCCCTTCTTTTTACTTACTCAAACAGAACTTCCTGTTTGCCACACTAGTCTGACCCAGCATTCATACCTTACCGAAGAGTTAAAGTGCCCTGTTTACCACTTCACATGCACTTGCCCTTCTTTCTGCTAAGAAGTGCGATTACAGCAAAATATAGTTTTGTCTGTGGGACTGACAGGCAGTGAAACACAGAAACTGAAGAGTCAAAATATCAATTATTTCTTAAAAATTAAATAATGGGTATCGTTTTACCTATCATTGTATTTCACCTCCTCTCCATTTTTAGCCCAGCTGATGGTGGGCTTTGGGTTTCCCACTGCTTCACAGTGAAGCAGCACACTGAGTGTGCCACCTGCTAGAACTACCGTCTGTCCCAGGTGGGTAACAACCTCTGAAGCAGAAAGTTGTTGTGCTGCTGAAATCTTTCGGAGTATGGCAGGCTTTTGATGAGGTCTATGCAAGCCACTTGCCAGATCTACAGAAGTGGGAAGAAACGCTTCAGCAGATGATGTCCTCAGGGAGCTGGTAAATCCAGAAACATGTCTGTGGAAAGGGTACTCCACTGAGGCTGAATCAACTTTTTGCCTTGATGCTTTAAGGACAAATTCCTGGCTCTCAAAGTGGCTCTTGAAAACCTCATGAGCCAGCTGCACAACAAGCTGCTCAGTGTAGATATCTTTAAGCTCTTCAGGCTGTTGAGACAAATTCCTTATGATATCATCCAAGCGTTTCTGCTCTGTGACCATAGTATATGGCAGTCTATGCTCCTGGCTCTGGTCCTCTTCTGAGGATGCATTTCTCTCCGTGGACTCCTGGGCTTCCCAGGACTCCAGATCGTCTCCTGGCCAGCCCCTGTGCTGTATCAGCCTTGAGACAATATGGTCATACCATCTGCTGGGTTTAGCAAGGTGCCCTCGTTTTTCAGCCTTGCTACTGTTGAAGAAAATCCCATTGAGGTGTTTTTCCTCTGTTCGCATGGCTTCATTTAAGATGGCCTTTCTCATGGCCTCTTCCTCCTTAATACTAGTTGGCTGCTCAGCAATTATCTTCTTGTTGCTTCCAATCAGTTTAATTATGAAATTCTCCTGGGTGGATCCTGCTCTACAGGTGTATGTGCCAGAGTCTGAAGGCTTCAAGCGATGGATTTTCATGTACCCATAGGGTGCAATGGTGATATGAGCTGAGCTGAAGAGCCTCTTGTCATCCTTCTCCCAAGTGATCATGGACTTCCGAAACCTCCTTGTAAAGCATCGGAGAATTACAGAAGTTTTGGGCAGCAGGTAGGCATACCCACCCATAATAAATTGTAGTTTCTTCTGCTTCCTTGTCTGGATGTAAACTTTCTTTACAGCCATAATATGGGGGCTTTGCTTATAAGCTGGCCTGTTGTGCCCTGAAATACCATTAATATTATTAGTAGGTCATACCATTAAACAAAACAAGCAATTTACATTGATGCTGACAGCATTTGACCCATTAGACAGTAATGGTAGAAACTGGCCACTGGTTGCTGAACATTAGATTAGAACAAATAAAATAAGAGGAATAACAAGGCACACTTTAGGAACACAAAAGTAGTCCTACCCAGAGTATATGCAGAAACCAAACAGCCAGGGACTAAAGCTTTATGGGAGGGAGAAAACTTGAGTGGAAATGTAGTTTTTTTTGTTAAAATATGTAAATGAAGACTGTTGCTTAATAACCCCACTGAATAGATAAGTGTTTACCATTCAAACCTTCAAAGGCAATATGATCTTGCAGCTTACAGCAGTAAGGAAGAGTGAAAATCTTCCTGCCTCAAGGAGTAAAACTGAACACAACAAAGTTCTCTGGACCAGGCTTAAAAACATGGTAAATACTATTAAAGTGCACTAATTTAGTGTGTACTTCCAGTTTCCAGATCTCTGTGTCAGAGATCTTTATTTTGAAGCACTAAATAAAGCTGCATAGGTATATTATTGGTAAATACCATGCAACACTTGGTCCAAGCTTTGGCTCTAAATGTCAGATCTTCTTTCTTCCCTACATACCTGACATTTAGCAGTTTCAGAGTCAAGCTGAAGCTACACTGACTTACACATATCCAAGTGGCTTACTGCAAACTAGGCAAGATCATACAGGGGGACTTCTTCTCTTGCAAAGGGTAAAACAAATGCAAATACCAGCATAAAATACATCTATGTTGCAGGGTTCATTAGAAATCCCAGGTCATTGACATAATGAAATAATAGGTTTTTAAATGATCCACAGCAAATTCCCTTACCAGCCATTTTCCTTGCAGCTGTTCTAGCAGAGTTTATTTGCATCTGCCCTCAGATTGCTGTGCTGTATCTCTGAGGCTCTACAGTCCAGCTGTGAAATTTAGATCTAGATTTGGGTCAGAATTTTGAGTCAGTTCTGCCAGAAAACAGTAGTTCCTTTCCAGCACATTTACTCACATCCAGATCCAATAGTAGAATTTGTAGATCTCCTCCATTGATTTGCCTTGTTTACAGGCAGAAAAACCCACTTCAGAAGACTAACACTAGCAGAAAATAAGGTTATGGAGCAGGTAACTGCATGGATTTCTTAGTGACAGATTTCCAAGCCCCCTTTTCCCAGACACTGCCAAGCTTCTTTTCCACTTACTTGCACAGGCACCTACTGCACACGGCCTGATCAAGGATGAGAATGGCAAAGGCAGGCAGAGCGAGGAATTGATGACAACAAATCCCCCTGTTTTCAGCATCTTTCTGCAAATGGCATTTCGACTTTGTGTGCCTTCTCCACAACTCACTGAACACTAGGAACAGGATGAGAAACATTAGGAAAAAGGAAAAGAGTGCTCCTTGTCACCCCCTCCCTCACCTCCAATACCTACACTGCATACTCATACCACAATACAGAACAATTACAGTTTTCAAAATATTGCTGTGGGATGAAGCAGAGCAGCATCTTAGGATGCTTACATGACCACCTACAAACAGTGCAGGTGCAGCAGGGAGATGAAATATCAGTTATGTTCTGTCCTGTAAGGCCTTGATTCTTCCCATGCTCTCTTTAGCACTTATTTCTGTCAGATAGTGCCCTTTGTTTTAATTGTACTGTGTACCTACTCATACCCAAATGCAGACCCCACTGAGTTGCAGTTCACAGTTGCATTCTGGTCTGCTAACATCTGGCCTAAGCTTAAGCTTTGAGCTTTGCTGTTGTAAATCTGTTAGAAATA
The DNA here is from genome assembly GCA_013396755.1 of Sclerurus mexicanus. Taxonomy (NCBI): domain Eukaryota; kingdom Metazoa; phylum Chordata; class Aves; order Passeriformes; family Furnariidae; genus Sclerurus; species Sclerurus mexicanus. Next base: position 89,753 of record VWZF01003125.1, read on the forward strand.
ATAAAAGGATGAGTGTTTCAGTTCTCTATTAATCACCTCAGCCTAGTAGTTACCACACATGGCTTACACAGGTTGATGTTGTTCAATGGCCTTCATTATGCCTATTTTATTTCATATTTATGTACACAACAACAAAGAAAGTGAGAATGAAAGCAGTGCCGTTCCACTGGGATGCAGGCAGCAGTCTGTAAAAAGGGCTGAAAAATGGGTAGAGCACTGTAATTACCATCTCCACAGCCAGGATGGCTATGTGTGTCCTGGCAGAAGACTTTGTGGAGACATCCACTAATTTGGGTAAAATGTCAGGACAGATCACTGTAAGAAGAGACCAGGTGGGACAGCTCTGTGAGGTGACTGGAATTTGTCTTAGAGTTAAGACAATTTCCACTACCTTCCATGAAAGAAAACTGGAAGAGTGGTGGCAGAGACTGCAAGATGTGGAATGATTTTCATGCTTGCTGGCATTAGGAGATCAAATTGTATTTTTAGTTATACTGTCATAAAGGAAAATATTCTTAAACCATATGGGGCCTGAAAGGGAGCCGGGGGAAGTGCAAGAGTCTGCAGAAAAGTGATTTTTTTTTTGCCATGCCTAAATTGAAGGAAGAAAGTAGCTAACTAACATCATAAAACCAGAATGAAAGAGGCTTGGTGTCTGTAATGCATAGCAAACTTCTTCTTCACCCCTCCCCTACACTGCTCTCTCTCCTTTTCTCTTTATCATAGGAAAGGATTGGAGTTACCCCAAGGCAAAAAGACTATTGACATCAGAAGAGCTAGGCTTTGGGAACAAAAAGCATTTAGCCTGGGGTAATAAAGATTACTCTTTACTGATGCTTTGACTGAACATAAGCATAAGCGTAACCATGAACAGAGACAGGGATTTATTGTTTTGAGCATGGCTTCTATTTCTATCAGAAGGGAGGTCTTAATGGTGTGGCTGAATGGCTAAAGCACACCTATGGAGGGAAACACCATGGAGGAGCATGGAGCTAGTGATAACATCCCCAACCAGGACAAAACTGGGCATAATATGCTTTGTGCAGTCTGACCTCATTTGTCTCCTCTATCCCAAATTACTTAGGAACTTCATCTCCAAGAACTGTACAATACTCATGCATATGAATAGCATACCTGTGTCCAGTCAGAGAGCAGCCACTCATTGGGACAATCCTCATTTTTGCAGGCTTGTTGGGTAACTGTCCTTGGCAGGGAGCAGAAGGTTTCTGGCAGCTCCAACAAGCTGCCATCTGCCAGGCGCTGCTTACAAAGTGTATTTCGTTTCTGGACACCGCCACCACATGTCTGTGAACACTATGAGAAAAGAGTGAGCCACCTTACATCACACTTGCACCATGGCAACTTGCAGCAAAAATTACTTGGGAGTTTGGGTAGAAACAAACACTCAATTTTGGCCAAATAGAAAATATAAAACAAAGATTCCAGAGACATCAAAGTAGACTGCCTTTAAAAATGTAAAAAAATATTCTAGGTAGTGGAAGCAACTTATTTTGATATTATTTAGAAAAACTATTTTAGTATTTCTGAAATGTTCTGTTTTAAGGTGTTTGTACAAAAGACAGGGAAACAATGGGTCAGCACTGCAGTACGGAGGCTGAAAATTTGTCCTTTCCTGTAACCACCAATTTGACAAGGAGACACCTGAATGTGATGTGAGAATCTACATACTAATATCTCTGTCTGAGCTCTGACTGTGCTACTAAGAGTGTCAGAGGGAGTGGAAAAGTCTTGTCCAACAGTAGATGAATAAACTGGGATAATTAATATTCAGAGAACACACCTCCCCTCTCTCTTTCACGTAAATATCCCTCTCTGTATCCATTTTCTACTCAAGCAAGGCAGGAAATTTTTAATAAGCAAATTTAGTAGCTTTCCTGAATATTTTTTGTAGTCTTGGTTGCTCAGCCCTTTTTCCTCAGGATTCTTTTTCTGCAGCTGCTAACAGGCTCTCAGTTCTGCTTCATCCAGCCAACTCAACTCCTTTTCTTCCTTCTCTTAACAAAGGAAAGGTGGAGCTTGCACTAATCTGACATGACCAGAAGTTGCTTGCAGCTTGCAAGATGGCAATTATGCATAAGAAGCAGACAACCATATGAAGAAGTATTAAAACTTATAGTAAGAAGTTTAAAAGGAGTGTTTTAGAAAATCTTGCATTCACCAAAGACCCTTCTCTCTTAGCTGCATGAACTTTAATGCTAGCCTGAATACACAGGGCCAGTCAATTAGGCAGAAAGCCCAAGTCTTATCAGCATACTAGTTTAAGCTTCCTC
>VWZF01003129.1:9107-31787 GCA_013396755.1 Sclerurus mexicanus
TTTTTTTTTTTCCCTTTAACCAAATTGTTTTCTAACTTTGTGATGAGAAGTCTGTTTCACATCAACCCAATTAGTCATCTTTATGCTAGTCTAGGGTAGCATAACTGAGAAGAATAAAAGCAAACTGGCCTTTTCATGGGTCCCATGTTTTTGAGACATATGGGCTCCAAGAGTTACATGTAAATTTTCATTAAGGTATGGTGTTTTCAATTTCTGTCTGAGCAGCCAGGCTTTTTCCACCAAACATCACAATTTCTTTTTTTATTGATATTTTCAACTTCTTCTCCTTTGAAACACACAGTAATTACTTTACACTTTACCAATATATTTTTGCTGCAGCCTATTACATGAACAATTCAGGTTGCAGAATTATATATTACCATCAACATTTGTCCTCTATTTTATCAGTGCTTTGCTACAGAAGTTAGCCTTTCCTTCTCTGCTTAACTTCTTTCATTAAGAGCTTAGGTGCAGCAGCATGTTTATTACAATTGTTATGCACTAATCTTGCATACTGTATTATTAGAAATAACAGGGCACAACAGAATGAAGCTTTTACCTGAATTTGTTTCCTTTTATAGATTTTTGTTAAAATCATAAATACAGATTTTCATCACAGTGTGTGTGGGTTTAGCCATGCAATTCCCATTAATATTAAAAGGAATCACACAGCTAAGTCCCTGCACACCACATTGAAAACACTCTTTAACGTTATTTTAATGAACATTCTTTTATGACTAAATTATTTGAGAGTAGCTGAGCAGTTATTATCTTCTTCAGTAACTAGAGATCACCCACAGGGTAAGTTTCTCTAATATTCTGTTGCAGCTCCTATGCCTTTGCCATGTTGTTATGGGACCTTTCAATGCAATGATTTTCAATGCAGTGTGCAATTAGAAACTAGCCAACATAGTAAAGCAATGATTTTCATTGCAGTGTGCAATTAGAAACTAGTCAACAAAGTAAAGCAGCAAAACTTGATTTTGGCTGCAAGAAGCTACCCCTGGGGGTCTTTAATTTATGCTCTGCCCTTTTTTGTATAATCAAGGTGTTTTTTTGAAATATGCCCAGTTTTTTCCTTAGAAGGAACATTTCTCTCCTTCTAGAGGTTTATTCCACCTTGTTCGTGGTTTACAAATCTTTCAAGGTTGTTCTGGATAGTCATATGCATGATAGAAATCTTTAATGGAAATTGAAACTGTAATTTATTTATGTGTACTTACTATTTGGTTTTGAAACATGGTAAGTTGCACCCAGAAATCTATTGCATAGTTAATTAGTGTATGTGAACTGTGTTCTGCTTTCCACACACAGATTACATTTATTAGCAACTATCTTGTCCTTACATAGAGGTAGCTACTACCAGAGACCTTACCACATGCAAGTCATCCTATTCCTGCACTACCCTTTCTCCTCCTCCTCCTGCACAGGAGGAAAAGATATCATTTTAGTCTTATTGCTGTGTGTGGGAGCACTACAGACAAAAATCTGTGTATTGAAGTGTTGATAATGGTACTCAATTAAAAAAAAAGATGGATTAGATCTATAAAGAATATCTGGAAATTGATATGACAGGAATCCTCAGAAAGGAAGGAGTTTTTTGTTTGTGTGTTTGGGGTTTTTTTAACCAGTCAATGAAATAAATATTGCTTATACAGTCCCAGCTCAGTACTTAGTTCAAGTAATACTTTGGTAATATTTTGTTAGTTCTAGAGTTGTTTTAGGGGATTTTTTTCTTCTTACTGCTGGACTCATCCTTTTATTTAGACCACTGAACTAAGTCTTAGCTAACACATATATATAATATAATGTATATTTTGAGCTGCCTCCTTTAGATGGGTACAGTCCCTTGGCATGATGGTAAAAATGTAATCTATAACAATAAAAATACCATTCTGTGATAAAGAAAATTGCATCAGTTTTATAATTTTTATAAGGCTACTCACTATGGAATTACTTTGATAGTCATGAAACAAAAAGAATAGACAACTGAAAAACTGTGGGGTTTTTTTTGGTTTTGTTTTATCAACTCACATCAGATTTTACTGTTTTATCTCTAGAAGAGATGAAAAAAATATCTTCTATGAGTTATGTTAGTATTCTTTCTGGGGATCAATATAATACTCTCATTTAATCTGTAGATCATTGTAACCAAGGGATTCAAGAAAGACATTTAGAGTGTCCTTGTTTCCTCAGTATGATCTCACATAAGTGATTTCTTTGAGATCATGTTCTGAAGACAGAGAAAGTTTAGCTTGCAAATATATTTAAACTGATTAACTTGTATTGACACTGGTTGATCTCACAGATTTGTGTCTTGTTGCTTAGTAATGAAGAAATCATGTGATGTGTCACAGCCTATGACAATAGTAATGACCATTAACCAAATTATCTGATTTCAATTGATTTTGTAATACATTACCTGAAATAAAAGTATCCACAGGCTCAATCAGTTCTACAGGACTTTTTCAACAGCCTTAAGAAGTAAAAAGTAGACTAATAATTTAGTAAGTCTGGATTTGTTTTGGAGGTTTTTTCCTTTCTATTTTTTTTTAAGTAGGAGTTCATAGATATGAATTATACATATTTCAACATAAAATAACAATTTAAACATATAATTTGTTTCAATATACAGTAATTGTGAGTTAAACATGGTTTTGAAAAGTGGTGTAAGTATTGAGTAGACATTTTCAGGTGCTCTGTGTCCTTTTTCCCTATTGATTTCTGAAAATCAGAATTAGAATTGATTGGAATAAATGTGTATACTCCAGCCAATTTTGATATTTCTGATATGCTTGATGTGCTGGAGGAACAATATCAGTCTATAAATAGTACAATACTTTTTCTTTCATGTTAACCATGTAGGGTGATATTCATCTCATACACATGGAACTTGGCAAGAGACATTTTCTTGGTTTTATAAAAGTTTTTAAAATGAAGTAAAACTCCCCATTTTTAAGCCAGCATTAAATCAAGTTCTTGTAAGTATATTGAAAGTAAATATAAATTTTTACTAATTTAAAAGTTAACACTGTAGAGGGTTTTATCTTGAAAGCCTTCAAGGACTGGGATTGCACAGCTTTCTAGGTGCTCCCTTACAGTGCTGCATTACTGTCCTCATGAGTTTTTTTCCTGGTTAATGTCTAGACTGAACATCTCAAGACAAAACTTGTAGCCACAGTACCTTTTCTATCACCTACCATTATCTAGAACAGTTCTGTTCCATTACCTTAATAACATCTTCTCAATTGTTTGGAGATCTTTGGTTCTCTTCTTCATCAGGTTAAACCAGCTTATTCCAAACCTCCTTTGAGGTAATTTGACTTTAGTGACTTCTATTTAACCCTCTCCTGATTTTACTGTCCTTCTTTAGATGTGCATGGTGCACAAAACTGAGCAAAATGTTCTTTGTGAGATTTTTCCACATAGGGGAGGACTACAATTTTCACAAATGTGTTGGCCATACTCCTCTTATTGTAGATCTTCTGCTTTATTAACCATAAAAGCACACTGGGGACTTGTATAGAATCTGGCACCCACAGAGATCCACTGGTCTTTTTCAGCAGGACTTAGGCAGTTAGTTCCTAGTCTGCCCTCAGGTATAGGCCTAATCTGGAGATTTCTTTTGTCCCTCTTGGACATCAGACATTTCTGGATTTCAGCTCTGTCTTCGTTCTCAAGCTGCTTCAGATCCCTTTGAAGTGCTAATGTTTGACATGCCAGGCACTGCTCCTGAACTAGTATCATACAAGGTGCTTAAGGCATATTCAGTCTTATCATCGATGCAGCTGATAATACATGGTATGAGCCCCAGTGCCAAGGCACTTGGTTGGACAATGACTTTCAAGCCACTGATTAACCACCTTTTGGATTAAGGGTCCAGACAATTCTCAGTGCAGCTCACAATCCAACCAATACGCCCTGTGCTTCAAAAACTGAATGTTGTGGGGAATAGTGTCAACAGTATTAATAAAGGTACATTACATGTTGTTAATGAAGCTGGGAATTTAATCATAGCAGGCATACATGCTGATTATGTGTGATTGTAGTGCTACTCTTTCTAATTAGCTCCATGTCTTGCATTATTTCCAATGTCTTCTTCAATAAAAAAGTGAAATTGATTGGACTTTAAATACCTAGATAAACCAAGGACACATGCTGGATCATTTTATTACAATTGCCAGATACTCTTTACATCACCAGTAATTTTTGTAAGTTTTCTGTTAAACTTTTTGGTCTTGCAATCACATCACTATTCTTTCAGCACTCTCAGGTGAATTCCTTCTGTCTCACAAAATCTGGTAACCTATAACTTCCTTGGTAGACTCTTATTTGTTACTTTTTGTTGGTGATTGTCCTTCCTATCAAATCATGTCCTTCCTTTTTTTAATCTGGAAAACAAAAGGATATTTTTTACCCCTTTTTTTCAGGTATCATGCCTCCACAGTTCTTTGTTTTTATTTTACAATACTGGATTATAAAAAGTCCTAAACATTACAGATGTCAGGAGATGAAGTTCTGTAATAAGATTGACATTGCTCACAGTGAATATGAAGAGATTAGAAGAGTAGTTAATTAATAATATTTTTTGCAAAAAAACATGAGAACTCCCATGCACAACTCATTTTTCAGTAATTAGGTGCAAAAAGGAGCAAAGAGAAGCAATAAAATATACAGATGAAAACATTGAATATGTACTTGAAAAATCTACAGCAGAGTTCAGAAATAAAAAAGCTGTCAACAACCACATTGTTAAATAATGGAAATTAATGTGGAATTTTAAATTAAATTTGAGTTTTCTGAAAAGAGAACAAAATATCACTGTAGAAATCCCAATAAAATTCTGTGTTCATTTGCAGCAGTAGCTAAGAAAGGAAAAAAACAAATAAACAAACAAACCCCCCAGCAACTAAAATGATAGAAAATGCAGAAAGCAATTTTATGAGTAGCATAACATAGCTTCATGGAGCTTCAGTGAATAATGACCAGCTACCAAACAAATTCTCATTGAGTATTTGATAATGTATCTGAGCTCACAGAAAACTTTCTCATTTTAAGTGAACACCTTGTTTCTCTGTATTCTGCCCAAAAGGCTATTCATAAAAATGAAGGAAGTAATGTATATGTAAGATATCTTCCATTAACACCTTTGTTTAACCTCTTTGATAACATTTTTGTTGGTGACATGGACAGTGGGATTGAATGCACCCTCAGCAAGTTTGACACCAAGCTGTGTAGCGTGGTCGATACGCTGTAGGGCGTATCGACAGGTCTGAGAGATGGGCCTGTGCAAACCTCAGGAAGTTCACAAAGGCCAAGTGCTAGGGGATACACCTGGGACAGAGCAATATCAAGCACGAGTACATGTTGGGCAAATAATGGAGTGAGTGGAAAAAGGCTTGGTTAGTTGATGAGAAGCAAAACATGAGCTGCAATGTTTTGCAGCCCAGAGACCCAGTCACATCTTCACCTGCATCAAAAACAGCGTGGCTAGCAGGTCAAAGGAGGTGACTTTTCCCTCTCTTCTGTGCTCTTGTGAGACCCACCCTGGAGTACTAAATTCAGCTCTGGGGCTCCCAATGTAAGATGAACATGGACCTTCTGGAGTGAGTCCAGAGAAGGCCCAGGAAGTTGATCAGGTGGCTCGAGCACTTGTACTATGGAGACAGGCTGAGGGAGTCAGGGTTGTTAGGCCTGGGGTAGAGGTGCTTTCAGAGAAAGCCTTCCAGTACCTGAAGGGGACNGCAACTAAAATGATAGAAAATGCAGAAAGCAATTTTATGAGTAGCATAACATAGCTTCATGGAGCTTCAGTGAATAATGACCAGCTACCAAACAAATTCTCATTGAGTATTTGATAATGTATCTGAGCTCACAGAAAACTTTCTCATTTTAAGTGAACACCTTGTTTCTCTGTATTCTGCCCAAAAGGCTATTCATAAAAATGAAGGAAGTAATGTATATGTAAGATATCTTCCATTAACACCTTTGTTTAACCTCTTTGATAACATTTTTGTTGGTGACATGGACAGTGGGATTGAATGCACCCTCAGCAAGTTTGACACCAAGCTGTGTAGCGTGGTCGATACGCTGTAGGGCGTATCGACAGGTCTGAGAGATGGGCCTGTGCAAACCTCAGGAAGTTCACAAAGGCCAAGTGCTAGGGGATACACCTGGGACAGAGCAATATCAAGCACGAGTACATGTTGGGCAAATAATGGAGTGAGTGGAAAAAGGCTTGGTTAGTTGATGAGAAGCAAAACATGAGCTGCAATGTTTTGCAGCCCAGAGACCCAGTCACATCTTCACCTGCATCAAAAACAGCGTGGCTAGCAGGTCAAAGGAGGTGACTTTTCCCTCTCTTCTGTGCTCTTGTGAGACCCACCCTGGAGTACTAAATTCAGCTCTGGGGCTCCCAATGTAAGATGAACATGGACCTTCTGGAGTGAGTCCAGAGAAGGCCCAGGAAGTTGATCAGGTGGCTCGAGCACTTGTACTATGGAGACAGGCTGAGGGAGTCAGGGTTGTTAGGCCTGGGGTAGAGGTGCTTTCAGAGAAAGCCTTCCAGTACCTGAAGGGGACTACTAGTGAGCCGGTGAGGGACTTTTGATGAGAACATGTAGTAACAGGACAAGGGTCAATGACTTTAAACTGAAAGTGTGTAAGTTTAATTAGATATTAAGAAATTCTTTACTATAAGAGTGGTGAAACAGTGGAACAAGTTGCCTGGACAATTCTTTATATTAAGAGTAATGAAACACTGCAACAACTTGCCCAGAGAAGTCATAGAAGCCTCATCTCTGGAAATCTCAAGGCTGGGCTAAATGTGACTTTGAGCAACGTGGTCTAGTGGAAAGNACACCAAGCTGTGTAGCGTGGTCGATACGCTGTAGGGCGTATCGACAGGTCTGAGAGATGGGCCTGTGCAAACCTCAGGAAGTTCACAAAGGCCAAGTGCTAGGGGATACACCTGGGACAGAGCAATATCAAGCACGAGTACATGTTGGGCAAATAATGGAGTGAGTGGAAAAAGGCTTGGTTAGTTGATGAGAAGCAAAACATGAGCTGCAATGTTTTGCAGCCCAGAGACCCAGTCACATCTTCACCTGCATCAAAAACAGCGTGGCTAGCAGGTCAAAGGAGGTGACTTTTCCCTCTCTTCTGTGCTCTTGTGAGACCCACCCTGGAGTACTAAATTCAGCTCTGGGGCTCCCAATGTAAGATGAACATGGACCTTCTGGAGTGAGTCCAGAGAAGGCCCAGGAAGTTGATCAGGTGGCTCGAGCACTTGTACTATGGAGACAGGCTGAGGGAGTCAGGGTTGTTAGGCCTGGGGTAGAGGTGCTTTCAGAGAAAGCCTTCCAGTACCTGAAGGGGACTACTAGTGAGCCGGTGAGGGACTTTTGATGAGAACATGTAGTAACAGGACAAGGGTCAATGACTTTAAACTGAAAGTGTGTAAGTTTAATTAGATATTAAGAAATTCTTTACTATAAGAGTGGTGAAACAGTGGAACAAGTTGCCTGGACAATTCTTTATATTAAGAGTAATGAAACACTGCAACAACTTGCCCAGAGAAGTCATAGAAGCCTCATCTCTGGAAATCTCAAGGCTGGGCTAAATGTGACTTTGAGCAACGTGGTCTAGTGGAAAGTGCCCCTGCCCATGGCAGGGGAGTTGAGACTAGATGATCTTTAATTCCCCTCCAACCCAAGCCATTCTATGATTCTGTGATTCCTAGATGTGACTGAAATCACTTCAGTAAAAGCAGAGGCACGTGTTATCTATAAATCAAAGCTACTCTAATCATGATGTAGATAATATTATTACTTTATCTTGAACTTATAGTTCATGTTGTGTTCACAACTATGTGTCTGAAAACAGTATTATATTCTTTAATTACAAGGCACAGCTTAAAACTATGCTACTTATATGTGTGAGCAAGGTGACCACTCAAGGGACAATGGGCACAGATGTACATCCAAGTAACAAAAAACTGGTGGGAAGTACAGCAGATAAGGGACAAGAGCCTACAGAATGAAAAGGATGACTGAAAACCCAAAAAGAAGCAGACAATGGGGTCCAAACAGAAAAATCCATCCTGCATACAGAAGAAAGATGGATCAGAAAACCAGCTTATTAGTTCCAACTTCTCTCATTAAAAGGCTTTCAAGCATGATCACCATAACCAGATTAAGCAGAGGTTTCATCAGAGGCCATCACCACCTGTGCTAACCTTATGTCATAGGCTCCATGGTACTATATTCTTGCAACTGGTTTAGAATATGAGTGTTAAAGGGTATCTATATAACTTGAATATCAGTGAGCAGGGGTTAGTAAATGCAGAGGTAGACAGAAAGAACATGGGCGGTCAAGTAGACAAGCAGCAAGAACATGAAAGCCTCTGTGTTGGGTTGACCTGGCCAACAGTCATATTTTTATCATGTGTTGTTGACCCTGGCTGGATACAAGCTGCTCACCAAATCAGCTCTAGCACTCAGCTGGACAGGGGAGAGAAATTATGACAAAAAGCTGAGCTAAGAGCACAAAGAGATCACTTACTAACTATTGCCACAGGCAAAACAGACACAGATTGGGAAAATTAATTGAATTTATTACCAAAGAAACCAGAGTAGAACAATGAAAACATAAAACAAATGTTTTAATATCTTCAGTGCACCCCACCCCTCTGCCTGGGCTCAACTTCACTCTCAAATTCTCTACTTCTCTCCCACCACCAGTGCAGTGGGATGGAGAATGGGTGTTGCAGTCAGTTCCTTACATGTTGTCTCTACAGCTTCTTCCTACTTATGCTCTTCCCTTGCTCCACTGTGGGGTCTCTCCCAGAGGAAACAGTTCTCTGTGTATCTCCCAAACTCAAGTCCTTCCCATGGTCTGCAAGAACTGCTTCAGCATGGGTCTCTTCCATGGGGTGTAATCCTTCAGAAACCACCTGCGTGCCCACAGGGGCACAAGTCCTGTCATAAAAGCAGCTACAGTGTGGGCTTCTCTATCCACTGGATCACAGGTCCTGTCAAGAGCCCGCTCCACTATGGGTTTCACATGGGTTTCACATTGTTCTGACAAGGGGACCTTCATGGGCTGCATATGGATGTCTGTTCCACCATGAGTCTCCACAGGATGCAGGGGGGACAGCTGCCTCACCCTGATATGCACCATGGATTGCAGGCTGATTTGTGCATGGAGCACCTCAACCCCTTCCTCCTGCACGGGCGTTGGTGTCTGCATAGCTGTTCCTCTCATATTCTCACTCTTCATTTTTCTGGCTACAATTTACTCTTCACCAGTAACTTTTTTCTCCCTTCTTAAATACATTGTCTCAGGAGTCCTACTGCTATTGCACATGGGCTCAGCCTTAGCCAGTGATGGGTCCATCATGAAGCTGGCAGGCATTGGCTCTGTCAGACACAGGGAAAGCTTCTGTCATCTTCTCACAGAAGCCATCCTATAACCTTCCCATGAGCAAAATCTTGTATCCAAACTTAGTATATGAGATAGCGACAATTTAATAGCTAAAGCAAAACTTGCACAAGAAAGCAAACCAGAAAGAAGAATTCAGTCACTATGTCCCATTGCAGGGATATGCTTATCCACTTCCAATAAAGCAGGGTGTCAGCATGTATAATAGTTATTTGGCAAGAAAATTGCTATAACTATGAGCATTAACATTACTATAACCATTCTTCCTCTTTTACCTGGTTTCACTTCTTTCCATGTGGCAAAAATTGGATCAGTTGTCTCAGCTATGCCCCTGTCCAAACCTCTTGCTCAAACCCAGCCTACTCACTGTGGGAATGAAGAGGACAGACTGGGAAAGAGAAAGGGCCTTAACACTGTGGAAGCATTATTAATAATAAAAGGGTTTACTACTAATATACTAAAGAAAGCATGCATTTTCTGTGCTACTGGTCATATTTTAAACTATGTCTTTTGCCTGTTTCTAAAAATTAAATTTGGGCTACTTGGAAAAAGTGACAATTATAAACATAATTTGTTTAAACAGCTTAGATTTGAGTGATGAGATTTTGTAACCTGGGTTTTGGGTAAGGAGGCTGACAAAAGGTACTTCACAAATTTCACAGCATCATTAAGGTTGAAAAGTCATTTAAGATCATCTAGTCCAAATATCAACTTAGAATCCCCATAGTCATCCCTAAATCATAACCCCAAGTGCTACATTCAGACACTTCTTGAATACTTCCAGAAACAGTGACTCAACCACCCCCCTCACAACTTATGATGTCTAAACACTCGTGAAAAAATATTTTCTAACATCTAATTTGATCTCCTCTGGTGCAAGTTAAGGCCGTTTCCTCTTGTCCTTTCACAATAAAACCCAAACTAGCCACAACAACAAACTAGACAAAGAAGTATCAGCCTTAAAAATAAAAAGAAATTATGTAGTTTAACTATGATATATATAAAATACATATATGTATATATTTGTTACATATACATATGAGAAAAAAGAAAGTAGGAAGCTAAGTCTGTGAGACATGTCCTGAAGCAAAAGCATTAATCATATAGAAGACTTCTTTTCCCATTGAGCTGCTCCTACTTTGCAAGCCACTTCATATAATTATATAGTCTACTGACAGACCTACTTGTAAACTTAAAAACAATTATTTTCCTCAGGAGGTTAATAAATATTGAAATATAATTTGAAACAAATAATTAATTGTTACTAATAATAGTTGTAGTGGCAAAGCCACTTAAAAGTTCACTGTCCACTTTACTATCTCAACCTGAAGATCAACTGTTAAGCAATAAAGCTGGTTTAGGTTTTCTCTACCTCCTTCTCTTCCGTCACAGAAAGGCAGCATGCATTCTCAGGGCTGCTAGGGGTCATATATTGGGTTTGCTTCATTTAATGACTCCCCACAGTGTCACACCTGCCTACCACCCAGCTTGTTTTAATGTACCTTGTCACTTTCCTAATAAAAAGAAGTGTCTTTATGTTTCCAATACAAGGTTCCTTATTAAAGTATTTACAGAAATGCTGCAATTGCAGATAGCATTCAGCCTGTAAAGTTGTTACATATGATCATCCCCAAAGGCTTCTCTTCTGAATTTTGTTTCTCTCTTCAACTTCCAAGAATATTTTCACATTTTCTACCTTTTTTTTTTTGTTGTTGTTAACTTGTTCATTCTTTTAAACTTGTCTCCTTTACATCTTTTTATTTTGTGATAACAAATGATAATATTTTGGGAATAGAACTTTGAAGTATGCAATCTGGCAAGGAGGCCTGACCCTTACTGCTAGCCTGTTCTGGTCTGTTACTAAGTTTATCCAGTGAAATGGCTTATTTGAAACTGCAAATTCATCACATCTAAAACATTGCCTTCGAACCTTTGGATGAATCACTGATTGGAAAATGTTGAAAATGACTTCTGAAGTTCTGTCTAATGTTTCTGCTCAAGCAGTCACCCAGAGCCTGCTTGCCCAGGGTCAGACAACTTTGGGGTATTTGCAAGGACTCCCCAGCCTCTGTGATCAAAAAGTGCCATTGCTTAGTCATGCTCATGGTAAAAAGGTTTTGCCTCATATTCAGGCAAAACCTGTTGTTGTTTTAGTTAGTGACCCTTACATTTTGTCCTGTCATGAATAATACTGAAAGGAGATTGGTTGGAAGAGACTGCTCAGCTTGACAATACTTCAGCAGGTTGTCTAAGAGAATCTTATAGGAGACAGTACTGAAAACCTTACTGTAATCTGGTTAGACAACATCTATTGGTCTCCCTTCACCTACCAGGCCTGTGATAGCCGAAAGGTTATCATGTTGGCCAACCATGAGTTACCTATGATATATCTGTGCTTTCTAGTCTGTGATGTCTTTCTTGCCCTTAATGTGTTTGGAAATGGTTTCCAGGATGAGTTGTTTCATCATCTTCCCAGATGCTGAGGTTGACCACTCTATAGTTCCTTTGGATCTCTTCTTTGCATTTGAAGTCAAAGTTCACGTGGACTCCTATATGATTTCCTGATTGATCTTTCTATTGACAGAGACTTGAAAGCTGAAGATCAAATAGAATAAAATAAACAAAATAATAAAAAGAATTTTTTTTTTAAATCAGGTTTTACAGTTGCTAGGAGTTCTTTTTTTTTGCTGTTGGAATGAAGAAATTTTCATTTTTTCTGTACACCATTTTCTTGTACAGTCTTGTGTATGCATTCTGTGTTTTTCTGAGTTTATTTCTACTGTTCAACCTACATGTCAGTTAATTAATATAGTCCAAACTGTCTTGGTCCTGGCCTTGGTGTTCTTGCCTTCTCAGGTGTATTCTTATTCTGTCTCTGTCACTGTGTTTCTCTGCTCTCTTTCCTTTTTCGTTGTTATCCCCAGCCTGTCATTAACAAATTCAGTGGGTCTTTCATTATAAATAAGACTGGCCTCCTGTGTTGCTTCATCACACATCTCTGGTAATTGGAGATGGCTCTGCTTTCTTGCATACAAAAGCTTTTGTCTTCCATGTAACGGAAACCTCTTTTGCTTGACATTCTCTCAATTTTTCTGCCTTTTGACTATCATTTCCCCTGTCAGTTTTTAGGAGATTTATCTCCATGGACAAGAAACACACTATTTTTTCAGCTGTATGACTCCTGCAAATGGCTGCACTATGATCCCTAAGATGTTACTTGGCACTGAGTGACTGAAACCATTCAATAGTGCCCCTTAAAAAAGGCAAGAATCCTTTGCTTTATAAAATAAGCTATTGGGTTTCAGTGAGGCCTTCTTGGAGAGTATCTTACTGTAACAACACCTACCAAAGAAAGGGTATATAATTTAAGAAGAGTTCCTTGTATCAGTATGAAATTAGAAAACACAGACCTAAATTACTTTCCAGACTTTTAACAGGATCACATTGACATCTGTGGGGATGTAAAGTGCCTTCTGTTCCTATTCTTCCCCACATAAATTTCTTCTTGGACACCTAGTTCATGCAACTGACATGTTCTTGGTTCATTTCTCATGCCTCAGTCCCTGGCATGTGCAGTATATGTCCTTCTCATCATGCCACGTCTAAAGTATGTTGTGATGACTTCCACATGGAAAAAAGGCCTCAGTTTCAACCTTTTTGGGTTATGTGTACTTAGAAGCAAACTAGTATCTTACTATAGGTTCATGAGTTTTTTGCATCCTGACTTTATGGTCCCAAATTATATCTTCCTCAATAATTCCTTGTCTGGTAATAAGGGTGTCAAGAGTTGTGGTTTGTAGTCTATAGATTCCTCTCATACATAGATCAGTTGACATTGGATATCCATGGAAATTCACACTTGCCAAATGGCAGCAAAACCTGTCAGAGGTCTGAAGTTCAACTACTGAGTATTCCAAAGCCATTCTTAATGCTACACATGGTAAAAAAACTCTTTCCCAGATACAGCTGACTGTCTAGTTCTGTCTCTGGTAATGTGTATTCACTTGTTTAGTGCAGACAATGCCAATCATTGAATTCATGACTCACTCATAATGTATCTCATTTTTTTCATAACTTTTGATTATTGCATGCTATGTAATTTCTCCCTGTCTGTCATCACACATTCGAGAGTCCACACAGTGAAACTGAGACCAGTACTTTCTTAGGTGTTCTCTTTCTGCCCTGACTGGATTTGGAATTCTTTATCTGGAGCCTCATATGTGTTTTGTTTGTGTGGCTGTTCATTTTTTAATCCAGTTCAGCTGCACTTGCTTATACATTCTCATTCAGAGCACATTGTAGAACATATGCCTATGAATGCTTAAACTTTACAGGACTTTTTATGGTTCTTTTAAGGGGGTTGTTGAGAATACTGAAAGGACAAGCTCATTTTTGCACTGAACTTTGACTTAAGGCTTCCTCTCCCAACAAACATAGTGACCTTCAGCTCCTATCAATGACAAGACATACTGCAGTTGTTCTAAGAGACTATTTAGCTAGGATGATGCAGAGCCAATAGAAGCAGACAAGGAGAAGAAGGGGAGAGAAAACCAAAAGAAGATGACAACAACAAAACTAACCCAAATCCTGAAAGACATACAATATATTTCAAATTTATTAAGTATTACGGAATTCAATACTTTTGAGATTTATTCAGAAGTGGTCTTCATTATATATTAAGATATTAAGAAAACAGTTGTTCTATTATTTAATAAAATCTATTTTAAAATATTTTATTTAATATTTGGTTGCCAATGCAAATAGAAAAACAATGTTCATCAGTGTAGTTGAGGACGGAGAGCAAAAATTAATGCAGTCATAATAATAAAATGTGGTATAATGTGGCCAGCAAGTATTTTTGCTTGTTAAATCACCTCTAACCAAAATATTAGCCACTCATTTCCATTACTGAAGTCCTTATTTTTACTCAAATCATTTTAACCTGAATTCCAGTAGAAAAAGTTAAAGAGAACCTACAGTTGTCTCCCTTTTTACAGTACCTTGATTACTTCTCTTTCTAGGTAGTAAAAGCAAGTTTTAGCTCATGAAAGTTTGCAATCAGTTTTGTATTTTAGTTTCCTTATTCTGATTCAGGCATTTGGAAAGCATTTAGCAAGTTTAAAAGCCTCTTTTAGAATTTCTTTTATAAATATTCCACTTTACAACTAATAACATTCAGTTATTATTCATTTCAAATCTTACTTATCTGGAGATGTTCACTTGTATTATGTGGTTGCTTTATAGGTGTGCTTTAAGTTAGTAAGGCCTGATCTAGCTTCAGCTACCTCTGATTGCTAAGTGTTTCTGCATATAGGAACACAGTAAAACATCATAAGCAATTAAAAAAAAAAAATAGCTTATTCAAATACATGGAAAAGTAGCAATTTAAGAGTGGAGCAATGCAATTTATAATGCAAACATCTTTCTGTTAGCCTCATTAAACACTACAGACTTTTTAAAAATAATTTCTTTATATCAAAACAATTCACTATACTCTAATTAATGTAACATAATTAATGGGACACATAAAGTTCTCAGTATGGATGTGAATGCTAAAAATATTGTGAAAAATGTTCTGCATAATGATTTGCTCTATATTTAGTAAAATTTCATTAGTGTGCATATATGTCAGCTGAATAATCTGCATACTTAAAAGCCCACAAGTACTCACAGACATGATCAACTGTGATGCCTTTTGTGATTAAAGAGAAAAAACATATTTAAATAGTGTTAGAGGTTTGCCAAAATCTGCTGAAAGCCAGAAGTTTTAGAGTAAGAAGAACATACAGGAAGAGCATTCTTCTTTGTGTCACCCTAAGGGTGCTGCAAATGTACTTCCTAAAAGAGAAATTTGGAAAAGATAGTGATTTAGCATCCATTCTAAAAAATGAGAAAGAAAATGCATTTTTGCATTAGTTATAGAGTTTTTGTCTCTCAATCCAGAAATACCATGATTCATTTTGATTCATTAATATTACACATACAATAGCCTAAACTGTGCTTATGTGCAACACAACTTTCATAACATTCATTAGGATTTTTTGTAAAACAAAGGGAGGGAAAGGATGGGATTAATTTCTGAAATGCTTCCTGATGATTTCTAATTATTTGTTTTAGAACTCTATTTATTAGTATGACTGACAGTTCATACCATTCGCAAGTCTACTAATTTACATTCTCTGCAGAGAATGATAAATTTCCCCTTTTCACTGAATATTTCTGGGATTTCTTATAACAAGATCAGATGTCAGCCAAAACCCCTCAATATTTCTACTTTATAACCTCCTATTCTAATGGTAATGCTGATCCTGGAGCTGTTGTCACAGAAAAATAATGTCTTGGAGAGCCTCTAGCACTGCGTTCAATTTAATGAATTTATAAAATAAAGTACACCTTTTAAAATTACTTGACTCATCAGAATGTTGTATCAGATACAGTTAATGTCAGCATTTTTTGCATGCTCTGATATAAATGTTAACATAATCAGGTATCACATATCACATAACCTATTGTTATTGGAAATGGAAAGAAAAATATTTTTGAAAACGTATCACTTAACCTATTGCTATTGCCAATGGGAAGAAAAATATTTTTGAAAACACATTTTCAATAAAAATGTGTATTAAAACCAAAATAAAACAACAAAAAATCCAACCAGAAAGTCTTCAGGAATGGGCTGAAGACAAAATAAACTTCTGGAGTTACACAATCCACTTGTAGGTAACATGGATTTTTTATGTACAGAAAATAAAAAATGAGGTATGAGAATACCTGTGAATGTCTGATCCACTTTGTTTTGGATAACATAAAATGTAAAATGCACATAAACCAGGATGTCAAATAAAGCATTGTGAGGGTTCTAATAGCATTATTACTAGTATTTTAAGTACAGCTTTTTTTTTTTTTTAATTTTATAAACCAAACTATTACCAAAGGAAATAAATGGTAGATCATGCAAAAAGAAAGATCAGTGAATTAAAGAAAAGGGAATGATACTTATCTAAGTGCAAGAAGATTTTGCTGCTATCAAGGTGAATGAACAGATGAGGTGTAGCAAATACAAGGTTGTAATAAGAATAATATTTGCAGTATACTGGTTACTTTAAAATCTTTCTCTGATAAAAGGCTGCAACTCTCAGAACCCCTATGATGACTATACAATCATATAAGCTCTCCAGAGGGACTGAAAATTCTGACTATAGAAGGAATTTTGATTCATATAATTTGAGTACCTTTATTATCTCCCTTCTGATCAGTTATTAATTGCTCTAAAAAAACCCCACATATTTCAAAACTTTTAAAGTTTGTCAGCATGAAATTGCAAAATTTAAGATGGGATTGATAAGTGAAATAAAATTTTCTGGCTGAGAAACCACAAAAAGTGGTTTTCCTGCAGTCAGAAAGCAATGCTAAACAGACCATTGACAATACTGTTCAATTATTATTCCTTCTTTGGTGAACTGCTTCCCAAGAAAAGCAGCAACTACAAAATCTTGATAATGTAAAACAAAGCTTCAGTAGGGCACACCACTGAAAAATACAGTACATACCAAAACCTATACTGATGAACAAATTAGAAGAACCAATATAGCATTTACCAAAACCAAAGTCTGAATCGGCAGGTGGATAGACACGTGAATTATTATTTAATTCTTTGATGTGTAAGTTATTATTTTGGCAATATAAAAGCATTTCAATAGATGTATTTTTTTTCTCAATACCAAAATTGGAGCATATTACTGGAACTAGGGCATACTGTTCAACTTTCTGGTCACGCACTCCTGCAGGTTACATATGTACACATTCAAGAGAGTCTATTCTAGCCTTAAAACAAGACATCTCAGTAATTTTCATCTTTTAAAATAAGTTTTTCACATCTACAAAGTTTACTGTGTTCTGTTTATCTGAAGTCACTTACTTTGTTCTCTAGGTTTTCACTCTGTGCATTTAAAGAACACATTAAACCAAAAAATGCTGTAAATAGACCCACCTTCATACAGCATATTTTCAAGAGTTTCAAAAGGAAGGCAAAAAGAACAGACAAGATCTACATAGCATTTCTCTAAAGCCAGCAAAACCAAGCAGGCTATTTGGGTGGAAAACTGATTCCTAAGTGCAAGTCTGTCATGAAGTAAGCTTTTCTGAGGAAGCCCCAGCAGGAATGCTTCTGATCATCACAGCTTTAACAGTGTGCTGGGGGCAAGATGTTGATTCTTCAGATTATTTTATCCCAGACCACATAACCCTTTACAGATTAAAGCCATCAGGAAGGAAAGATTGTTCTGTGATTATCACCCCTCGGGCTCAGAAAATTTGTGTTAACAGCCCTGTCAGAAACTGTCCAAGCAACTTCCCATAATATATGCTGTTTCCAGCATCCAAAAATGAAATAATTAGTACTGAATCAGTCACAGATATTTCAAGAGGATAAAAAAAATAATTCTTCAGTGTTACTAAAGGCCTATAAAAGCAAGAACCAGAGAGAACCAGCTCCTCTGTCTAACATCTCTCAATGGAGACATGAATGAATATTGTGAAAATACATGTACTTCACAACTTTCAGTTTTGCTCTCTTCTTAGTAGTCAAACAGCTTAAGATTCTTCATGGATTCTTTTCTAGGATTTTGTTTTCCAAATGTTTCTTTTACTAGTTCCCTTAGAGAAGCTCTTTTTTTTTTAAAATACGAAAACAAGGCCCACCTGGCCTATGAAGCAGGGTGAATTAGGAAATATTTGATGCATTTATGGCTCTTAATTTAGATACAGTTATAGCTGTCACCACCCTACCAAAAAAAAAAAAAAAAAAAAAAAGCTTTTTTTCTGAATTGCAGACCAAGTGACCTTTGCTAATTTGTTACAAACCTACTAATAAGAAATTTGGTTCTCCAGTGATAAACAGCACCTATTATCAAATATAATTTGTGGGTTAATCACTCACATGTTACCTACACATTCACTTTAGTCTTATTTCATTCTCCTAGAAAAGTAATTAGACATCAGTTTGAGCCAGGAATAAGTTTGTAATTTGATTTCACTATCTAATTGTTTGTTTGCTTGTTTTTCTCTTGTAACTGTTGCAGCAATGCCATTGTCCTCTTTGACCACAACACCAACACTAGACAGTGATATTACAAGATGCTCCTGAACTCTTCCCAAAAGTGAAGTTCTGCAGAGCCTAGATGTTTATGTGCCAGAGCCATTTTAAATTTCTAAATGGCCTTGCTGACTGACATTTTCTTTAGTTCCTTTCCATATAGTTTCCTTTAATTATGAATTGTCTGGTTACGCATTCACCCAAACCTTCTCATTAGCTGTTCATAAAATAAGTGTGCAGACCCTTCTAATAATAAAAAGAAAATATGTCCAGTAGAGATAATTTTCCATGATATCACCAGATATGTTGGTAAAAAAGGTCACCAGTGCCTGGCTATACAGACCATTTTCATTTCAGACCTATACTTTTTTATATGTCTAACTCACTCACTGAAGTAGAAAGCTAAACATGAAATTCTTTATGTGACAAACACTGCTAGATTTTTTAAGTTGTTACATGAAGGTTCTTCAGAATTCCTCCAAGCCCTGTGAGCCACTGCCAAGGAGCATACATAGATAGATACCTATAGATTGTATTCTCTAACACATCAAATAATTGGCTCAATAGTACTACAACCTCTGTCTCCAAAACACTATAATCCTGCTCAATCAGCTTAAAAGTAAGGGGCAGCTTGCTAACACAGGAAACAAATGGGCATATTAGTGCTCCTTCTAGTCAAGAAGGGTACGTTTGGTCAATTTCTACTCTCTTTTAAAACTGTAGAATTAATTTTAAAAATTTGAAAACACAGAGAACAAATTTTCTTTTAAATGTTTGATTATAATGAACCTACAGTTCTTGTAATGCATTGGATCTGCACACAAAATGTTTACATTTAATTTTGAGGAAGCCAATTTATTTCAGGATTTAATTACACTTTTTCACTAGGAATTATAATTTTAAAGCTCTGGGTCTCAGACTATTTGTAGAATTCCAAAAGCTTGTGCCGTCATTCATTCTGGAAGAAGAGCTAAACTTAATTGTTCTTGTAAAACAATACAAAACATTTTTTTAAAAATTGTAATATTTTATAGATGTACTCTACTACTGTTAATAGTAATAACAAGTCTTTCTTACTGAGAAAAAAAGATATAATCAAAAGGTACTCCAACAAAGAATTTTACTGCACACTCTGAAAGAAGATGAAGAAAGGTAAGATATTTCCAAGTAATCTTTATTGTCTGAGGATGTTCTCACTAACAACTCATGAAGTTCTCAATTCTGACATAAATTGTTCTGAAAAGAAACTTGATCTCTTAAACTTACTAAAGATGATTTTAAAACTTTGGACTAAAATGCCTGAATAAAAGCACTGAAGTAAATGTGAATGAGTACTATAAGTATTTTATTTTTACTTTCTATGAGCACATTGGTTTGCACCTGTCAAAATTTTGATATATCTTCAGATTGAAAAAATAACTTTTCTATGCTTTTACCAATATAAAATTATAGAAAAATAGTTTTAAAATTAATGTATTTAATTTAAGCAACATCAACATATAAGCACATATTTGCTAGTCTTTCATTAGATGTTTATTCAGAGCTTTAACACAAAAGAGCAAGAGAATACTGCCACATGTTTAAGCACTCCAGCGTTCTGGACTTGCAGTTGCCAAAAAGTACTAGTTATATCTAAGGCAGTAACTCAAATAGTCTATATACAGTCTTTATGTACCATAAAGCTGAGTATGTTTCTGGGCATGTTTTGTTACTGCTGCAAATGAGAACCTGCAACAGTAGAAACGAAATCATTCTGAAAATATAAAACCTTAAGAAATTACACTGCTCTGGCCAATACCCCAAGTTTCTCTTATTAATTGTCAAAGAGAAAATGTCATAGAATCACAGTATCATAGAATGGCTTGGGTTGGAA
This sequence comes from Sclerurus mexicanus, assembly GCA_013396755.1. Taxonomy (NCBI): domain Eukaryota; kingdom Metazoa; phylum Chordata; class Aves; order Passeriformes; family Furnariidae; genus Sclerurus; species Sclerurus mexicanus. The sequence continues at coordinate 29,516 of VWZF01003129.1, forward strand.
GGCACCTTAAAGATCATCTTGTTCCAACCCCTGTGCCATGGACAGGAACACCTTCCATTAGAGCAGATTCCTCAGAGCCTCATCCAGCCTGGTCTTGAACACCTTCCAGGGATGAGGAGTCCTCAAGTTCTCTGGGCAAGCTGTGCCAGTGTCTCACCACACTCACAGTGAAGAATTTACTTTAATATCTAATTTAAACCTAATATCCTTCAGCTTGCCATTCCCTCTTGTTCTACCTCTATGTGATCTTGTGAAAAATCTCTCTCCAGCCTTCTTGCAAGCCTCCTTTAGGTACTGAAAGGTATGAGGTCTCCCCAAAGCCTTCTCTTCCCCAGGCTGAATATCCCTAACTCACTTGGTCTGTCTCTATGGAAGAGGTGCTTCAGTCCTATGATCAACCCAATTGTCCCGACCTAGTTGCAGGACCTTGTACATGGCCTTGTTGAACTTAATGAAGTATTCACAGGGCCACCTCTCAAGCCTGTCAAGGTTCCTCTGGATGTCGACTGCACCACATAGGTCAGTGTCATCAACAAATATGCTTAGGGTGCACTCAATCCCATCATTCCTGAGGAGTGTCATCCCTCACTGCTTTCCACTTGGACACTGAATTGACACTCAGTGTGACCATACAGCCAATTTTTTATCCACCGAGTGGTCCATCTGAGGTCACAAGAAGTTGGTATGTTTTGGTGGATTTACCTCCTTTGTTATCAAACATATAGACCACAGTAACCCTCAGGATTTCACAAATTTCTTCTAAAAACCTGCTTGGCTTTATTTTTCAACATGACAGTGAAAGTTTCTAAAATCCTGCTCTCTGCACACATTCCCTTCTCATAGGATTAGATAACCTGTAATGTAGAAGTATCTAAAATGAAGTGGCTATTTTAGAGCATATTTAAATGTTATGGCTTCTGTTCTAAGTTAGAGTCTGGGTTTATAGAACAGGAGAAACAAAGAGGGAAAAGAAAGCCCTAGTGTTACAATTTGGAAAATCTGTTATGGAGAGCCTCCTGAACAACTGTGTGTTTTCTGAAACTGGCACTAAAAAGAAACATGGCCAATTTTTCAGGTGCGATACCACCATACTGTACTACTGTACTACTTCTGTGATTTGAATCAGTTAAATGTCTCATCATATCTGTGTTGTCCCATATAATTGTATCAGTTTGGGTGGAGACAGTATCTGTAATTTCTGCACTTCATTGCACCACATGGACATATCCTACAGCTTGATTTTTTTACTTAACAAAAAGACTTTACAGACAGAAAACTGCTTCCCATGAATTTCAGCATGACTATGGCAAGAGACTTGTCAGTTTTAAATATGTTGATGGTATCAGGAATTTGTTCTTAATACCTATTTTAATATGATCTTTCCTTGAATGCAAGGCTTATTTAAGAAGTAATGGAACAGAGACAAGGAAAAAGTCACTAAAGTGACAACCTACCCTTTCTACCAAAATATGTTGTTTTCAATTCTGCAGTTGATCTCTGCAGCCAGTCAGAAAAGCTTGAGAGATCTCAGGTCTGATCTATCACTTTTTTTGAAAAATGACAAGCTTATGAAGCATCCACAACATATATAAACTTACATACTGAATTCCATCCATATCTATCAGATCTCTGCAATTATATACATGATGCTGAGAAACAGACAATGATTCGAACATGTCAGTGCAGGAAGATCTGGACAGACTGGAACTTGATGTAGTTCACCAAAAGTGATAGCAGAGTCTGGTCCTCGAGATAGATGAAGCACTGCAGCAGAATAAGCCGATGTCAAACTGGAGTAGCAGCACTCCTCAGGGCCCTGTGAATGCTGGGTTGGCTGTGAAGTTGCAGCAAAGAAGTCCACACTGCATTACGGACCACATGATCCAGTGTGCTGCCAGAAGGATTGGGAATTGATCTTTCCCAGCTGGTCAGTGTCCTTGACACAAACCTGAGTGCTTTGCCCAGTCTGGGGCTCTCCCACATGGGATAGACATGAGTAAGTCCCACAGAGGCTAGGGAAGTGGCTGCTGCTCGAGCACAGGGCATCCAAGGAAAGGCTATGGGAGGTATTTCAATGTTAAGAAGATTTCAGTGCATTGCTGTCTTCAAGTAAGAGAGAAGACAGGTCAACACTCTGCCCAAAGAGGAACAATAACAGGACAAGAGGCAACAAAAAAAATTCAGATTGGATGGAATAACCCCTTTTTTTTTCTTCTTGCCTTTCTTTTTCTTGCTTTTCCTTTTCCTTTATTTTCTTTCCTCCCCTCCCCTC
>VWZF01003129.1:32879-43060 GCA_013396755.1 Sclerurus mexicanus
CTTTTCTTTTCTTTTCTTTTCTTTTCTTTTCTTTTCTTTTCTTTTCTTTTCTTTTCTTTTCTTTCTTTTCTTTTCTTTTTTTTCTTTTCTTTTTTTTCTTTTCTTTTTTTCTTTTCTTTTCTTTCTCTTTTCTTTTCTCTTTCTCTTTTCTCTTTTTCCTTTTCCTTTCTCTTTTCTCTTTTCCTTTCTCTTTTCTTTTTTCTTTTCCTTTCTCTTTTCTCTTTTCTTTTCCTTTCTCTTTTCTCTTTTCTTCTCCTTTCTCTTTTCTCTTTTCTTTTCTTTTTTCTTCTTTTTCCTTTTTTTCTTTTTTTCTTTTTTTTTTCTTTTGCCAGCATGATGGAAAGATGACTGATTAATAAGGACACTGATACTTGAGATATTTGGCTGAAGGATTTGAAGATGAGACACATTCTACTGGAATCCAGTTTGATTCCTGGGTAACAATTCATGGAGATGATTGCAACCAGTTGGTTTTCATGGTTACTGAGATGAAGTGATTTATTAAATATAAATTACCATTATATAATCCTCAGTTGTGAATATTCCTATACATACAGTGTATGAAAAACTCATAGAAGAAAGGAACAGGTAGTGTTTTTAGACTCTGCTATGATATTAAAAGCTTGATTCTCTTTGTGATAAAAGTATATAACAACAAAAATGAAGCTAGAGCAGCTGATTTATGCAGCTGTTACAGCAAGTGCTTCAATCACATTTATTCGTCATTTTACAGCAATTCACATGTGGATAACATTTAGATTTACATGTTGAACTGCCAGTTTTTAGTAGTTTTTTTTTAGCTAATGAGTAGTCAGTATGAACTGGAGACCTTTCAAAAATGTATTTCTTTTTCTGCGAAATTACAGATTATAAAGAAGGCGTTGAATTACAAACTTCATATATTGCTTCAAATAGCACGTCTAACTGTTTTAACTAATTTGGTTTTGCTTCAATATTTAGAATGCCATATGAAACTATTGTGGGAAAATTAAAGAAAGGAAAAAATCTGTTGTGGGAGAAACTTCCACAATAGCACATGGGAAAGAGAGACAGAGGATCATCCAGACTACACGTGGAAAAAGAAAACCCTAGAAACAAGATCAGCACTGTAACAATTTCCAAAGGGCCAGAGACTTTATAATTCACCATTACCTGCACCTTTTAATGTATGAGTTTTTTCCTGTTTAGATTGTACTCCCTAGAAATCCCAGCACCCACGTCACTTTCTGAGGAAACAAGTATTCCCTTCTTCCCAGTTGTCCAGCCCTGCCCCCCTCCTGACCTTATTGGATGTATCACCTGTCATTCCCTAGTCCTGGGTTCCCACCGGGTTTTGGTCCTCCTGTTCCCTTATTGGTCATTGTGCCCCCCAAGCCACACCCCTCCCCCTGAACCCTTACCCAATCACATCCTACCTCCTAAGAGCCCACCCCCGAAGGGCTTAAATATCCTTGACAGGTAATTAAATGACTTTTTACGATCTACCTTTCTTGGAGTGCTGCATCACTTTACTCCTGACCACGTGGGGATTTCGTAATCCCCTTCAGACCCCAAGAGGCTTGTAGAAATAGAGGAGCCAGTTCCCCTCACAGCTGTTACTAATGGAAATAAATTCCTAGCAATGAAGTGGTCAGGAATAAAGCAAAGTAGCTACAGACTCACAGGAGAACAACATGACAAAACAAAGAGGATCATTGTTTTTCAAATGTGAGAAACCAAGTACTGTACAAGTTTTCAAACAAAGCAGTGGAAGTTCAGTTTGACCCAGCTTATAGAAGGTCATGCTCCCTAGAATGCTGTTTTTAAATTGAATTTTAAAAATAAGAAATAAAATAGTTTCTCAAACATTTTAGATGAAAGACTTTCAAAAGCATCCACATGTTGGCACTAATATATCTCTCAGTAAACACTGATTTACAACCTCTGATACTGTGGTTAAAGGAACCACTGTAGCATCAAAATTTCACTTGATTATGCAAATGTAAGTATGTAAGTTATCAAGAATAGACATCTTGGCTAACAATGCATTTTATTTAATAGTCACTGTCACTATGCAATGTAAAAAATCAAGTATTCATCACATTTCTAATTGACTTTTGTCAATGTGTTAGGCCTCTGAACATCAGAGACAAGTCTCTGTGGGGCTGAAGCACTTTTGACTTTAAATTCTTTATTTTAAGAGTAGCTCTAAACATTATTTTATGTTATCCAGAACACGTGATAGCAAATAATTAAAATCACGATGTATTAAGGACAGCATTTTTTGCAAAAGTGGCTATTTTACAGTGAAAGTAGCATGAGCCATACAGACAATGAACCTTTTCCTTTTATGAACCTTCCTCTCTCTTTTTTTAAAGATCTTTCCATAAGATATTCATAAAATAAACATTATACTAAACCAGTTGCATAGAATTCCTCGCAGTATATAGATAGCAGAATCCGGTAGCTCTTCATATTGCCAGACCATACACATCTGCCAAAAATAGTTGAATATTCTTCCTTAACTAAAAATAAAAATATGCAAGTGTTGAGTACAGTGAAGATCAGAGACTGTGACACAGAGAAGATAGTAAAAATTTTCTGCTTGGGATTTGCAAGTGTTCATGGTCTTTTTAATCCTTATTTTTTGATTACTGGGTTAACATTTTGCCCTCTGGCTACAGTCTAAACTTCTGATAGTATTTCCTAAACCTTATATTCATTAGAAAAGTGTTACAATGGCAATTTTAATATTTTATTCAAATAAGTATTAGTAGTAAATTAAAATATAGTGTATTTTAAAGTTTACTTCATTTTTTATTATTGAGAAGACTTTATTTAATGTTTATCTAATTTTTGCTATCGTGTAGTTTACTACTAAGCTTGATTTAAAAAAAAAAAAATTGCGTTGGGCAAATTAACAGAGGTGATTTGTACCACATCTCAAGTAGTGTTGAGCTGACACTGAATAAATCTGTCTTTTAACATTTAATGATTTTTTTTTTTTTTCAGTGATTAAAGACTCTGTAACTGAAGCACCACACAATGGCACAGAAGTCTCTCTTAAAAAGCATTCCTAGCCTAGGTTGCTTCAGGATAAAAAATGAAAGGAATACAGCTATTTAGATGCTAGGAAGAGAATTTGAAGAAGCCATTGCTCATTTCTTTCATGACTGGAACATGATATTTTTCTTTTATTGAAATTTTTGCTAACGTGTTCTTTTAGCTGTCCTTACTATCATGTGTGTTGGAGCACCAGTGACTGATAAGCAATCAAGGGGAGTTTCAAATATTAGTGGGAGACTTAAACAGCATAGAAAATCAGCGTGAACCAGCCAAAGGAAAGTTCTAGGAATAACCAAAGAAATAGAAGGAAAAAAGCACAATAAGTTATATTAAAAAATCAAAAGCAGCTTGCTTTCAATGGGTAAAGACTACAGTTAGTATAGATAAATTCAGGCTGCTTTTAAACTTTGTGGGTTGGTTTGCCAGCCTTAGTCAACCATGAAGTCATGGAACTCTTATATGTATATGTTTATCTGTATGGACAGCCTACAAATAGCTACCCATGCCCTTTGTAATGCTCTAGAATTGATTGTATAATACATGCCCATTTCTGATGCTGGATACCGTTATGGCTTTGTTCCTGTGAAGATTGACAGCTCCCTCTGCTGTTCTCATGAAGAGGTGAATAAAGCCTCTAATTTTCCAGTACACATTGTTGGACTTGCAGTTTGTCAGTTAATGGCTATTAGCCTGGTATGCTTTCAAACATGGATGGCATTCAAATGCCTGACAGCACCTTTAGGACACCTGTTTGGACAACCAATCCATTTCAAAACAGAGCTTGATAGTGTAATTAAAGCAAGGTATGAGAATCAAAACCTTTTATTTTTGTTCTTTCTTCCTCTTTTTTTTTCCCCCCCTAAGATTTGTACCCATCTGGTCTATTTACCAAAGATGCAGACTTTTGAAAACTATTTTGCTCGCCAATTAAAGTCTGACCTAAGGAAGTGATATTAAAGCACTGGATAGATGCTGGAACATACTCACCATTCTCCTCAAATCCAGAAATATCTTCTTATATGTCTCTAATTTTCATGTCATCTTCACCACGTTTTTCTTTTAAATATTGCACAGTTCAGGAAGTCGGATTGGCAAAGGAAGTCTCTTCATTTTTCTACTCCTCAGGTGTACTCTTGCTAATTCTTTATGATGAAATATATAGGCTAAATAGACTGTGTACTCTATGAGAGAAAGCAGAAAGAGAAGGTGCATGTTCTTTAGGATGATGTTTAAGTAGCAATGATATATACTAGACTAAATTTCTCAGGCTGCACTTATCTACAAACATTTGGATAGTACTGAGCAAAAAAACCCACTGTATTAGTTTGTAATTCCTTTATCTTAAAAAAATTCTATGCAAATAAAAACAACAGTATGAATCTAAATTTTATCTATGTGGCAAATTGACAGTGTGATTTTTCCTCATCAAACTCACACATAATTACATATAGTTTGAAAGTTATTTAAGTTACTCATCAGACACAGCAGGCTTATATCATCCTTAAAGTCAACTCAACACATGATGTACTTGCTGTGTACATCAACTGTACTACGTATAAGAATTCCTGTACAAAAGTTCTGAAATAGAATCTCCTTCCACTACAAATACACTATAAATGCAGGTCAACTTTTTGAAACAATAGTGTCTGAGCAATTCTTTTCATGGGCTGGTTTATCCTTTCCTTACCTTATCATGCAGAATCTTTCATGACATTCCCTGTGTGAGAAAAATCCAGTTATACCACTAAGAACCATTAAAATTTCCATGAGGTTTTTTTTTGCCCTTAGTGAAAATAAAATACAGAACACTAATACAAAATACTACACACACAGGAAGAGGCTGCTGCCTTACTGTGTCATAGTCTCAGTCAATCAGTATATCTGGCAGTATATCTATTTAAAATTTAGAAATAATTTAAAATTATTCATCACTAGATAATTTTCCAAAGCATTTCACATGTTATTTGAAGGATTATAGGCCATTTCAAATTTTTCTTTTGAACTTTTCTGTTGGAGTTGTAAACTTGGTATTCATGTACTGAAATATGTTAACCTCACAATTCTGTTTCAACAATGGCTTCTACAAATGAGGTAAGTTTGTAATTTAAAATGACAAAAATGTTCCTGCTGGTTCCCTGGAGGGTTGCTTTCTTGTGACCCAGAACAAAGTAATATTAAGTATGTTAAAGATTTGCCTGCTAGCCTTGGATGTTGTTGCTTCTGAAGGATATTTATGGGCAAGCTCTGTATTTATTTAAGATATTTATCCCCCAAGTACAGCTACTGTTTACCAAGCAGGTGTTCTCAGTTCTGCTGTATCTCCATGATGTTCTAGCAGAAATGCTATGTTAGTTCTCACTTCTGATGTAATCATCCCTTCATAAAGGAAAACAATAATTAGTGAAAGCCAGAACCCTCTGCTACTGCACATTGCAAAAGGAAGAGATATCACAATTATCATTAAACCAGAGCAGTTCTATTTTTAATGAAAAAAGGTATTTATCTGTTTTTGCTGATGGATCTTGCTTTTGCTCTTCTTCATTCTGCAACAGAAATTTTGAAGTTTACGTACATTACATTCAGTATATGCTTTGTCTCTATATCTGTGTACAGAGTGCATATGCAATGCCAAGCATGCATGCACATTCTTCACTTGTGGCACTGCACAAGTTCCCTTCCATGCTATAGTATTTTGGACACACCTCTTGTATAGACTTCTAGAGTATAAACTGTGGGCTGCCTCAATGCTGGAAACTGCCTGATCCAATTGACTTGAAGTGTTACATATTCAAGCAAGTTGATTAAACATCGTGTCATCATAGCACTACAGTTCTGACTTTCTTTGCAGCTCTTTCTTTACCAAAGTTTAATTCATAATTTAATAAATCACTGCTGTGCTATCATAGCTTGTGTTCAATTTTAATATTGCTTTACAATGTTCATGTTAAAATGGTCTTAACCTATTTCCTTAAAATAAAACAAAGACATGCACAGATCTCACTTTTACTCTCTATTTCACTGTATCTCTGTATGAATTCCAATTTTACACCACTTTCCAATTTTGCATAATTTTTTCCTGTTGTAATTGCCTTAAATGACCCATCACCAGACAGGCTATGATACAGTGCTTCTATTCAATGACTACCTATCTACACAAATGGTACTGAGTGGTTCTAAATCAAAAGTGAGAGAAATACACCTATCAGATGTGTCTCCTGTACCCCAAAATGCATAACTCTATTTTGATTTTTCCAACACAAAGTACTGTTTTTCACAGAATTGTCACAGGACAAATACCTTCTGTACCCGCTTTCCAACATTAGCTTCCACTCTACTAGATAACTTTATTCTTTCTTTTATATGATTTTTTTTGTTGTATTTTTCAGTGTGGTCTTTTTACCTTTAACAAGGCACTGAATAGTCATTTTTAAGTAGGCATTGTTAGCAAATCCTTTCTCCTCAAAAGTATACATTTAAAGCATGCTATATTCTCAGCCAGAGTCAGTTTGTATCCATAGTTTATTGTTACAGCCGTGTCACTATTATGGGATTATCCTGATTTCTATTCTGCATTGTAACTCTCATCAAGCCTTAGGGTCAGCATGAGCTACCCATTAATCATGTTCTTACAAGAACCTAACAAATCCTCTTTAATTTCAATCTGGTTCACTTTCACTTGTTTTGTAAAATGTGAGATAGCCAATTACACATGCATAATGTTGAAACCTTTTGTAACTCTTTATTAACATAAACTTATTTGAAGTCATGGTGCATTTGAGATCTCCAACAGAGACATTATGTAAATATGAGTGGGGACAAATGAGGTATATAGCATCACTATTTGAATTTTGTAGCAATTTTCTTCTAATTTAAACCAATAAACATACTATTACCATGGTTATACAAATATTGTTATCCAGCTAGTGCCCTTTTCTCTAAAGGGCATTTCAAAGTTCCATGAATAAAATATTCCTACATTTACAGTCCTTTTTTAACATATATGCATTAAGATTCTTGTCTTACTTTCCCTAACACCTCTATTCAAAGTCGTAGCATTATCTTCTGTGTTTTCCTCCCATTTGCCTATGTAGACATTATTATAAATATGACTCAAGAGCAGCCTTGAGAAAAACAAAATAGTAGCTTAACACAGGTTTGTTCTTATAGGTGCAGAAAGAAACAAGTAATTGGAATAAGGGTGTAGGATAAGCATGGGCAGTAAACATAATTCTATTCAGCATCCCCCTTGTCAAGGAAGGGAGGCATTTTGACAGTTTTCTATATGCCCTACTTATTAGTACAAGCCTATGAGACTGCAATTCTCATATTTTCCTGATATTCAATACCTAATTCCTGGATGTGGTTACATCTCCTTCTTTGCCCTTTCCCCATCATGTCTTTGAACTACAATCTTTAGGCAAACCTAAAGATGAAAACTATATGGGAACAATTCCTATAAAATTATATTAAGTATTCTTGTTCTAGTGCAGGTCTGATAACTCTGCATTGAAATACAAAAAAAACCCAATAAAACAAAACAAAACCACAAACACTCCCTCCCCCCCAAAAAAACAAACCAAAAAAACCCAACACAACTATCAAAGATAAAAAAACAACCAAAAAAACCACAAACAAACAAACAAAAACAACCAGCAAAGCCACAACAAAAAAACCCCCAAAGCACCACTGGTCAAAAGGTAAAATTCATGTTTATAGAGGTTTCATTATGAACAAAGAGAATTTGTGAGGATATAGGCTTTTGTAGTAGTCTATGACTGCACCACAATCCCAAATTTTCTACATATACTAAAATTTAAAAATCTTGCCTATATCATAGTGTTTGCAAAAGATTATACTAAATCAAGTGTGATATCTCCTATATCAAAAGAGAGTATGTCTAACTGCAATAATGTTAATATTCACTTACAAAGCAGAAAAAAAGATTTAGTGTAGAAAAATTCTTTTGTTTATGAATGGTTAACTAGGTATTGCTGACAGTAGAAAGAATTCACAGGGATGCAAGCTTCATAATAGTGCTATGAATGTCAAGTCTGATATCTGTACTAATAGATAAGGTGTGATGACTAGAAAAAAAATAAAAGGAATTACAGAATGTGAGTTTGTTTTATGTAAAATGCATCCTTTTTATATTTCACAACTTTTAGCTACTATAGCAGTTGTAAATACTCTGTGACTTGCAGGAGGACATTAAAATAATAAAAATTACATAATGCTGGATTTTACACCAAGTTACTTAAATATTGTATTTGCTTTCTTTAACAAAAGTCTAAGAAAAATGAGGAGAGAGAAGTAAAGGCATCACAGATATTGGAAAAAAAAAAAAATCTTGTCAAAGCCCCATATGCTTATTGGAGAAAAGACCCAGGAAAAATGTCCTGAAGAAAATTATGAGGGAAAAGGGACATTAGCTAATGAAATGAGAGAAAGAATATTCAGAGAGATCTTCAAACAGATCTTCAAACATACCCAATGAAAGCCAGCCACAGACATGGAGTGTTTTGTGCCAAGACAGTGGGAAACTGTTCCTCAACAAACACAGATTAGCACAACTAATGGTGAGGAGGCTCACAGCTCTCTCACTGAAACATTACTGAAACAATGAGGTTTAGTACTGTGGACCATATTTTGTTCTGATTTACAGGACAGGATGAGATTCTCTTGAGAAAACAGGAGAATGTGAGTTATGATTTTCCACGGATTTTCCTTTCCATATACTCAAATAACAAATGAAATCCTTCCATGATCTTGGTGACCTTTGGACTATTTCAGGTTTTTTTGTTTCTTTATCTGTCCTTTCTTTTCTAAAAAGTCTTTCCAGAGAGCAAGAGAGCAAGTCTCTGTCTGTGGAGGAAGGCTAAAGTACTTATTCGGGTTCACGTTGGTTCTTACCAGGAAAGTGCATTTAAGCACTATCACTTATATGAGATTAGATTTTGTGAGATTAGGGTTCATTCACCCTTTTCCTGCAGACTTTTGGCATCAGAACTAAAAACAGATTTCAGAAGTGATCCAGGCAAATAGATCCATTATCAGAAGAGCATTAGGAATGTAAAGGTTAATCACTTTTTCGAACATATATTTTCAGATGATGTTAATTTATAAACTTTTTTAAAGATTCTGAGTTAAGCGCTGTAAATGAGGATGCTTCTTGCTTTCTCCTTTCCTGTCATCCTACAGCAATTTGAAGACTCTGTCTATGTGTAATCTATTAATTTGTGTTAACTTCATAAAAATTGCCACAATGTGTAGTGAGTTAGCCAGATACTGACAAGAGCCATGACATGTGTGACCTGTTCCCAGCTGAAGAAACTTTGAAGCAAACTAAAGAAACCATCAGATTTAACAACTATGTTCTGAATATTGAAAAGCAAGGATATAAATAGAAACAAAAGCTCAGAGCATTTGGCTTTTAAAAAAATTAACAGTACGGGACATTGCCAAAAAAAGATAGAAGTTATATATTCCATAGAAGAAACCATTAGCAGAAATGTCTTTGAATACTGAAAGCTGGTTGATTAGTTTCTGAAGACTACAGTAATATGCTTTAAAAAAATCAAATGCAGTAATGATGTATGAATATTTTGATTTTTTTATAAAGATTCAACTTTGGAATTATTTGCTTCATATTTAAACTACCAGAACTTACCTGAAGTCTGTACCAGCTTACATTAGGCCACTCCGGTGGTAATAGAAATTTTTAAGAGATGAACAGAGTATTCATTAGGATACGTTACGAGTCCTTTCTGTTTCCTGCAGGTTAAAAACAGTGTGTTGAATTTCTGATAGGAGGGTACCTTTCTTTCCTTATGTAAGAAAGTATGAACAGAATCATCCTTACCCGAGATAAACATGAGGAATATTGTGGATTTAATGTGAGCCCAGTTTTACAAGTCTACCGAGATATCCAGGAGAGGAAGAAGTGACAGAGAAGAGATACTTAGTCTCTTAGTTCAGAGGAGAACTAAGATATCTATGTTGGCCAAGAGAGAAAAAGGGAAAGGCCTTCTTTCCCCAAGAAGGCCAGATAAACAAGAACAAGAAATAGCCCCTCTCCTTTAAATTTAGAACAAAACTTTAATTAGGAAATTATATAGGAAAAGGAGAACAGTTCTTAA
>VWZF01003129.1:43163-121831 GCA_013396755.1 Sclerurus mexicanus
CCCCGCCCCAGCCTGGGAGACCAGAACAAAAGGGTCTGGCCCAAGTCATTACATTGGGATATGAATATTCATTAGTCCCTTTTGTTAACCATCTTCACAGAAGTTGGGCATTTGCTCCAAGCTGTGGCAGGAATTCCAATGAGACGCTGAAACTATAACACTTAGAAATCAGAATGTTAGCATCCCTTTAATGGACATTATTTTATGCCTTCAGTTTGCATAGAATTTCACACAGTGTATTTTTATTCATAATGCAACTGAAATGCTGAAGGAGAATAAATTTCCAGTCATGTGTCTACTATACATGGCATCTCATTTTGTATTAGAGTACCTTAGATGGATACCAAAAGTTCGTATTTTTTAGGCTAAGGAAGAAAATCTGGGGGTGAGGGCAGGCTGGTTATCTTTTTGTTTAATTTTATTTTAATGTAATATATAGGAACACAAAAAGAAAGCTTGCTGTTTTATCAGAAGGAAAAAGCGCCTTTCACTGGAAAATATTCATTATAATATAAAAAAATAAGGAAAAAAAATCCTCATTCTAGAACCCGTGTCTAGATATGAAAATATCATATGACTGGGAAGAATTTTAAATAATTTGTTTCAAAAAAATCAAGCCCTACAACACCACTCCCCTCACCCCCAATTCTTTTGTCATATACTTCAAGAGGACAATTAGATGCTAAAATCACTAAAATACTTTGCTACTCTCCCCTGTGTGGTAAAATGCTTCCACTAAAACCTTCTGAGAAATTTACATGTACAGATTTACAAAGTTCTTAAATATAGATCTATAGCAACAGTGTTCAAAGTTTTAGTCTACAAACTGTGACCCTTGGTGGTAGATTCTTTACAAGCACAAAAGACAGACATTAATTTCTGTTATCTCATTTATTGTAATATATTTATTTCAATATTTTCATTGTTAAAGATGAGAAATAAAATAAGCAGTTTAGGGCCAGACCAAAGGAACAAAGTTTAATGAAAATGAAAATTGCTGTGTGACTTTGTGAGATGCCTTGGTCTGCCTGGCAGGTTTAGGGAAAGGTTGGTTGATTCACTCTGGGCAGGGCACAGAAGAACCAACAAAATTCTCAGGAGGTTCAATAACAAACTTTTACTTGCGAACCTTAGAACATTAAGGTAGAATAAGGTACTTGACAAATTTTAAAACATCCAAAGTAAGGCACTTCAAAAACTCTAACTTACCAAACTTTTAACTTACCCAGTTTTAACTTATCCAGACACAACAAAACACTAGCTAAGGCATTGGCTGTTTTTGTTGTTGTTTGTTTGTTTTTTCAGTCTGGCTTACTATATATCCCAAGAAGAAAAAGTTAGGAGAAGACAGAATGAGAGAAAGAAAAGAGATAAGAGTAGAAAGCTATTACCACCTGTGGATTCAGTGACAGGACATGATCATTGCAATTTAGACGTCTGAAGGCAGTCAAAGTGATGGTCGCAGTTTTGATCTGTCGGGGGTGGGGGTAAGCCTTTGAAACATACAGTTTGATGGGCTAATATATGCTCACTCTAGGTGGGAGTACTCAGACACTTCCACTTGTTTTGGGGTAGTTTTACACTGTCTGATGTAACACCATAGATCACAAGCAGTCTGGTGGAAGGTCTCAGACATGCCTCTGGGGGCACTTTGAGAATCTTTGATGATTCATGACACTTTCTAAGACATGACAACTTCCTCTCATGTCAGCTTAGCTGAGCTATTTATAGCCCATCAGAAGGGATGAGTATCTTCAGGCCCACATGCCAATGCCCCAATATCTCCCCTGTGGGAACTGCAGGGAGGATTTTTACACCTGAGCCAGTTATGTAGGAGAGGACATTGGCATGATAGAAAGCACTATCCCAGCTCCATAGGGTCTGCTTCATATTGGCCTCTTCCCTTATCTGGCTCAAAACCCAGCTTCTTGTTAAACAAGGGTAAATTTATCATGGTCATTCTCACGTGCTCACACCCTCTGCACCTGGGCTGTTTCCATGCACATTGTCAACAAAGCACCCCCTGCTTTTGCAGATGGCCAATTGTTTGAGCCATGAATTATTAACATTTTCAGTGTCTCACGCTTAGCAACACAAGTTACAGGATTTTGCAGATACTGTGACAAAGATGAGTCTAACATTAGATTTTAAAAAGTTAAGAAATATGCAATGACTGCACAGAGTTGAAATAAGTTTCTATTCAGTAAAATTTGTGTTCCTGAACAATGCCCATAAATAGTGTATCGGAAAGAGTAACAACAAGACAAATACAATGTTTTCCACAGATATCCTGCATGTTTCTAGCAAAGTGCATATGTTGGACTTTCCAGGTCAGATGTGGGTTTTGTGTATTGGGAAAGCTTCATAGCATTTCAGTTCCCCTGCTTAGGTTAGTCTTTATTTAAACCCATGCCAGCAATCAGCGTATACCCTGATCAGTCTCTGGCTACAGAGGACCAAGAAAACAACTTCTCATTGTGTAGAATCAACTCCTTCTACCTTCACATAGTATTCCCTGGTTTTCATTCCCCAAGGAGAGAGTAAAAATTTTTTGTGTGTGTATGCTTCATTTACAGTTTTGTAGCCCTCTACTATAAATATCCTTAGCTGTCTTTCTTCCAGCTGTAGTATCCTAGATTACTGCAAAGCCATTCTATAACTCCGAGCATTTTCAATCTTTTCTGTCTGGAAACTTTTCTGTTCTATAAAGAGATTTTTGAGAGACAACACATGAACTGCAGTCAATATTCAAAAGGACAAGAAAACAAACAAATAAAGTGTCACAGTGAAGACTTCTGTTGTGTTTCCAGTCTTTTCCTAATGGTTCCCACTACTTCACCTGCCTGCCTTTTTTTTTTGTTTGTTTTTAATTATTACTCCTGCTGACTGAAACTTATCTTTATTACAATGCCATTTGTATTTAATTTTTTTTTAGTGAAAATGGTAAAACAGAGGCAACCACTTTCTACAGAAAATGTTTGAATTCTTTGGCAAGTCTATCACACTGACTTTAATGTGCAATGTCATTCTAACCATTTAATTTTTAAGATGAAGAATTGAGCATAATTATAAAGAATGTTCTCATCTTACTGTTACTTTCTTTTCTAGGCCAGTATAAATGGGTTGAGCAGAACAACTCCAAACTCATATCATTGCAGGATTCCACTGATTATACTTTTCCCTTCTAAGCACTTAACCTCAGTTTCCTGTTTTTTAAATAGTTATATTTCAAATATTTGCCTTCTCTATACTACGGCTACTTACCCTCCCCAGTAGTCTTTAGTGAGGTAGGTTGTCACAAAACTTTTGAAAATTCAGGGGTATCAACTGAATTACCCTTCAGTATGTGTTATTCACCTTTTTCAGAACAGTCAGTGTATTTGAAAGCAGAACTTCCTTGTACAGAAGCCATTCTAGCTCTTCATAGGGACATCATATTTCTGCAAGCATCTTTATTTATTCTATGTCAGATGATGTATAAATTGACATGTTCAGGAATCAGAAGTTTCCAAGGAGACCTCTGAACTTTCTTGCCTTTTCAATTCTCACAGACCAAGGTACTTCTAAGTAAAACCTTATAGAGTAATAAGCAAAAGGCATCATCTCAACAAGTAAATCAAGTAAGTAAGCCAAGTAGCTTTAGCCAGCTTTTCATGTTAAAGTATTTGTGATTAGAAGAATTATGAGTCCATGATTTTTTTTAAACTGCAAGTCATATGTACAGTTTAGTACTGCTCACATGTGAGCAAAAAATGCCTTGTAGCTAGACTCTGTGCACTATTACTGTGAAGCATACTATTATCTGGTCATTCACCCCCCCAGCCCCCCTCCCCAACATTACAAAGATGCTAGGGAGTGAGTTAAAAAGTGTTAGCTCCACAATATCAAACCATTATGCCTAACTATTCTTGTTATAAAGCCTTTGTCTAAATAATACGTGCAGGGCTTAAATGGAAAATTATTCAACTCAGGAGTACCAGAAGTGATATAAGATGATCCTGTGCATTGATTTACTGAGACAATAAGACATCACAGCTGTTTCTCACCCCACCACCCTTTGCCCCCCAAATTCAAATGACTCTCACACCCCACCTATTTGGAGACACAGTCCTAAGTTCAGAATGAAATAGGGAAGATGAGATAGGTTTCATACCTACAAGTTTTACTGCTTTCAACTTTAGACTCATGGTAAGTTTGTTTGCTTGGTTGGTTGGTTGGTTGGTTTTTTTCCCTTCATGTTGCTTTCTTCACTTACCATGCAATATGTGATTGCTTCATTTATTATTTTTGTCCTATTCAAGGCATGCCCAGTTTAGAAAATGCAAGCTACCTTTTTTTTTTCCCCATATGAAATTGGAATTATCACTTGATTTTTTTTTTCATCCAATTATTATTATTTCTGGATATGAGGAGAAGAAATTACTGCACAATAGCATAACCAAAATAACAATTTGAAGACGAAATGTTTTCCAATAGGAATTAATGAAACATGAACCCAAGTTAAGTCTATGCTATCATTTTTATGTATTACTCACAGATCTTAGTCATCAGCTTGTGAACATCCACAGAAAAAATGTATGTGCAGACAAAAGGAAAGCCGCTATGGCTAACCCACGACAGATAGTCTTGTAATGAAATGAAAATTGAGAGACTTTACTGGATTTGAGAAGTGCTGAAAGTGAATATTTGAAGTTAAATTCCTTGCTAATATAACTCCAAAGGATTTAGTTGACTTCTGCAGATAATTTGTCTCCTAATATACATAAGCACTTTTGGTAGGAATGGAACTAAACCACTGAACAAAATTATGAAATGTTTTTAATACCTGCAGAAGTATAGTGCTTATACAAATTAGAGGTTAAATACTTGGGGTCAGTTTTCATTTGGATTTGAAATGAAGATTAGAATTTATTTTAACAAATATATTCAGAAGGAATTTTATGAAAACCATGCATAATTCTTAATGGAAGAAAAAAGAGTATTGAAAAAGAAGACATTCAAAATTTTTAAGAAATGCTTGGTGAAAAGGCATTTGAATCCTTTCTTTCCTGCTTACAATACTTTCCTGAGACAATACAACATTTTCTAATATAGTTGGCAAGTTGCACAGGAAGGGATGTTCCAGAGCAAGTAGTCAGTATAAAGTCTGCTTAACTTAAAATACACTCCCTTATTCACTGGTCAAATTCTGCAAGATACACTATTTACATTATGGATCAAGATCTTTTACAAGTAAGGACTGGGGTTTTTTAGAAAAATATATGAATCCTATGTATGTACATACACATAAAGTAATTACCCACAATAACACATTATAGATCGTGTTTTGTTTTTTCTTTGAAGACTATAAGAAACAAAATTACTTCACAAATGACTGTGAAGACACATAGCCAAATCACTCTACTCTAATGATCATTAACTCTTGTTATCTATTGATAACAAGGTCTTCCGGGACCATTGTAAGCCAAGTTGTATAAAAACTACAAAAAATTCTATGAGGTCCAGCTTACTGATCAACAGGTAGTCCTTTGTTATGCTCTAAGTAAATAAATTTATTGATTTGGAAAATTATGCGTTCTTTTACATTCATCTTTTACATTCATAGGAGTAATTAGATGTCAAACTGTTCAAGAGATGAGGTAACATGTAAAGAAAATATTTTACTCTGATGAATACAAAAGTGTTCAATAAGTTTTCCCATTTTCAGTGGTGAATTCAGGGTCTTAAAGAAATTATGCGTAATTTCTTCTTTTCTCTAAATTTTATTGTGAAAATTGATTTCACAAGAGAAAGGAAGAGTTGATACGCCTCTGTTAATTTTAATCTCTAATTTTGAACTACTCTTTTCTATCAAGAAAGAGGGACATTAATAAAAAAACCCCAAGATATATTAGTATAAAAGTGAATCTTACATAGTGTCACATGAAAAAGGGTCAGAAATGCAGAGATTTCTTGTCCCATCTGTATTAATATATTTTTAATTGGCAATCAGTGTCCACAGAATATCAAAGTCTTTTAAAGCCCAAAACAGTCTGTCCACGTCTCACCTAAAGAGACTCTTTGCCAGACAGAGTCACTGCGACGGACAGGACTTTTGATACTCTGATATGGGGATTGGACTTAATAGCAAGGGAGAACCTTCTCCATAAAGTTCTCCTACAAGTTATGAGGCTGCCAGCATCAGAAACAAATTGGATAACTCTAGCAGTTCACGAAATAACTTTTATTAACACAAGTATGTGACAAACTACTGTAGGGTTAGCATTGCTGGTCATAACATTTAACTGCACAATTGCACTTAACTAATAACAAAAACCTAAATCCCGGAAACTTGCTCTACAACACATCACAGCTAGTTAAGCCTTAATACAAAACTCAAGCAACCCCCCTCCACAACAGACCAATTTTCCAAGACTAGAATAAAATCTAAACACATTCATTAACTCAACACAAGAAAGAATGTAGCTGCTTCCCACTAACACACATTTTAACTCACTAAGGAACTGCACACCTTAAAGCAAAACCACGAATAATGAATCAGCGATAAAGTACAATGACAATAACAAGAACAAAGAGCATATAATGTAAGATATATGAAACAGTAAGTTACACGGTCATCATCATCATCATGGCTACGCTTCGCGAACGAAGATTTGCAAGGGCTCTACTCACGCTTGCTTCAGGTTACAAGGTATAGGGCAGGTAAAATTAGTATCAAAGTAGCAAAGTACAATTAGTAAATAAGGTATCTGTGGGGTAAAGGTCAAAGAAGGTAGTCTATAAGGCACAAGGCCTAAAGCATAAGGCATAAGGCAAAGAAAGGCAGAGTAAATGGTTGCTCAGCCCTACAGTGTCTGAAGGAGTGTGAGGAGACCGGGCAGCTCGTTAGTTACCCCACAAAGATGATGGAACTTCTTCCTGATTCTGTTCATGTCCAATCTCTTTTTATTCTTTTTTTCTTAGGCAGTTTGGGGAACTATAGTCAGTAATAATTTTTTGGGTGATAGACAGATGACATAGGCCTGAGGGTCAGCTCCCTGTGTTTCTTTAGGATGTTGCAAAGAAATGCCATGCTATTTCCATAACATTCCATTCTTTGTTAATCCTATCACTCTGTTGCAGGGAAGTCTCTTAATTTTGTTGAGGACTTTCAGGAAGCCACTGAGGCCTCTTTGTCCCTTTTTGTGTAACCCATTATACTCTGACAAGGGATTTCTGGGACTGCCCCCTTCAGGTGCTGAGGTGTGTGCATCACCAAAGAGGAGTCATCAGGGCCTTAAATTGGTCTGTCACCCTATACATATGCACGCATATACATATACACATACACACATACATATACATAGATGGAGAATGTATCAAACACAATCATAAAACAACATAGTACTGAAACATTTCTGCTTGACTGATCTTCGAAAAAGATCATGGATTTGATAGCTTACTTCCAATATATGAAAAGTATAATTCTGTTAAGATTATGTGCTGGGAGTACATGCTGAAATGTGGCACTTGAAACCTGGTCAAAATGGGATGCACTTTATGCTAAACAGCCTGATGAAGAATCATAGAACCATTAAGGTTGGGAAAGATCTTTAAGATCATTAAGTCCATCTGTCAACCCAGCATCAACATCATGTCTACCACTAAGCCATGTTGCCATATCCACATGGTTTTTGAAGACTTCCACATCACCACTTCCCTGGGCAGCCTGTTGCAATGCTTGACAACCCTTTTCATTAAATGTTTCCAATTATCTAATCTGAACCTCTCCTGGAACAACTTGAGGTTGGTTCTTCTCATCCTGTTACTTCTTATCAACCCCCACCTTGTCACTACTTCCTTTCAGGTAGCAGTACAGAGCACTAAGGCCTCCTCTGAGGCTTCTTTTCTCCATGCTAAACATACCCAGATCCCTGAGCCACTCCTCATAAGACATGTGCTCCAGACCTGTCACTGGCTCTTGCCCTCCTCTGGACATATTCCAGCGTATCAGTCTTGTCTGTCTTGTAGTCAGGGAAAAGATATATGCAAGAAAAGTCGACCATCTAGATATTTATAAGAACATTCTGTTAAATATCTTGTTAAAAAATTGGTAGATTCAGAAGAGCAATACAGAAGTTTGGAAATAACTTTTTAAAAAAAAATTCTGATCTTAGTAGTAAAATCTGAAAAGCTAAGAGAAGTGCAAAAGGGCATAAGCTATATCTAAAAAATATTTAAGAACTGATGACTTTGCATAAAAGACATGGAATTTTAAATTACATCAAATTTTGTACTTTACCATTGAATACAAGGCTATATAAATATTAGAAGATATACTCAAAATGCTACCACAGCAAGTCACCTGAGAAATCTATATGCAGATTTTTTGATGTTTCTTTTTAATTTTGTTTGAGGGGAGAAAAAACCAAAGCAAACAAAGAAAAATCTAAAACCAAAACAAAAATACGAACACCAAAGAAAGAGAAGTAATACAGTGTTAATGAGATTCAAAGAATAAAGTTATGATGGACTGCAGATAAAAGAAAAATCCCAGTTTCTCTGCATTTTAATCAGTGAGATCACAGTTTTAATGAACACATCAGAGGGACTATTTTGTGGTCTGTTTCTACAGTGAGTGAAAGGAAACAAAATGAGCTGTTTTACACTGAACACTTAATGATAGATGATGCATCCTTTGGGATTAACATTAGAACAATGGAGAAGTAGATACTCAAATAGCAAGGGAAGTGCTACAAGATAATTTCAAGAACAGACAGACACATAAGTACAAATTATTAACAATATTTATTAGCACCTTAGAGGCAAATTTCTTCAATTATTATTTTAAACTTGTTCTAATTTTAAATGCTGAGGTATCTTTGTGCTTAAACAATTACAAACAAGGGTAGGAAAAAAAATCCCCATTCTGCCATTCATCCCTGCAAATTCCAGTTCATCCACGAAAAACATTTTGAATTTTCACAGGTATGGAAAGAACTCATTTTAGGGAGGATAATTTGGATAGAAAGATTTAGGGATTTGTTTAAACATTAGTTGATTAGTGTTTTAAGGAATATAAGAAATGCTTACATTGTAGATTTTGAGGATGAGGAGGATATTGTTACGTCCTGAGAAAAACTCCATACAATTTCACAAGGACTGCTTGTCATACAAATTCTATAAAATATATTAAACTCCTATTTGCAAGAAACATAAAATACTTGTTATTGAAAAAATCAGTTTAAGAAATAAGACAATTATTGATCAATTCACTACAAAGAGATTATACTTCTTTTCTGGAATTACAAATTGTGCCCAACAATGTATGGATCCTTTTGGCTGGCCAATATCATGCTAAAAATATTTTTTTTTAAAAGAACAGATCTGAAAACTTGAAATACAGATTGTACAAGTGGAGGGAAGAACAGCACTAGTCAAAGCCCTGCTACTGAGAAGGACATTAGGAAAAATCTAAACTTCAAAAGTAATACAGTGACTTTCTTCTATAAAAGCAAGGGAGAGCTTTGAACATGACAGAGTTGTTTTTAATTCATGGCATTGCAGGAAACACTATTGAAATAGCTATTTCATTGACATACTTTAAAATGTCATGGAAACATGGAAGTGAAAACACGGAAAGGAAAAAGGGGTACAAGAATGATATGAAACCTCTTTTACAGCAAGATGATTAGGGAAACTTTTAACACATTTTTTAGCTTTTTAGTGTCTAAGGAATATATAATGAAAAGTCACTTCATCCATTGTCAGTGTGGTGCTGCTTCTGAGGTAAAATAAGGCTTCATTTTAACAATATAAGATGTTTCATAAATCAATCCCACCTAATGGCTTTGGCATGCAATCAAATAATTCATAGATGGAATTGAAGGGAAATATCTGAAGTTTAAAAGGAGAGACTCAATGGAATTATTCAGATTTTGATGTTACTGTGTAACTGAGTGAAAGGTTTCATTTGTGTCAATATAATGGAGATTATCCCTCTACCTTACAAGTATGTTTTAATATTAAAATACAATCCTAAAGAAAAATGTGGTATATTACAAAAACATGTCAACCTGAACACATTACTATCAGGTTTCAACTTTAATTCAATGTTTTTACTTAAGGTTCTTGAAGCCCTTTGATAGCTACACAGTTTCAGGTATTATAAGAATACAAGGTATTGGATAGTCAAGTAATAACTATGAGTACTGATTTTTTATGGAGTTTTCAGAACTAACACACTTTTGCTATGGATTAAATATTTTATTGTGTGCTGAAGAAAGAAAAAGCACAGGTATAGTATAAAGTCAAAAGACAATTACCATTAAAACAATGGTGAATATAAGCAGAAATTGAATTGTGAAAAATGCTTACAGAAAAAATAGTTGTTCAGGTGTGTGCCACTCATAACATGGAGATCAAGTGGCATGTATATATAATGATGACAAATACAAATATTTTTACCATTTCATTTCAGCAAAATTTTACAAAATGTTAAGTAAAATTCAATATTGATTGCAGTCTTAGCAAACTAAGCCTCAGGCAAAAGAAACAAAGTTCCCAGGTTCCAAAATGTTCAATGAGGTATTACAAACTGATGAAAGATCACAATCTTATTCATATATCTCATTTGAAAGATGTCCTCTCTGGTTGCACAGTGACTATCACTTGTTTACTGCTGGCTTGTTTACTGATTGAAAGTATACCACTAGCTGAATCATCCACACAGATGCAAAGGTTGCAGAACGGGAAATAATAAAGTAGACCTGTGCAAGACCTGTGAGAGCTAAGTACACAATAAAAATAAGATTCATACATTTCTGGTGACTTTCTGAAAGAACCTCAACAGGAGAGTTCCACTTCTTTAATTCAGTTGCTGCTAGACTGAGTAGAAAGTCTGAACTTAAGAGATCTTACAAGCTTTCCTTCTGCTTTCTGTTTCCTTGTGCTATAAAAACAATACCTAAAATTGTAAACATTAAGTAAGATTGGCTCAAAAGGATATTTTCTGTATGATTCTAATTAAAACCTAGGTTTTTCTATTTAAAATTGTACCATGAATTTTCAGTATAAAGAGGAAAACAGATTACTTAGATATTTTTGAATTAGTAATACTGTTTCTCAAAAGGGGTATACTGAATCACTATTAAAACATTATAAGCACAAGGGTAGTCACTATGGCAACAAAATCAATTAAATCACATCCTGGTGACATAGATCTTCCCACTCTTCACCTTTTGATGCTTGCATTGGCATGGTACTTTAGAATTATAAATATGAGAAGAAAAGTAAACTGTTATATTAATTTGGAGCACATAGGTAAGAATGTAACTATAAAAATAGAAAAATATTTATTGTAGCAGCTCTCTCTGCAAAAGTGCTCTTAAGAAAATCTTGTGAATCTTTAAAAACGCAATGCCTGAAAATATAGTTCTTAATGTTTACACCTGTAATAAGATCACAATTGGACAGCCTTGCTTAAACCATGACCTTACAACATGAATTCCTAGCATTGTACTTATAAAGAGATTTACAAGTGATCATGACAAGAACTGGGATCTCAGCTATAAAATTCCCTGGTGAACAAGATAACAATGAATCAACAAACACTCAAAATCTTTGGAAAATAATTGGGAGAGTGGTGAAAGAGGCATATTTTTATGTTACTTGGATACTGATTTATTCCTGTCAATAAAAACCTTTTTCTAAAAATTAAACTGATGTTTACTTTCTATATACATGTATATGAATATATACTACCTTCAGTGAGAGAGAAATATATATATTGCCCCATGCTGAAAAACTTTCTACAGAAATACCAACCAGATTGGTGTTAATAGCGTTCTCTTTTTGAACTACCACACTGCTTAATGTGAGTCTAGGATACATAAATAAATAATGCAACAATTTCTTTTTTTATTATTGTCTTGTGAGGGATTAATTTAATCAGATGAGTTATGAATATATGGTATGGCTATATTGTCAGTGAACCTTTCAAATAATAAATAAGAATGTGATGTGAAGAGGAGACCTTCACCCTTTCATGTGGAGGGAATTTGCAGTTTACAAATGTCTTAGGCATAAACTTCAGAAACGGAAAAACATTCTAGTTACTCAGGTTCTTATCAACACATATGCGCATACACACACCCCTCCCCCCTTCTTTTGGAGTCAGTGAAAGTTCAGGCCACTGCTTGCATTATCTACTTCACTGTGATTGATTAGCAAATGTTGCTATTTCAGACTCAGTGTATTTTTGTTTCACTAGTCTAGATAAAAGCATTGCTCAACAGTAAATTATCCTGTCTGCAGGTAAAGTGGCTTGGAAAAATGAAGCCAAAGGAATTGCAATTATTCATACAGGTTCTTCTGCTCAGTAGCCTTGAGAAATATTTGCAAATTGACTAAAAAACTTTTACCTGAAAGGTATCTCAGAAATTAGAAGCAAGTGATTTACTTCCTATGAATTGTCATCATAAACATTACTCATGGGTTTGAAATTGATTATAAAGCCTGACCATTTCTGGAAATTTTGCTGAAGAAAATCAACTTCTCTGTCAGATGACTCCCCATTTACTCAGATATGACACCCATTTTCTTCTTTAGTGGACTCTCCAGAACTCCCTCAGAGAAACTGTCAAATCTACTAGAAAACATAGGATTGTTTGACAACAAACTGTGAATGGTTTCTGAGGAATTAGAAATAACTATATGCAGACACTCCTCTGATAACTGTTATTACTGTCTGAGTCAGAGAAAAAGGCATATGCAAGAGTTTCCAATCATTCCTCTTCTAAAGAACTTTCTTTCTTGTTGATATTTGAGATGTTCTTGCAGTCACGGTGGAAAGTTGCAAACACTCTGACTCAAGTCATATCCTTTTTTGCTTTCTGGAGTGCTTCACTGCAGTTCTGTTTATAAAGAACCTTTTCAAAGAAGCTATCTCCCAGAGGTTTTATGACAGCTTCCTTCCTCTTTGTACTGCAGCTGTCATTTTTGAGATACAAATAGCTGCATTTTTTAAATATCTATGTGTCTACTTTCCATGTTCTAAACTTTCATGTGTAGAATTGTATAATAATTTTCATTAATTTAGCTTTTACTTCTGTCAGTACTTAAATACTGCTATGAAAGAATGCTTTTCAAAATAATTACCACTTGTCCCAGATTCATATCAGCCGTTACTTCAACAATCATTCTTTCATAGTTCCGTAGAAACAGATCCAGCATTTGCTCTATTAAACTTTATAGATTTTCTTGTTTGCTACTGAAGCACTGGCAAGACCAAGAAGGCAGAATATTTCCATTATACTGGCTACCCAGTGGCACTATACTGCTTGCATAGCACATGGAACCAAACAGTGAAAAAACCCTTATGTTTATGACCAGTGTCTCCCTGGTTGTTGTACCTCAGCTTCTCCCATATCAGTGTTTTGCCTGGAAATCTACTGCGCCCAAAGGAAATGAAAAATACATTCCAGATTGGAAACTGGTATGTTGCATAATATACTGATCCACTGCTATGTACTGCTATGTAAAATGGGAAAGAATGAATTCTCAAAGTTTGCCTGGATTCAGGCTATCTCAAACACATAAGTTTAAGTCCCCACTTTGGGATCAAATGAATTAAATGAAATATGAAATTGGAAATCAGTGAGGTTGTCTATCTTTCTTCAGTTTATCTGGCAAGCTTTTGTTAGCAGGACAGCTGCAGGGGTGGCTTCTGGGAGAGTACACCAGAAGCTACCTCATGGTGGACATAGTCCCCGTGATAGCAAAGTGAAAAACACTGCACAACAGCTGCAATATAGGAGAAAAACATGAGATAAACAGCTCTGCAGATACTAAGGTCTATAAAGGAGGGGGAAGACAGGACCCAGGTGCCCAAGAAATTCCCCTCCAGCCCTTGGAAAAGATTGGTGAAGCAGGTTGTCTCCCTACAGCCCATAGAACACCATGCTGGAGCAAATATTCACTGAGACTAGAAGCCCATGGAAGATATCATGCCAGAGTACGTAGAAACGCCCTGGAGGAATCAGCAGCCCATGACCAATGTACACAGGAGCAGCCCTGTGGACAGAAGCACATGCAAGATCAAATTTTCTGGCAGGAACTGAGACCTGTGGGGGCCCTTGAAGGGCTGTTCCTGAAGGACTGCAACCCATGGGAAGGTCATGCTAGAGAAGTTCTAGAAAGACTGCAGCTCATGGGAAGGTCCTCACCATGGAGAAGGAGAAAAGTCCAAGGAGGAAGGAATTGCAGACAGAAAGTGCTGTGAACTGACCACGACCCTATCATGCATCCCACTGTCTACTACTCTGCATGGGAGAAGGTAGAAGATGAATTAGAAGGGAAGGGGTGAATTTGAGCTTGGGAAGAAGTTGGGGGTGATAGGAGGGTGGGTTTAGGATTTTTTTTAATTATTATTTCTTGATATCCTATGCTGTTGTTAATTGACAATTAGTTAAATTAATCTTCCACAAGTTCAGTCTGTTTTGTGTGTGATAGTAGCTGCTAAGTGATCTCCCTGTCCTTATCTCAATGCATAAGATTTCACCTTATTTTCTCCCCCTGCCTTGCTGTGGAGTGGGAGACAACTCTCGTGGCCACCTGGCTATTAATCCACCACACTAGTGCTTTCACAGTCAGCTGAAAATGAAGTCAATATTTGAAAATAAGGAAGTATAGTAAAATGAAAACTATTTTGTACTCAGATACTTGTATAACTTGTGATCAAATTTAAACAAATTTAAACAAGCTTGTTCACAACAATGCTTGACCTGAGTTAGCTTCAGATTGTGAAACTCATTGATAAGGAGTTTACATCTTCATTAAATATCTGAAATGCCAATATACCTTACATTTTTATTAAATATAAGTTTTACTTTATAGATATTATAAAGTATCTGGCACCATACCTAAAGCAAAATTTAACTCTTGTAAGTGGATATTGAACAGTAGTTACCA
Source organism: Sclerurus mexicanus (assembly GCA_013396755.1). Lineage (NCBI taxonomy): Eukaryota > Metazoa > Chordata > Aves > Passeriformes > Furnariidae > Sclerurus > Sclerurus mexicanus. The sequence goes on from VWZF01003129.1 coordinate 58,113, forward strand.
CAGGGAATGGACAGACTGACTTGAATCAATTTCCTGTTTTTCAATGTACTATAGTCTATAGCCTAAATGTAATATATTTTGTATAATAAATCTGACAGTTCAAAAAATACCTCTCCAAATCTACATCTTATTTTAGCGGTTTCTCACTATAGTTCTTTCTTAATTACTTTTTCCCAAACATACCCTAGCTACAGCAACATATTTCCTCTGATTAACCACTATTTTAGCTGCAATTTTCTTAGACATAAGTTGCCAAGATGTGTCTCATTGTAGGCTAAATTTCTGGATGTGCAGGTTTTCAAAACTGCAGTACTATTGAACCAATAGTACTTGCAGTACTTGCAATCCAGACAGAATAAGTAGCATTGGATAGCTAGTTCCACTGTTACCTGTTCTTGCTTTTTTCCCTGCCTGGTCTTTTTCACTTCACAAAAAGTAGCACTAGTTTGGGGAATTTTTTTATTTGTTTGTTTGGTTTTTTTTGTTTGTTTGGGGTTTTTTTAACCTCGATCTTTCTTAGGAACTTAAGATGACTCTGCTGGAGCTTTTGTTTGGTGTTCTTAGCTTTAGCACATTGATTTGCTTGCTTGTTTGTTTTGTTTATGCTGCCAACAATACTTTTTTTCTTCAGTGTACCAAACACATAACTGTCAAATTATTCAGGAAGTTGCAAGATATGTTACTTATATGGAAAACATAATATTTAAAGAGACAATATTAAGCACAAAGCAAAAGCAGAAAATAAAAATACAGTACCCAAGGACAAATCTCATTCCCACTCTCCAATGTTTTAACTAGTATTCCTGAAAAATAGAGACATTGTTTATTTCTAATATTAATTCCATTTGTCTTTAATTATTGTTCTTTTTGCAAGGCTCAGAATTCTGAATGTGATTTTTTTGTATACTGGTGACAAATTCTAAAATGCTTTTGTAGTAAATTTTTGGCCGGTGGTCACTCCAGCAGAGTTTAATAACTGATTGAAGATAGATCAGACTACTTTCAATTCTGTCAATTCATTTCTGTTCCATAGGTTTCAAGTCTTATACTTTGCAAAGCACACTATTACTCTCACTGTAGCCTTTTTGATGATTACTCTGTTCCATTATGATATCCTGTACATACTGAATTGTTGCAATGCATAAATCTTAGAAGTCAAGATAATGTGTTAATAAAAATGAACAATGAAAAAGTATTAAATTGAAAAATGTTACATTATACTTAACTATTCTAATGGTTAGAAAATAACACAGTCCGTTCAACATGATTTTTTTCAGATTTCTCATTGGTAAAGCAGTAAATGGCTTGCTTTTAGCATAAGACTATCTTCCAGTCCAAGTAAGTAGAGAATGATGATTTATCCAACAGGACTATTTAGATATATTTCTGGTTCTGCAGTACATTCTAGTTTTGGGCAAAACTCTGGACAATGTTTCTGATCTTTTACACAGTGATGTGAGTTGAATATACTCATGATTCAGTCCATTACTCCAAGTAAATAAGTTGTAGCACTTGCTGCTGAGTGTTTGGATTTGAATCATGAATTTCATCATAGAATCTCAGCTCACAAAATACTTGCTATAAGCTATCTCTTGCATAACAACAGCTTCCAATGCCTTCTTCACAGTCTTGTTCCTCTTGATATGTTTTATTTACACTGGTGAATTTTCATCTCTGCTTGCCACAACTTTCTGATGGTTCTGTACTAGTTCAAGAAAACAGGACATATTGTAAATATTCTTACCCACCGACTCACTTCAAACATCAGCAAATAGAACTGCTTTAAATGTGACTCACTTTAGATGGGCATTCCCTAACAACACTGATTTAGATGGGCATTCTCCAATAACATTGCTGCAATATAAAAACTTTTTCATCATGGAAAGGCTCTCATTTCTGTAAGAAGACTCAAAATAGACAGAACATAATTTCAGCTCAGGGATAAATGTCTTACCTTCTTTATCCCCAAAGAATGTGGAGTTCAGGAGTGCCTGACTAAGGCTTCAAATTTCATTTTTGCCCCTTTATCATAACTATTAGAATTATGTTGGTTTAATGAATGAAAAGGTTTTAAAACTTCTCTGTTCCCTGGTGTTCAAGAAAATTCCACAATTACAACTACTGTGTGCAATGTGATAAGTTTTTTGTTATTTTTTTTCATTTTAGGGAATGGTTAGGCAATTCAGATTTTTGCAATTCACATATTGAGTTGACTTTACAAATAAGGGATACAAAGCTGTCAGTGCCTCTACAATCACTCTTATTTTGGTTTTCAGTGATTGAAATACCTTGGAATCTTTATTTTTGGGACAGTTGGGGCTGGGAAGAGACAAGTAGTGGTTTTAGGGCTGGGTGGTGTAAGACTCCAGGGTCCAAGCTACAACCTCACTGAAGGGGTTTTACTTTAAAAATATACAAGCTTCCAAAAATTCATCCGCTGAATTTTGTAAAAGGGCTTTCAGTTCTTTTGATACCTTAAGAGAAAGTGCAAAGAGGATGCTGCACACATTTCTGAGGATGTCAAAAATAACATGCTTTTACTGGCAAACTTAAGAACATACAGGAACTTGGCAAAAGTATAAAGGGCAATATCCAATCAAAGTAAAGCATTCCACAAAGCATTGACTTAGCACANGGATAGAAAGAGTAGCACAGGGTGTAATTTCTGTGCCTTTACTGATCCACTTTCTTCCTGGCCCCCCTGATGAATATTCACTTTTCTAAAACTGTATTTTTTGATAGCAATGTTTGTGCAGTTCACTCTGTGCCTTACCATTTTGATCTTTCAAACACAAAACCAATTAGAGGACATTGCCCATTCATCTTTTGTTTACTGTGGTTGAAATATACTCCAAGGCTTACAGCTGGAGCTGTATTCTCTTATTAAGGCTTATTCTCCACTTAGGCTTTATTCTTGCTTGGCTTGAATCTCTACTTACAAAACTCTACTTTATACGTAGCAATTTTATCTTTTTTTTCCCATTCCTTTTTTTTTTCTTTTTTTTCTTTCACAGTAAAGCCCAATATGTAGTATGAACTTCCACAGGGTGCTACTGCAAATCCAAGAGACAGAACAATGTGAAGTCAATCTCACTAAACCTGAGTTACATTAGCAATGCTGCTGGTATCCTAAGCATGTGGATCAGCTGATGCTGCACTATATTTTTTCATCTGTACGAAAACCAGGAAGACTGTTTATCTCAGATCATGATGTATATTTCAAGACATTTGGCTTGTCCCCCTACATTTACACTGTTGCGTATCATTCCTCCAGATGTCCCATTTTTCTTCCTTTTTTTGTTTTATTTCTACAGCATTTTCATAAATCAAAGTATCTGACTTAGTTTCAGAAGGCATACTCTCTACCATCTAACTCAAGGACTTATGAAAGTCAGATATACAGAGTACTGAAGTAAGCAAATGTTTTTCATTGCAGAAGACTATAACCACTGCAATAGATTTCTAACATCTCAGAAGTCTTACTTTTCAAGCCACTTAAAAAAAATTCCTAATCATAAATTTAACNTAAAGGGCAATATCCAATCAAAGTAAAGCATTCCACAAAGCATTGACTTAGCACATGCTAATCACTACAATTTAGCAAAATGCAACTCACCCAGTCATAAAAAATACCCACTCCCCCCAAAAATACCCAAAATATCAAAAAATGAGATTAGGAGAGGAAGAAGAAAAAGAGAATTAAAGCTACCAACTGGAGCCCCATGCAAGTCCACTTTACATGTGTCCACACATTCAAAGATGAAAACCACATGTTGCTGCTTTTATGTGCTCTGGCCCCCAGTGGCCACACCTCCCTANATATACTCCAAGGCTTACAGCTGGAGCTGTATTCTCTTATTAAGGCTTATTCTCCACTTAGGCTTTATTCTTGCTTGGCTTGAATCTCTACTTACAAAACTCTACTTTATACGTAGCAATTTTATCTTTTTTTTCCCATTCCTTTTTTTTTTCTTTTTTTTCTTTCACAGTAAAGCCCAATATGTAGTATGAACTTCCACAGGGTGCTACTGCAAATCCAAGAGACAGAACAATGTGAAGTCAATCTCACTAAACCTGAGTTACATTAGCAATGCTGCTGGTATCCTAAGCATGTGGATCAGCTGATGCTGCACTATATTTTTTCATCTGTACGAAAACCAGGAAGACTGTTTATCTCAGATCATGATGTATATTTCAAGACATTTGGCTTGTCCCCCTACATTTACACTGTTGCGTATCATTCCTCCAGATGTCCCATTTTTCTTCCTTTTTTTGTTTTATTTCTACAGCATTTTCATAAATCAAAGTATCTGACTTAGTTTCAGAAGGCATACTCTCTACCATCTAACTCAAGGACTTATGAAAGTCAGATATACAGAGTACTGAAGTAAGCAAATGTTTTTCATTGCAGAAGACTATAACCACTGCAATAGATTTCTAACATCTCAGAAGTCTTACTTTTCAAGCCACTTAAAAAAAATTCCTAATCATAAATTTAACCTGCTTACATTTGTAATTAATATTTATTATTATTTATTATTATGGTCACTAAGGTGACTTTAAGTAGTCATCTCAATGTCTCTTCTAGTTTCATTCCTCTCTAAAGATCTTAAAAATCTATAAAGGGCCTTATTGGAATGTCATGATGGGCAACCAGTATTTATGTTTATTTGATGTTTATTTATTTCTAAAGAAAGCAATTCTTTAGAATTTTAACCCATTGTCATCATCGGAATTAAGCATCATACAGAGAACTATGTGTATGTACACATGTAAAGTGGACTTGCATGGACAATAGCATTAATGTAAATCAATCATCTTATTAACTAATAAGATCTGTGGTATTCTGTCTGTAAACATTTGGAAATTGCAGTGCCTCAAATGCATTTGGTAACAAACTAAATTTTAAGCACAAATATTTCAATTTGTAAAAAAACCTGTTAAAATTATTATAAATAGTGCTTCTAAATTTATTCATACAGAAAATTTATTGAGGGCCTTTAGGAAACAGCAAAAAAGAGTAACTAAAGATATGGTTCAACATAGTAATTGTTAAAACTTCAGGCCCAGAGCCTGCTCCCAAATCTAGTGGTATAAATTATGTAAGCATCTGCAGCTTAGATTTTGTTTCTCCAAGAGACCTGGTTACTATGACAAATTTGCTATTTAACCTTTCCTAGTGTGCACATCTGACTATTTCTAGACTAAAAGGTCTAGACAAAGAGGCTAGACTAGTCATTCTGAGGAGCTGACCGAAACTACCTCAACTATGTATCTCTCAAAGATCATACTGAGTTCTACTGGAAGGCATTTGAAGGACAGCACAAGCATCAGTCCAGGCACAGTCAGCATGGATTCTGAAAGGGAAAATCCTGTCTAACTGATTTGATATCCTTCTACAATAAGGTCACCTGCTAGTGGATGAGGGGAATACAGTAGTTTCTTTCTGGATTTAAATAAGCCTTTTGATACTGTCTGTCACTGAATGAGTTGTTCCATGTTGAAGAACCAGCTACATCTGGCCAGCAACCAGCCACCAGTGGTGTGTCTCAGTTCTCAAGTTCAGGGGCAGTTCTGTTCAATATTTTTATCAATGATTTAAATGCAGGACCTGACTACTCCATTAGCAAGTTTATCGATGATATTTACCTTGGAGCTGCAAGAGAATCCTTGCTGAGGGATCTGGGTAGATTGTAGCACTGGGTAATCATTGCTAGCATGAAATTTACGGAGAATAAATGTCAGATTCTGCACTTGAGACAGAGTACCACTGAACACAAGTATAAATTGAGGGAGGAGTGACTGGAGAGCAACCTTGCAGAATCGGATCTGGGGTGCTGGATAATATTAGGCTAACATTAGGCTAACATGAGTGAGCAGTGTGCCCAGGCAGACTGCACCCTGGGGTACATCCAATACAGCATCACCAGACAATCAAAAGAATTGATTGTATTCAGCGTTGGCACAACCTCACCTTGAGTACTGTGTGTGGCTCTGGGCCCCAGAATTTAAGAAAGATGCTAAGGTCTTTGAACACACCCAAAGGAGTGCAACAAAACTGGTGAAAGCACTAGAAGGTACATCCCATGAGGAGCAACAAAGTCTAGTCACTTGAACTTGTTAAGCCTGGAAAAAAGGTACCTGAGGGGTGACCTTATTGCTCTCTGCAGCTTCTTGAGAAGGGGAAATAGAGAGATTCCAATGTCTTCTCCCTGGTATCCAGTGACAGTACAGATGAGAGGATCACTGACATTAAGGATCATTTTTTACCAAGAGAGCCATCAAATGTTGGAAAAGGTTTCCTAGAGAGGTAGTCAATGGGCCAGACCTGTCAGAGTTCAATAGGTGTTTAGACAACTATTATCCCCTCCCCTCTCTTCCCCTCCCATCCCCTTAACCCATCAGATTAAAGTCAAGTCCAAACAGGTAGCCCTCAGCAGAGCAGGCCATCTCAGAAATGTTCATAGAGGAACTAGGTATAAACAAAGCTACAGACATCCAATTCTGCCTCAAGATTTTTATGGTGCCCATCCAGAAACACCGTGATAGAACCCTGATAGCACAATTCTAGTATTTCTTCCAAGACTACAAGGCTACTACTGTATTCTCATATTCTGTCCACTGAAAACTTCTCAGTGAAGGCAGGTTCAGTGGAAGTCTTTGGTTATCTGAATGACCAGTGCACAAATCAGAAGTCCAAACCTAAAACTAGTCCAGTCCTAGAACTATGTTTCTGGGGTGGGAAATATGAAGAGGAGAAAGGAAAGCTTTGATACAAACTTTAATGTGGTGGGATTGTTGGTGTTATTACACAGACTCCTTTCAAGCACTGAAGGATTATTCCTTCTATTATGGTTAGCTTTTATAAGTACAAATGAAATTAGTACTGTGTATGAAAATATGAACTTATAAATTCTTCAGTATATTAGAAAAGATATTGAAAAGGAAGCAGACCATTCTTTTGCTATGTTTGGGGAAGGACAAATAAAAAGTGTTGTGCCATATGGGTGTCATATTAAATTCTTATTAGCAAAAGAACAGAAAAAAGCAGAAGAGAAGGGAGGCCTTGCATATATGAAGAACTGGACGTTACATCTCAATTTCCAACAGAAATAGGCACTTTATAAATTTTTTCTGACCTTGACTGGCAGAGGAGGATTCTATATACAATGACACCTGTTTTCTGTCTCTCTGATTGGAATTTTTGCATCTTGGATAGAAAATAAAATGAGTAACAATTATAACTCAACTAGCAAAGCACACATAATCATGCTAATGAATATTGTATGTTCAGTGTTAATGATTTCATCACTATAACAGGTAGTATAGCTATCTAATTAATAACGTTAAGCATTTCCTCAAACATGTAAGACACTCCTGAAAGCCAGAAAAGGAAAAATAAACAGTAAAACAAAGGAAAGGAAGAGAGCCTCTTGTTTTCTTTATTTTTTTTTCCTTGTCTGGGCTTCAAATGAGGGCAGGTTGGCAATATGATAGAGAAAATACACCTTCAAGCCTAAGCCACAGAATTAGTCATTGCAAATTTCCATGTTAGTTACATCTCTTGTTGGTTTATTTTTATGTGGTTTGTGATTTAAGCTACCTGAAGCAGTAATTTACCTAAGAAGCATTTGTAGCAAACCTGCTGAAGCTTTGTTTCCTGCCATGATTTATGAGGAAAAGGAAAAAAAAAAGGTAAGAAATAAGAATATGTTTCAAGCTTCTTGTTTCCTTGCTCTAACATTTTGTAGGAAATCACTGAATATTTGTTTAACTACTGTAACTCCTAACACATTTTAGTTACTTTGTTGTCACAATTCAGACTGAAGGAATACTTTTTAAAATAGCATCTGAATTTTTTTTAAGGTGCCTTTTTTCAACACTTCTCTGAAAAGAACTCGAGTGACACTACCCAAATCCCCTTTCCCTCTCTACCCCTTGTGTGAATGGCAGACATGAAGAATCAGAGGACTCTCAGTTTGTTTTCCACCATTTCAATAACAATGAACATTGAATTAGAATCTGGCATGGGTTTAGAAGGCAAAGTGTCCAAAAACAACATGTCTTTGGGCAGAGGAAGATGAGTGACAAATAAAAACTTTCAGTATTAACTTTTTATTTTGTTTTGTTTTAAAGGACAGGCAGAGATATTATATTAACAAAGGTGAATAGAACAGAAATTCACTGTTTAATGTGTCCTTTCTCTGTAGCTTTCCTGGTTTTCATAAGTTATGTTTTTTAGGCAAGAAAGGCAATTGCTTCTTCCTGCCCTGTTCCAATGAAGAGCCACTCCTCAGCAGCAGAAGGTCACTTTAAACTTAGCTGAAATCAGTTTAAATTCTATAAAACCTACTTACAGTGCTATAGGGAAGATCATTGTTTTTAGTAGAATAAACAGCACTCTGTAATTCTAGTAATGCTGAAGAGCTTGGAGGAAAATCTCTGAAATTTATAATCCATTTACTGCACACACACACTTGTCTTTTCTGTTTATTTTAGAGCATCACAATGACTATGCTTCTGAAAGTCCTCTTGACAGTCAAAGAAATTTAAAGTCTGCAAGTGTCAGAAGAACATTGTCTAGGTTCAGTTAAAACAAGAGTAGATGGTAAAATATGCATAAAGGTGCACATACTGCTACATAAGGGATGCTTATTTCAAAATAGATGGAATGTGTGAAGGCTCTTGGCTGGCAGAAGCATGCAAGGTGCTTTACAGAAACGACATGCACACGGTCTGTCAGGTAATAGGGGTCAGATAACTCGCTTGGTTTATTGAGCATTCCAGTGTACTTTGGTTCTGAGGATGGATAGTGACATGTTAAACTTGCCAGATGTAAGGCACAGCCAGGACTGTAATGAGAGCTGGGAGCAGAAGTGCATGTGAAAATGAGAGAGTATTTATCTTTTGGAAGGAAGAAAAAGTAAGCAAAAGGAAAATGGGGGAAAGCCATCTACTCACAGAAAATAACAGAAAAGGGTACATTTCTCTGCTGCACAGGAAAGACAAAAAGATAACTATGAATTATTATATGGGAATGATTGTATTATTTTCTGGACTAACAGTAGAGTAATGTCTCCCTTCCACCCAGAGAAACACATGTAAGAGTGTCTAAGTTCACGTTTACAACCCCCACTCACCCATCCATCCACCATCTAAAGTGGGGAATATATCTAAATATTCACTCACTGTTGGTTTTAGAGCACATCATGCTACTTCTCCTAGGCTTCTGTATCTTGCAAATATCTGAAATTTTGATATTGCTCCTGCCTTTAGTCTGACACTTTGGACTGACACTGCCAAGGCACATATTTGTACAGCACAATGTCCTGTAGCACAAAAGCTATGTAGTGTACTCTATGAAGGTCTGTTTTCTAAGACTATCCAACATATTAAGCAGCCATATCAAAGCCACAGTTTTCTGTCACAGGATGTGGCACAGGTATTTCCAACAGAATTTTTGCAAAACAATAAAACAAGTTCTTTCTTCCTATGTGTAAGAAAACCAGATATTTTGACAATGCCAACTTAACAAAACTTTTTTTTCCTGTCTTAGTTTCTTAATGAAGACAGAAAGTTATTGGAGTTTAGTAGTGAATTTTATAAAGTAGCTAAAATTTCCCTAATACAGATGATTTCCCTTTGGAATTGTGCAGTGTGTCAGCCTGAGGTAACTTTTTTTAAAAGAATACTCTTTTGAATACCATTATTCAGAAAATCCAGGTATTGGAAAACATATAAATAGCCAGGAGACAGAGGAGGTAACTTAAAAAAATAAGAAACTTTTATTCAAATAAAGGGGAGAGTTCACTGACCAAACTTCAGTGAGGTCTCTCAACTCAGTAGAGGTCACAGCCCCTTTAAAACCTTTCACCGGTGCGCTGGTCCCTCTCCATTTCTCCATTGGCTGGATACTCCAGGGTTACAGACTTCCTGACACATCTACTGTATGTCCCCCATTAGGTGCTTATTAGGTGGCTCTGAAGATCACTGACATTTTTCAAAATGGAGACCACAGCACACTTCAAAATGGAGGACAAAGCCACATGATACATTCTGTGCTGCTGATTGGTCCCCTTGTATCTGGGCAAACTGCACCTCTCTGTAACTGGCAGCTGAACAACCAGTAACTTGTCGTTTCTTACTGCAAAAACATGTACTTATTCCTAAAACTGTGATAGCACAGTCATTTTTCTTATCAAAAATACATGTTTTTGCTAGGTTCTTTGTTTTAGCATGTCCCTTTCATTTTAAAAGTTACCAGAGATATCTTTGTTGTGAATTTTTCCACTGCTGCCGTTTCTGTACAGTACACAAAAACTTCATTCCTTATTCACTGAATAGTCCACTCTTAAAATGCACATTCCTCCAATTTGGACATAAATATGTTTTTTGAAATATGATGAAAACCTTAAAGAAAGTTAGATAAATGACATTGGTGGGTCTTTGCTTGTCAACCATTGCAGTCACTCCATCATGGAAGGCCTCTAAATTGGTCAGGCATGATTTGCCCTTAGGAAAGCCATGTTAGTGGTCTCAGATCACCTCCTTGTCTTGCATGCAAATATTCCTCTGTTATCAACACTCATTTCAACACAAATCCAAAACATAGCTCCATACTATCTACTATGAAGAAAACTAACTCTCTCCCAGACAAAATCAGTACAGAAGTCTTAGGATAAACATCTTAACACTCAAAATATATTTCCAGGATACAAGAGCATTGGTATGCTCATTTCATACAAGAAACTTCATTAAGNCTCTCTTCATTTCCTCTTTTGATATTTTGGGTAACTTACAACTGGATGGGTAGTATTTTGCTAAATTGTACAGGTTAGCATGTACTAAGTCAATGTTTTGTGGAATGCNCTAACTCTCTCCCAGACAAAATCAGTACAGAAGTCTTAGGATAAACATCTTAACACTCAAAATATATTTCCAGGATACAAGAGCATTGGTATGCTCATTTCATACAAGAAACTTCATTAAGCCTACCACTGCTATTGAGCTAAACTTGCCTCCTTGTTTTTTTACTTCAGTTTTAAGATCCTCCCTAAAACAGGCAACATGTGTGAGACACTGGTTTGTTATATTTATTATTGGCTCAGACCAACTCAAGNTAAAAGGCCTCCTGAGAAAATGTGTGTAATGTAACTCTTTTGTGCTATCTCTTAAGGTTTTAAAAGAGCTGAAAGCTCTTCTAATAAATTTGATGGGCGAATTTTTGAAGACTTGTATATTTTTAAAGTAAAACCNGGTCGAATTTCACAGACGTGACGTGATCCTGGTTCCACATCCCAGCCCTTGTGAACCTTCGTGGGCAGCCCTGGGACAGCCTCAGTCCCTGGACACTGGGAGCACTGCCACACCCCAGAGCGCTCAACCCAGTCCTGGATTGGCTGGCACATGGGAAGTCCTGCCTGGGGGCAGGAGGTGTGGCCACAGGGGGCCAGAGCACATAAAAGCAGCAACATGTGCCCTCTGTGTTTGTTTGTACACTGCCATCTTCCTGGACTCCTGGATCTACACTGGGTCTAGGGATAGTAGCTATAATTCTCTCTCTTTTTTTACTTCTTCCTCTCTTCATTTCCTCTTTTGATATTTTGGGTAACTTACAACTGGATGGGTAGTATTTTGCTAAATTGTACAGGTTAGCATGTACTAAGTCAATGTTTTGTGGAATGCTTTACTTTTGTTGGATGTTGCCCTGTAAACTTTTACTAAGTTCCCTTATTTTCTAAAGTTAGTAAAAGGCCTCCTGAGAAAATGTGTGTAATGTAACTCTTTTGTGCTATCTCTTAAGGTTTTAAAAGAGCTGAAAGCTCTTCTAATAAATTTGATGGGCGAATTTTTGAAGACTTGTATATTTTTAAAGTAAAACCCCTTCAACGAGCTTGTAGCTCAAACTCTGGGGTCTTACACCATGTTTTCCCCTTAATTGTCTTATGCTGTAGTGTAAAGGTGGCATCTTTTTCACATCCTTTCGATAGATCTTCATTTTTAAAGAGAAAATTCCCTAGTAACTATATAACTATACCTCTTGCCACAATTATTCCTAATCTGATGGCAATTTTGGCTCTAGAAGGTGAGCTTTAGAAGACATACTTTTGTACATGGTTATTGAATACATAGATATTGGACAAGATGATTCCATTTTAGAAAACCTGAGAAGTCTAAAATTTTTGAGGAGTTGACTTATATTAAGAACATTTTATATTACTGGTTGAAGAAAGTGGATAGCAGTTCTGTATGAGTCAAATGAAAATCCTGATGGTAAGATTTCCCATCCTTTTGTAATGATGCTCAGCAGTAAATGAGAAGTTATATGTTGCAGCCTTATTAGAACACATCCTGTAACTTAGAGTAAAAGGACCTGCAAGGTAGGTGTACTGACAAATTCTCTTGATTTTCTTGACAAGAAGGGAGAGATGTAGGGGCCCTGTTTTTAGGTAGTAATATCTATTTCTAAACAAGAACCTTATGTATTATGATCTAATATGATCTTGTTAAATCATTAGCTGAAACTTGGCTTTAATGTTTGTAAATCTCATTTGAATACAGTTTTCTTTCATTCATCTCAAATCAACAATGAAGTCATTAGGAACAGCATCAAATTAATGGTATTCTGGATTTGAGCTGTATCAAAGGCTTATTCACAATTCATTTTTGGCATTTCCTGTGGCAGTTACTCCTATCTAGGGAGCAATGCTATGCACAGGAAAGGATCCTCAGCTGTATTTGTGTAACAGTGAAAGCAGGATAAAAAATTAACCTGTCAGAAAAGGAAAACAGCAGCAAAAAAATGCCCACAGTGCCAATGTATTTGCTACGCTGGCTCAATATATTCTTATTCCAGACTACACTGACCTTATGAAGAATGATCTTCCCCAGTTTCTGTGACACTTTGCTGGGTCTGAGCCTTAACTGGGGAGGAGGATGCTACTGATTTAGATTCCAGAATATTCAGTCAGTCTGCTTCACTCTGCATCACCCTGCATGTACAGTATCTAATCTGTTACTTTGGAAGGGACTGCAGCTGCTGTTAAGTGATTTATCTCAAGTAACCTCTGTACTATGACAGCTCTGAGATACTAGAAGGTCCCAGTAGTGATAAGAGCAGCCACACTCAGCACAAAGTGCACAACTGCATATTCATGTCAAAGTGGGGTTTGCCAAATAAAATCTGCAATGCTGTGATTAATCAGACAATTTCTTTTCGTACACAAAGTTCATTAAGAGTCCAATGTAGTCTCTAATCTGTTCTGGGGTAATGTTATTGTTATCTCATGAGTGGGCATGAACTTTATAAAACATATAGACAAAGGGAGAAAAGTTTCCTTTGTTGTTTTGTGGTTTTTTTTTTCTTTTTGGTTAAAACAATTGTTATTCAAACATGGACGCTTGTACTAAGAAAATTGATCTCATTTTATTTTACAGCCTTGAGATTAATCCTAACAGCAACAATGAGAAATAAAGCCTTATTAGCTGAATACCAAAGGTCCATAATATTTGAATGTTATTTTAAACTGCCCATTTTTGTATACTTCATATCACATGGCAACTTTAAAATTAACTTTATAGCATAAAAAACTATTTCCAAAGGTTTTACGCAAATAATAAAAAAAAAAACCACAAAACAAAATGTCTTTAAAAGGGACATAATGATAGGAAGATATTAAAAAATTTCATGTGTTCCATTATTAAAAACAAACAAAAAATTAATGAACAGACAAAAGGTCAAGTTTTCAACATGTCTGAATTACTAAAGGTCAAAATTTTGTTTGGCTGAATTGAAATGGATGGGAGTCAAGGTTGGCTTACAGTTGGTGTTATTTCAGCAAATGAACTTTTCAGAATCCACTTTTCCCTCAACTGGCTGTACTGAATAACATCTGTTCCCTCAAAACTAAGTAGCCTTGTTCGGTTTCTAGAAAGTGTATCCTCACAATAAAAACTGTCAAATTATGCTGTACTCTGTGAGTGAATATTTGGACTTTGATTTGAGTCTCTGACCCCACTTGAAGAATTGATATTTAGACTAAAAAAGAAATACACGGGTTTTTTAAGCCTTTTACTGAAAATCAACTCTGGCTGCTATCAGACTTCTTTGATGACTGTATTGGGTTTATGTGGCAACATTTTGGTAGTGAGGGTCTGCAGAGGTGGTTTTTATGAGTAGATGTCAGAAATTTCCCCCATGTCTGACACAGCCAATGCCAAATAACTCCAAGAGGGACCTGTAACTGGCCAAGGATAAGCCATCAGTGATGATGGTAGTGCTGTTGGGATAACACAACGTAAGAAGGGAGAAAAAGCTGCTGTGCAACAGCAGCTGAAAGTGAGGGGTGCACATATGTGACAGAGACAGCTCTGCAGACACCAATGCCAGTGAAGAAGGAGGGGAAGGGGTGCTCCAGGCACCAGAGTTCAGATTCCCCTGCAGTCTGCAGTGAAGACCATGGTGAGGCAGGATGTCCCCTGCAGCCCATGAAGGTCAATGGGAGTGCAGATATCCTCCTGCAACTCTTAAAGAGCCCCATGTTGGAGCCAATAGATGTGCCCAAAGGAGGCTGTTATCCCATGGGAAGACCACACTGCAGTTGACTTCTGGCAAGACCCACACTGGAGCAGTCTGTTTCTGAAGGACTGTACCACATGGAAGAAGACATATATTGATACAGTTTCTGGAGGAGTGTAGGTGGGACCCACACTGGAACAGAAGAATGTGAGGAGTAAGAAGTGGTGAGGACAATGTATGATGAACAGACCACAACCCCCATTCCTATCCCCCTGTGCCACTGTGGGGAAAGAGACCATGAATTGAGAGTGAAGATGAGCTCAGAAATGAGGGAAGGTTGAGGGAAATGTGTTTTAAAATTTGTTTTTATCTCTCTTTACCCTACTCTGATTTGACCGGCAATAACTTATATTAATTTCTGCAAGTCAAGTCTGTTTTGCCTGTGACAGCGACTGGTGAATGATCTTTCCCTGTCCCTGCTGATGCCTAAAGGTTTGGTGTATATTTTGTAAATTTTTAGAGTTTTAGAAATATAGGTTTTCTTGCTTACATATTAAGTGGTGTTAGAAGATACTAAAGTAATTCTCTCACACATTCTCAGGCTTTCTGAAGGTCATGATGTTTTTCAGAGACACCTGCAAGATAACTTGAAGTCAAAACAATAGAAGAGCCCAGAAACCCTTGGAGGTGGTCCAGGGGCCATAGCCTATGACCTTGATGGGTGGACCACCGAGAGGATTAGAAATGATGATTGGTTATAGATATCTAATATGTTAATTGTTAGGAAGAGTATAAAAACTGTAACCTTTCTGAGGGATTTTTGGACGCAGAGATCCTTGTTGAAACAATGCGCGTTTTGTAGGCCCAGCAGAGGCCCAAAGCCTCCAAACTTCCAGTAAAGGTATTGTCTATCTTTCTCCATTAATGTTTTCTCTGAGTGCCTGTCTTCTAGGATTTTAGGCATCACTATCATGAAATTTTTTCTATTTTCCCTCTCCTCTCCAGCTGAGGATGGGGAATGATAGAGCAACTTAGTGGGCACCTGGCTTTCAGCCAAGGTCAACCCACCACAATGACTTAAACAAAATTTCTGAAATAGGAAACATTGAATTTTTAGTTAAAGTTTAGTAGAAACCTAGGTTCAGAATCTGTAAGTTGGTTGTAGCTATTGGTATAGTAAGGATGCAATAGCTTTAAATCTGAAATACTGAGTTGAAGAAGCAGAGTTCAAAGACCTCCTATATGTCTATAGGTTTCCTACATGAATAATAGGACAGAAGCATACCCATCAAGAAAGCCAGTGCATTCAGTCAAGAATATGTAAAGAGAAAAATGTATATTTAAAACCTGTTTCTATCATGAATTTAAGCATACACTGCATCCATATGAACATAGAATTTGCAGCCTAAATCTGCTTCTTTAATGTAATGTCTTTGTAACAATTTGTGAAATAAATGTCTCAGCCAGTATGTGAATCTTAGTTGCCCCAAAACCTTTGTATGTCCAAGTCTCAGCTTTAAAATGTATCAGTATACATATTCTGTTCTGCATCATCCTGTTTGCAGTGATAAATATTTTTGTTACAGTACTGTGAAGATACATCTTTTTCTCTCCAGTCTTTCAGTGTCAAAATGCTGCAAATTATTTACCTCATTCTCATAAATGTGTATATTAAAAAACTGTGACTATTTTATCTCTTTTAAACCAGTTGTAGCAAAGGAGTGATTGTGCAAAAATCCATTTGCAAAATCATGGAAACCTACATGCATGTTTAAAAAAAATTATTACATTCTTTATTGGTGTCTAAAATGGCTTGTTGATGGTTTTTTTTTTTAATAAAGTGTTTTAACTCTAGAAGGCTGAAACTTCCTTTTCTGTCATATTTATGTCACCCATTCCTTTTTTTCCTGGTTGAATTACCTATATAGCAATCATGTGTATGATACTTTTAAAGGTAGGTTGAACAAAAACTGTGGAAAGAAAATCCAGTAAGTAAATAGCACTGTATAGAACGTGTGAATTGAGTAAATTGAATGAGTGACTTCCAACAGATCTTGTACCAGATATCTGTGGTTCCATGTCCCTAGGTGTCATATTAGTTCAGGACTCTTGTAAGATTTATTTATATACATTTAGATATACAGAAGTTCAGTGTGGCTTGGTAGTAGTGAAAAAGACTGTGCTACATGTTGTTGTGGAATCTTTAAAAATTCACAAGACATCAACCCAAATTGCAGTATTCTTTCTTTCTGCATATATATGCCTTTAAATTTTAGATAAAACAAATTGTTGTAAAGATGTTCTGCCATAAATTACAGCTGACAGTGGAAGTGATTAAGGCACATAGTTTTATTGCATGCATTAATCTCTACAACTTTTGCCAAGTCTAATTTAATTACCCGCAGGTATACGTTTCTTTAATTTATTACCTTTGTCAGTAATCAGTTGCACTGTATGCTGTTACTTGCAAAAGGTGAAACCCAGCTACATTCATGGAAAAACAGACAGTGAACAGCAAAATAAAACACTAAGTATCACAAACCTCAAGTGTATTGTAATACTGTTAAATTCACATATGAAATGAGACCATTTGATCATGAAGGACAGTCAGATATCTTGACTGAGGCCAGTCCACTCTCCCAAACAAAAACAGTTGAGAAGGTTTAATAATTTTCTGATATGGAAACAGCTGCTCAGATATATCAACCATACATATTTATAATTTTTTAACCAACTTTGTCACTATTTGGACCTGGCTATTTATTGCTTAGATGAAAATGCAGTCTTTTCTTCATGATCTTGATCAAGTGATCATGAAAACAGATGTTAATTTTGATAGACTAATATGAGGACCCCAATTTTCAGCATGCCCATGACTTTATGATCCATGTACAAGCTATGTATGTTCTTCAAAACTTTCCGTGTAACGTAGATGAAACATTTTAAGAATTTTGTATAACCAACCGAACTGCCTGTTCTAGTACTCTAGTTTTTTTAATTTGGTGAGAATATAGGTGTTTTATCAAAAAGAGTTTTACAAAAAAAAATAATGCACCTTTACAAAAGCATTACTACAGATTACTGAAACTAACGAATATTGCTATAGTAAGGAACTTTTGTTAACACTCAGCAAATGCAAACTTCATGCAACTTGAGTACCCACAACTTACAGAAAATAAGTGTTAAGTTACCCACAGGAGAAAAAAGAAAAGGAATAAAGGAAGAGTGATTAAGAGAAGAACGACTAAAGAGATAAAAAGAGGAGAGAAAAATGTAGTTACCAGTTGAAGGTCACATGTTGACAGCTTCAGGAGAGTAGGCCAGGGCAAGATGAAGACCTTGTGCATGTCTGTTTATAGACTTTGGTTATTGTGGCCACTTTCTTCATGTGGGAGCTTTGGTTCACTGACCACTCCCTGTCCCCCAGCCAAAGTGAGGGGTGCCACAGCCAACCAGAGGCTTCAGGGAGTGTGGTGTGGGTGGGCTACCAGATGGGCCTTAATGATTGACAGATTCCCCATGCTTGCTCTGTGCCATGTGGCCTCAAACTCCAGTGGACCTCTTGGCTGACTATGTGAACACTGTGCTAANACAGATTACTGAAACTAACGAATATTGCTATAGTAAGGAACTTTTGTTAACACTCAGCAAATGCAAACTTCATGCAACTTGAGTACCCACAACTTACAGAAAATAAGTGTTAAGTTACCCACAGGAGAAAAAAGAAAAGGAATAAAGGAAGAGTGATTAAGAGAAGAACGACTAAAGAGATAAAAAGAGGAGAGAAAAATGTAGTTACCAGTTGAAGGTCACATGTTGACAGCTTCAGGAGAGTAGGCCAGGGCAAGATGAAGACCTTGTGCATGTCTGTTTATAGACTTTGGTTATTGTGGCCACTTTCTTCATGTGGGAGCTTTGGTTCACTGACCACTCCCTGTCCCCCAGCCAAAGTGAGGGGTGCCACAGCCAACCAGAGGCTTCAGGGAGTGTGGTGTGGGTGGGCTACCAGATGGGCCTTAATGATTGACAGATTCCCCATGCTTGCTCTGTGCCATGTGGCCTCAAACTCCAGTGGACCTCTTGGCTGACTATGTGAACACTGTGCTAAGGGCCTGGTCCCCTTCCCTCACACACACACACACAGACATACCCCCACAAGGTGCTTCAATAATAGCTGATCTGGTGTGTAAAAAGGAGCATTGTCTGGTCAGTATTTTGGAGTTAGTATTACACAGTCTCATAAAGTTCAGTGTCTTTTGCCTACAAAATCCCTAACTTGGTGGAAGATTGTGGGGTTTTTGGTTTGTTGGTTTAGGGTTTGTTTTTGGTTGAGGTTTTTTGTTTGTTTTTGGGTTTCGTTTGTTTGTTTGTTTTCATTTACCCATGCAATCTATTCTTCTAATGACAGGTAGGGGGTTTGTTTGTTTTGTTATTAAAATTAATTTCATTTGTGATTAAAGTATCAGGATGAAATTGGTTAATGTTATTGGTTATTTCCACAATAACATGGACAAAACTAAGGAACCAAAAATTGTTGTGTAGGTGAGCAACTGCCAATGTCTCAGAGCCAAGTTCTGTTTCCTCTGTCAATCCATAAAATTTTGTATGCTGAAACTTCTCAAACAAATGTATAGCTGACAGAGGAATTCCTTTTTGTTTTTTTTACATAACCAAAGAATTTTTACTGCCTACTGGCCCTTAACTAATGCACAGTAAACCATTTCAAACAAATACAATATTTAAAAAGTACACAAGGGAAATAAAAGAGGCTTCCTAAATTGCACAGTACGTGCAATTATTATTAAACTTCTTTAGTGAATACATGAAAATACACTGCTTACTTGTGGTCAGTGGATTTAATTACTTCACTAGCTGACAGACAGAAATATGCCTTCCCATGAAGTAAATATGTTGTATTATATGGCTATAAATTCAAGAAAATATTTTTTAATATGGTGCATGTACATTATTACTGTTGTTGAACAATAAATGCAGTAGCTCCCAGTCTCTGAGAAACAATAGAACTAATTAGGACTTGCAGACAAGAGCATGATTGTGTTCTATGTTGTGTCAAACTTCTTGAAAAAATTGATAGCATGACTCTGAAGGGAAACAGGGAAGCTTTCAGTCTGAAAATCATATGATACACCCTGAAAGTGGAGAGTGTTATGTCTATATTTTATTGTGTCTTTTTTTCCCTAACATAGGCATCATAGAGTGAAGGTTATTCTAAAAGTGCTGTTACTTTCCAAAAGGTTATAAGGTGATAAGGAGTGTGACTGACTGAGTGAGAAAGGAACAGCTCCAGGCAGCATTAGGACAGGTTATTTATTCCCCTTGCAGCTCAGAAGAGGAATCCCAGGCCAAGTGGAATAATGCAGAGAAAGGTACTATGGGGCCAACAAGAATTCATATTAGACAACTAAATTAAAGATAACACTCATCAAAGCCAAAAAACTCATGTGGCCTAGGGAGGTCCAGCTTCACAGGAAGAGTATCTATAAGTTCAGAACAAAATAGAAAGTGTAAAATAGCTAAAACCAGTGAATGGACACTACCATTCTCAAACTGAGAATCAGCATAAGACAAATAACATAATCAAAAGTGAAGGTTCTTCATAAACCTGTACTATCCTGTATTAATTTCCATTTCTCATGCAGAAAAATACTGCTGTGTTTAGAGACCAAAAAAAGAAAAAAATTATTGGTTAGTCATGAAAGCCTTTAATACATTTAATCAATTTACAGAAATAACCTTGTAATGTAAGATACTAAGAGACAGCTTTAAAACCTACCTGAACGAGAAGTTAAAATGTATACATTTACTGGAATAGCTTTCAAAAGCCAAAGTATTCTACAACAGCTATTCTGTTCAATTTCTCCATGAAGTCCAAAGGTCTAAATCCATTGTCTTTAAGACATCATAGATTATATGGGTTGGTATACTGCTGTATTACTCAGACTACATACTGCTGGCCAAGAAAGTTTTTCACTATTTCAGAGATCCTCTCTTTATCTCTTTTCCTTCCTTCTATGTGCAGATACATTGCCAGAAGCATCTTGGGTTTTGACACCAGCATTAATGAAAGACAAATAATGAGTTACAGATAGAGGAAATAGCAGGATTAGGGAGGGTGGGTGGTAGGTGTAATGTGATACAGGCTTCTGTAAGTAATTGTACAGCTTTAAAAGTCATGTTTCAAACTTTAGATACACTGAGAGAAATACACAAACTGGTCACCCAGATAATACAACTGTGAGTTTACAGTCACAATCATGTCATTTTTTGCTCCCATGTTGTACAAGTTTGGGCTAGGGTAGAGTTAATTTTCTTCAGTGTGGCTAATGTGGGGATGTATTTTCTGTTTCTCCTACTGCAAGGAGAGTTAGGGAGCATGAGAATTTGGAAGGAGAAACAGCTGGGACAGATGACCCCAACTGACCAAGCAAGGATGTATTCCATACCATATGAAATCATGCTTTATATGTAAAGTCGGGGGAATAAGGAAGAAGAGGGGGGATGTTTGAAGTGACGATGTTTGTCTTCCCTACTAACTGTTACACGTGGTGAGGCCCTTCTCTCCTGGAAATGGCTGGACACCTGCCTGCCCAAGGGAAGCAGTAAATTACTTCCTTGTTCTTATTAGCTTGTGTATGTGGCTTTTGCTTTTCCTATTAAACTGTCTTTATCTCAACCCATGAGTTTTCTAGCTTTTACCTTTCTGATTCTCTCTCCCATCCTGCTGGTGGAGAAATGAGGGAGCAGCTGCGTGGGGCTTGGCTGCTGCTTAGGGTTAAACCATGACACATGTAATTAAAGTTGAATCTATGAAAACAGTATAAAGAATGGAAATTTTGCCCTACATATTGCAACAGAACAACAATGAAGAGGCAGGAGGAACACTGCTTGTTGGAACAAGTTGTTGCCTGTTTACTGGAGATGGGGTTAAATGCATTCATTTTAAGTTCAATCTGGTGAAATAGGTGTTCCTTGCATTCAACAAACAGATGAGGAATATTTACTCTGATCCTGGTTCTTCCTTTCTACTTGTCATAGTTATTTAAACACCACAATAAAATAACTGTACTACAAGATTATTTCTCAGATTAATTACCACTCAGAAGTAACATCCATTATAGAAGAGAAGCATTTAACATGTTGGAGAGCAAAAGTTTACTTTTACTTTTTTACTTCAACAAAATTTTAAAGTAGAAGGAAAATGAGGATATGCAATCATTCTGGCATGGACCCATACACTAACCATCTAAGTAGAATTGCCTAGCCTCTTCAGAGACCTGCCTTGAATCAAGATAAACTGAGCTTCAGTGTAAAGTCACCTTCTGTTTTTTGATTAAGAGACAGAGTGCAGTAACATCACTCATCCCTTTAATGTATAATCATGCTGTAAGTGTGACAATCTCCAATGAAAAGTCAATAAGAGAAATTAGGTATGGGTGACTAGCAAGTTAAAAAGCTGACACTGTAAACAAAAGGAATATTGTTAATTTACCATGAATTTTGTAACAACTCTAATAAAAGAGAAAAGAATTAAAAAATGAATAATTTTTAGGAGCAAAGGAGATGAATAATGTGGAATACAAAATTTGAATAACATTAAAACAGAGAAAATAGAAAACTATTTACCCCATCCCTATGCAACACAACAAGTTCTTGTTGGCTAGATCTATATGAAATCATTGGCTTTGCTGAATACAGAAGGATATGATTTGGTAACCAACCACCTGGATTTGTAACAGGCAAAAGTTTTTAAGAACTCTTTTCCCAGAACTGAAAAAACTGACCTCTCTATATCTTAAATTAATCTCTCTCAAACTTAACTTTCAGGTCATTCTACAAATTAGATACAATACTATTTTTTGAGACAGTAAAATTATTTTCTTTATAAGTAGTCTGATCTGTACAGAACTGATGAAGCAGTCTCTCATAAAAATGAAGGCTCAATCTCAATGAGAAAAACACATGAGTAATGTTACGCTTAAAACTTTGCCTATCGCAGAGCAAATGTCTATGCCAATAGTAGAATGCCAATACCAAATCTACAATTAGCAGGATATAGGCTCATTAAGATATTTCCTTTTTTAATTCCTTGTTGTGACTTCTGAGGGAATGAATGATGTTTTCTACCAGTAATTTTTTCCACAGAGGAACTTGGAATCTGTTCAGGATCACATTTTCAGGAGTCATTATTGTTAGCAGACATTGTTTTCAAATCACTGCATTCTCAAGCAGGTTGTGCACTCAAAATGGAAAACATGAAAACTGGAAATTGACATGCTTTAGAGGAGCCTGAGACAGAATGTTTGTCCACTTAGTAGCTCAGGCAGAACATGTAATTATTTTCATATCTTCTAGGAACATTGGTTTAGTGTTAGATTGCCTTAACATTGTCCACTTACAGTGCATTTTCATTCTGTCATTCAGAACTAGCTTAGTGAGCGTGTTAGATTTACTTTGAAATTCCATAACAGATTATTGAACAATTCTATTCACATAGAAAACAATTACTTTCCAGTTAAATCTTCCATAAAATTTTCTCATTTCATGTCTCCCTCTGCTTTACAGGTTATTTTCATGAAAGAGGGTATTACTGTAAGGGTACGATAGCAGTTTGGTTGCTGCCTCATAAGGCTGTTTTAATGAATTCAGGTGTTTAGTATTTTTCAGAATATCATCTTCTAAAAAATTTTTATGATAGAGATACACTATATACAAATACAATATGTGAACAACAATACTGCTGGAGAATACAAAGATAATCACAATTTTTAAGAGAAATTTTTTTTGTCAATGGAATTCTGAAATTAATAGATTTTTTTATTAATATCTACATGTTCATATAAGTGTTTACAACTTCTCTTTATTCTGTGATGAAGGAAATTTTTTCTAAATCTTATAGGCAGAAAGGCCAATGAAAGATTAAGGTCACAAAGGGAAACACCCTTAGTCATTGTTAGCATTGTAATGCTATTTTAACAAGACAAAGTTTACTTTTTTGGTGCTTATCTTTCAGAAAATATCATTCTGAAATAGCTAAGTCAATCATGAGGGACAACAATGATGAATTCAGAGAAACAGAAATAGCTTCCTGGTATATAGCGGATGAGAAATCACCTTAGTGATTAAACAAAGAAGTCAAAAGAAATAAACCACATAACAAACCATAAACTTCTCTGATTCCTTTGCCATTGATTTTTAAAGTCCTTTGTAGAAGTCATTATAAAGATGAGTAGAAGTGCATATTTTTGCACCTATTTAATGAAAATTCTGTCTATATCCCAATTTTTTTTTTTATTTTTTTTTTTAGCTTAAAGTATTTTAAACTCTCAGAAAATAAGAGGCTTAACAAATGGAGCATCCTACTGTATTTAATATAATTAATGTAGCATCACATAGTAACTTTTAAG
Source organism: Sclerurus mexicanus (assembly GCA_013396755.1). Taxonomy (NCBI): domain Eukaryota; kingdom Metazoa; phylum Chordata; class Aves; order Passeriformes; family Furnariidae; genus Sclerurus; species Sclerurus mexicanus. Next base: position 82,056 of record VWZF01003129.1, read on the forward strand.
TAAAATGCTGAGATATCATTAGGGTAGATAGAGTGTTATGTGGGTTGAAAATTGGCAAGACTATGAGGATCAAAGGTCTATGAACAGTGGCACAGTCCAGCTGGAGGCCAGTTACAATGGGACTCTGTCAGACAGTTGGTCTGGTATCAGTGTTATTCTCCTAATATTTTGTTATCTGTTTCATTGTCTTAATGAAACGTAGATGATTGGATAAGCTGCACCCTCAGCAAATCTGTGGATGGATACCCATCTGAATAAGTGGTCAGTACACTGGAGGATAGGGATAATATGCAGAGGGGCCCAGACAGGCTGGATAAGGGGGAAGAAACTCCATGAAACTCATCTAAAGCAAAAACAAACAAAGCCCTGTCCCTGGGATAGACAAAGCCCTGCAGCAGAAAAGACTGGGAGTAACTGGCTGGGAGCAGATCTGCAGAACTTCCACTGAGGACACCATGTTGGCAGTGTCCCCTCGCAGCAATATAGCCTCTTGTGTGGGCTTGCAGAAGCAGACATGCAGCCAACAGGTCCAGACAAGGATTTTGTCCAGCAGTTTGTGATTCTTGAGACACTCCTGAGTGCTGTTCTGAGCTTAGACTGCTCTGCATGACAGACACATTGATCCCACAACAGCCACTGGGGCAATCAGGGCTGGAACACTGGACATTCAAGGAGAGGCTCAAGGACTTGAGTGTGTTCAGCCCTGAAGAACCACCTAATGTGAGAGTACCTCTCTTTCCACACATCAAGTGGATGACCAGCAGGATAGGGCCTGGGGAACCAAAGTACTTCCCACTCTAGGTAAGTCAGATTCATGACCACTGAAGAACCTGAAAGTTCATAAGTCTGTGTGGACCAGTGAGATGCATTCCAGAGTCCTGACGTAGTTGTCAAGCCACTCTTGCTAATATTTGAAAAGTCATGGCAGTCAGGGGAAGTTCCAGGTGTCTGGAGAAACAGAAAAAAATTACCCATCTTAAAAAAAGGACAGAAAGGAGAACCCTGGGAACTACTGACCTGCCAGCCTGCCCTCTGTGCCTAGGAAGAATATAGAACAGATCCTCAGAGAGGCTATGCTAAAGCACACAGAGGACAGGAAGGGGATTCAAGAGTGATGAATGTAATTTATCTGGACTTCTGTTAAGCCTTTGACATGATGCTCCACAACATCCTTCTCTGGAAATTGAAGAGAGGTTGATTTGATGGCTGGACAGTTCAGTGGATGAGAAATTGGTTGGAAAGTCACATCCAGAGGGTCAATGTCCAGATGGATATCAGTGACAAGTGGTGTCCCTCTAGGGTGTGTCTACTGAGACCAGTACTCTTCAAAGTCTTTGTTAATGACATAGACAATGGGATTGAGTGCAACCTCCGCAAGTTTGCCAATGAGACCAAGCTGAGTGGTGCAGTTGACACATCTGAGGAATGGACTGACACACCAGAGCGACCTGGAAAAGCTTGAGAAGTGGGTCTGTGAGAATCTTGAGGTTTAACAAGGCCAAGTGCAAGATCCTGCATCTGGGTTGGGCCAATCCATGGTATTGATCTACACTGGAAGATGAGCATATCAAGAGCAGCTCTGCTGAGAGGGACAAGAGGTTGCTACTGGATGAGAAGCTGGACATGAGCTGGCAACATGCACTTGCAGCCCAGAAAGCTAACTGTATCCTGCATCAAAAGCAGAGAGGCGCCAGAAGGTCAAGGGAGGTGATTCTGCCCCCGTACTCCTCTCTGGTGAGATGTGAGTCCAACTCTGGGTTCCCCAGCACAGGAGCACTCCCTGCTGTACTGAGTCCAGAGGAGGGCTAGCAAGTTGATTAGAAGGATGGAGCACTACTACTACGGGGAAAGGCTGAGAAAAATGGGATTGCTCAGTCTGAAAAAGAGAAGACTTCAGGGTGTCCTAATTGTGGCCTTCCAATATTTGAAGGGAGCCTACAAGAAAGATGGAGAGAAACTTTTTACGAGGACATGTAATGACAGGAGAAGTGGCAATGGTTTTAAACTGAAAGAGAATAGGTTTAGAGTAGATATTAAAAAGAAATTCTTCTCTGTGAGGGTGATGAGGCAGTGGAACAAGCTGCCTGGAGAAATTGTGGACTCCCCAACCTTGGAAGTGTTCAAGACCAGGTTGGAAGGGACTCTGAGCAACCTGGTCTAGTAAAAAGTTTCCCTTACTATGGAAAAGGTGTTGGTACTAGATGATTTTGATGTCCTTTCCAACACAAACCATTCTGTGATTCTATGAAGATGGAGCTATACAGTGAAACAAGAAGAGAGGACATACAAAAGGGAGCTTTAACAAAGGTAGCAAAACAAATTTTTTACACATTAGTCAGGGATTTAAACAGGTTAGCCAGAAAGGCTGTGCAACCTCCATCCTTGATTGTATATAAAAATCAATGGGAAAAGCTCTAAGTAACTTGATCTGATTGTGTTTTTTTTGGTCACGGTACCAGATGACCACCAGAAATTATTTCTAAAGTATATCTTTCCATGATTTTGTATTAAAGAATGGTTATCTCTGCTGTGGTTATTTTATGGCTTGTTTGCAACATGTTGCACCATCTGGCCTTGCATTTACATCTGAACCCCACATAATAATTCTTTTTTTCATTTCAAATAATAGGTCTCCAAGCCTTATATTTATCTTATTTCTCTTTGAAATGCTACTTGCACTGTGCACACCTCCAGCTGGGACTAAAGCCACTCATGACACAGGATTCAGAAATAAGGGAAGAAAGCCTTTTGGAAATGCAGTTTGTCTAGTTTTGTCTGTATTTTAAATGTTATGTGGTTTATTCCATGACATACTTTCTAGGACACTCCTGATTTTTTCAAGGTCAGTGACACCCTAAATACCCAGGATGTTTTCTAATCAATGTGTAATGAAATACTAAGATTGCTGCCTTCTGAAATAGAGTAAAATGCATTTATATTTCAATATCTAGTTTCTGACAAGAATGAGGAAGAAAAAAACACGTACCATGCTGCAAGTTTAAAATTTTAGGTACCTCATCCTGAGACAATCTTTATAAATTATTAAGTAATATTATCAGTACGTTTTCTTATTACCAAAACTAAAATCTAATTTAAAAAACAATGACACCACAGATAAACTTTTCAGCTGGAGAGAATTATGTCCATTTTGCAAGGTCTGAAAAATCCTATCTAGACTAGGAAGTCAAAATCACCGTACAACACAAAATGAGTTCCCCAAGTTATAATTAAACATTCCACTCATTGGTGATTTCTGTATTGACAGCTCAACTGACATAGGGTAGTGTGGACTCTTGATTCCTGTGATTACCTTTGGGTGCCCCTTTGTAACATAGTTTCAGAATACTGCCAGCCATTAATCAAACCAAACCAGTCAAGGGGCTTTTTGAAGTATCATGAAACAGATGAACTTGAAAATGTCAGTATTTGGTGGGAATATGAGGTTTTAAAGGATTAAAGGATATTGGGCAGACAAGAAGAATGAAAGAAAAGAGGACACATGTATGTATGAGGGGAATGAAACCCCTGTCTGTCCCACTGTGTGCAAGTAACCTATATATTACATTAACTCTTCACTGTTTTTTTGCTTCCAAGAACTTTGTTTGGGGGGAATTGTTAGATACTTTCAAGTTCTGTATGCTATGCCTATTCAAATGTAAGACACATTAGAAGAAACAAAGTTTTTAATGGTTTAACTCACTCTTTGTGTTTTTGATATATAAAGAAAAAGTGGAACTTTTACTTCTGTTGCAGCGAAAACACACACTGTTAGTTGTATTTTGCTGCTGGAAGCTGAAAGACTGGGTTATTTGCTTTCTCTCTCTCTGGAAGTAGCTTAATGAAATGGAAACAACAGTGGCATCAGTGTTGTCTCCATACGTTGAAATGTGATGTAGAAAAGTTTGCTTCAGGGTATTTCATTACTTATTTCATTGAATAAAAGATGCATGGTGTCAAACACAAGACCTAAATCACCTTGTGTTCAGGTGTCTTCTTACTGATCAGCAACTATGAGATAGAAGAAAACTGTGAGAGATATCTGCTGAAAATTATTTGTGGCAGAAGTCTATTTTCCCTTGTGGTTTTGCACAACAGTTTAGTAATATTTTCAAGCCTTTCCCTTTCCTTATGCGGAGTTTCTTTCAAAGCTTTGGCATAGTACTGTTCTTACTTTACTCCAAAGGACAAACCTCTTGTGATTTGAAGCTGCTGACATCTTCTTTTAGAAGCCCTGTGATGGTGATTATTTTGCATCACAAAGGGAGTCCATATTCCTTATAATTTATACTGAAAGCTGTATTACTGTCTGTGGATTTATATAAGAATTTAAAGATTCAGATTACTTATAGGAAAAGCATTTCATGGACTTAATATACCATATCTATACAGGGGAAAATCCTAGCAGTTTAGAGCCACTGGGTATTTTTTACCCACATTTATAGAAAACCAATAGATTTGCCTCCCTAGGGGAGGTGAAAAAGATTAGAAGACAGAGGAAAAGGAACCTATCAAGGATGCCTTTTCAGCATCAGAACTTAAACAGTATTTTTTCATATTATTTCTGCCCAAAAAGCATAATAAAATTGTAAAATATTTTCTGTGTTTTTGCATTTCAATTTAATTATAGTTATATCCTCTGCCTTCCTCAACTGTAACTAATACTTTGTGTCACAAAAACTAAAAAACAAATCAAATCAAAACAAAAAACTAAAAGAAAACTCAAAAAATAAAAATATTCCTGAAGATGTCATCAGTTGCTGGTGGGCTGAAAAAAAATGCATAAAATTTGTACTGTTTCAAATACTATACAAAGTTCCCTAAGACGGTCTTCAGTAAATAAAGTAGAAGTTAAACATTTTATGTAAATAAAGCATTACAATAGAAGAATGCTATAACAAACCAAGAGATTATGCTGTTTTGCTGAGACATTTCTTAACAAATCAATCTACTCTTTTTTAAATAAGGGATAAGAATATGTTGTTCACCTCCTTAAAATGTGAATTGACTGAAGCGTCAGCTAGTGTAAATAAAGCTATGACCTATATTTTAAAAAATTGATAAAGTATTATGTACTGAGAAGGTAATTTCCATGTTTTTTTCAGAGATAAATGTAAGATGATAGATGTCATCATAACATTTACAACAAATTACTGCATATTATCAAGCTATTGAAACTACATGTCAGTATAGTATTTGCTAAGGGTAAACAAAGCAGCACTCTGTTCCAACACCATGATTGCCAAGTGTTTCTCAGAAATAAAGCAAAAGTAAGCTTTGGGTAAATTACAACTATATCTTAAATGCTGATTTAAAATTCTCCATATTTCTAATGAAAACACTTCACCCAGCCTTACAGCAGAGTGTAAAATTCTAGATATCTTATGCTTTTGTAACAAATGCTTACAGGCCATCTGCTCATTTGTAATGTCCTCCACTTTGCTTTCTTCCCCTTCTCTTCTGCATCTCAACTGTTTGTACAAGTCAAGAAATGAGAAAGCAAAACATGAGAATGTTGAAATGTATGGGGGGAAAAAAAGGAAATTTTACATGTTTCTAAGAAATGTTGTTTTAGCTCTAAAGCAAACATGGCTGCAACATTCTGAATGTCAGATGGGCAAATGAAGATAGATCAGATATGTTTTGATCTGTCCAAACTCTCAGTTTTGTTTAGTATTTTGGCATTTTCTAACACAAACTAAATATTTTTTATCACCCCTTGATCTGAAGAATTACTTCGGCTTTGTGAGATTTTTGTTTCTAATAAAATTATAAGCTGATGATGAAATACATATGTCTTAAAGTGGGCAACAATTAAATGTGAATAAAGAGTTTCTGCTCCACCAGCAAGTGCGATACCAAGTAACAGGTTGCATTCACTTCACTAGTTATTCCAACTATATTTTATAAAATAAGTTTAAAAGTAATTTTTGCCAGATTCATGAAGCCATGATTCTGTGCCTTGTAATTCTTCACTCTCTCTTTCTGCTCCTGGTTATTTTTTTGTTGCTGATTTTCCTGATTGACCTATCACAGAGTGATTGATATTGACCAGTACTTGTTCAAGTTTTCTAGACAAGTCCAGGCATTTGTCAGTGTCTCCAAGTACAGGGATACCACAACCTCTTGAGGAAACTCATTCCATTGTTTGATAACCCTTACAATAAAATCCCTTTTTCTTCTGTTTAGAATTATTTTCACATATCTCAGTTGGAGTCACCTGCCTCTTTTCTTCTCTGTGGACACCACTGAGAAGTTTAGTTCCTTCTTAATTCTGTACTAATACGCCTGAAGAAGATCCTCATGAGTCTTTTTTTCTCCTAGATGTACACTCACAGGTCTCTCAGCATCTCCCCATCTGACAGATGCTCCAGTCATTTTATCATCTCCAGGGTTCCCTAGGGGACTCTCCAGTATGAAAGATTTATAGAATAATTTAAGGTGGATGAGACCTTTTAATGGTCATCTAGTCCAACCCTCCAGCAAAGAGCACAGGCATCTTCAACTAGATCAGGTTGCTCAAAGCTCCAACCAACCTGACCCTGAATGTTTAAAGGTGTCCTAGCTTTCTCACAGTTGTTGAGAGGGGTGCAGAGCCTAGAGCCATGTGGGTGTGTCTAGGTTGCTATTCTATATCACCCACATTATCACTGGCAATGTGGCTTTGGGGGAAAGGAAAGGGAAACACATAGCAGAAGTGGTTCTATTTTTGTGCCTTTTTTGACAGTGCAGCACAGCACAGTCCTGCTTGGTGGGTTTATCCTCATTGCCTTTCACTGTCTTGGGCTCATGGGAAAAAGATGCCAGCTGCAGTAACATCTGCCATTTTCTCCTTTGTCTCAGGAAAGAGCCACATGACCACCAGATGCAGTAATGCCTGTCATTTTCTCCTTTGCCTCAATGGCCACCCAAAGCTGGGTTGGGATGGCGAGTACCTTTCTGTATATAAATCAACCTCTCTTTTGTACACTTTTGTTATTAAAATTGTTGCTGTTACCATTTGTTTTCCTTATTTCATTACTTTTTTACCAGTAATTTGTTATTTCAGCCCATAATCTCTGCCTTTATGCCCCTTTCTCATTGGAGGGGGTGGGGGAAGGGAAGCAACTGCTTTAAGTTCAAGTTCCAGCTGATTTTAAAACACAACACTAGGGATGGGGCATGTACCACCTATCTATGGGCAACCTGTGCCAGTGTTTTAACACCCTCATTGTATTTAATTTAAATTGAATCTCTTATAGTCTGAAGCTGTTGCCCTTTATACGATCAATATAGGACCTTGTTAGAAGTCTCTCCAGCATTTTTATAAGCCTCCTTTGGGTACTGGAAGGCTGAGCAGCCAGCAGATCATCTTTGTGATCCTGCTCCAACAGGTCCTTATCTTTCTTAAATTGGGGGTCCCGAGCACAGCATTTCACATGGGGTTTTGTGATAGTGGAGGAGATGGGGATAAACACCTCCCTTGACCTGCTGGCCATGCTTTTTTTGATGCAACCCAGGATACAAATGGCTTTCTGGGTTGCACATGCACATTGCTGGCTCATGTCCAACAGCATCCTCATGTTCCTCTCAGGTGGGCTGGTTGCAATCTATTCATCCTCTTACATGAATTTGTGCCTTGAATTGCCCCAACCTGGGTGCAGGACCTTGAACCCTGGTTGAGTCTTAGGACCTTGCTCTGGACCCACTTCTTGAGCTTGCCAAGACCCCCTGGATGGTGTCTTGTCTTTCAGGTGTGTCAAACACACCACTCATCTTGGTCTTTGAATTTGTTCAGAGTTTCACTCAATTCCTTTATGAAGACTTCATGAAGACATCAATGAAGACTTTAAAAAGTATACTGGTCTCAGTACAGACCCTAGAGGGACACCACTTGTCACTGATATCCATCTGGACATTGACCCTCTGGATGTGACTTTCCAACCAATTTCTCATCCACTGAACTGTCCAGCCATCAAATCAACCTCTCTTCAATTTCCAGAGAAGGATGTTGTGGAGCATCATGTCAAAGGCTTAACAGAAGTCCAGATAAATTACATTCATCACTCTTGAATCCCCTTCCTGTCCTCTGTGTGCTTTAGCATAGCCTCTCTGAGGATCTGTTCTATATTCTTCCTAGGCACAGAGGGCAGGCTGGCAGGTCAGTAGTTCCCAGGGTTCTCCTTTCTGTCCTTTTTTTAAGATGGGTAATTTTTTTCTGTTTCTCCAGACACCTGGAACTTCCCCTGACTGCCATGACTTTTCAAATATTAGCAAGAGTGGCTTGACAACTACGTCAGCCAATTCTGTCAGGACTCTGGAATGCATCTCATCAGGTCTCATAGAATTATTATGTTCAGGTTCCTCAATGGCTATGAACCTGATCTCGTCCTACAGTGGGAGTCCCTTTGCCCCACCAACCCCTATCCTGAGGTCACTCAGCTACCTGAGAGGCATGGGAAGAGAGGATTCCACTGAAGAATGCAACAAAAAATTTATTGAGCACCTAAGTCTTCTCTTCATCTGTAGTCAGCAATTTGCCTGCCTTGCCCATAAGGGAAGTCCACTTTCTTTAATCTACCTCTTCTGTCTGACACACCTATGGAAGCCATTGTTGTTACTCTTTGTATCTCTTGCCTAGCTCAACTGCAGCTTTGTTTTGGCCTTACTCACCCCACACTGACACAATCGGATTGTGTCCCTATACTCTTTCTCATATACCTGTTTCTGCTTATATCACCTTTGCTTTTTTCCCTTTAGTTTGACAGCAGGTGTATCCATGTCTTTCTTGTGCGAGACAGTCCAGCAGGGAACACAGCACCCAGATCTGTCTTACTTGATCTGAGTACTGTCTTCTTTGATCCGCTTGCAATGGCCTTCCTAATGCATCAGGACAATGCTGTCCCTCTTTGCTATAAGAGCCTATTGCTGCCTCATGGTCAACTTATTGTTCACTGAGACCAAAGCTTCCCTCTGCAAAGCTTCACACCAGCTGATGGGCCACTGACATATACTGATGTACGAGGTTATTCCTTCTCAGTTGCAGGGTGTTTCATTTTCTTTTGTTGAATTTAATGAGGTTTCTCGCTGTCCATTTTCCCAGCCTCTCCAGATCCCTCTGAAAGGCATTGCACACGTCTGGTATATCACCTGCTACTTCCAGTTTGGTACATTCTGTACAAGATGGCCATATCTTTCTAGTATAATCAGTGACCTCATCTCAGTGATTGCTACTCTGCTTCTTAAAAAAGCTATTTGTATTGCATATTTCAGATTCTACCTAAATACGTGAGCTTATATTTTCACTTATGGCTACTATAATTTCAGTTGTCTCATTACACAAAAACATTAAATGGCTTCTTCTAGTTTACCCTGACAGAAAGACAGATGTTATACTACCCACCTCATTCCAAATGAAAATCTACTATTTTACAGCAGCAGTTTAAAATCTACTTGTATCTTCTGAACGTGTCTGAGAATGACACTAAAAATCTTGGCTTTAAATTTGCTTGCATTGAATTTAACAGGCATATTATCGTTAATTCCACTAAAAGAGCTAAGCCAATGGTAAGGGCTTAGGAAAAATCCTACCATATGTGATTTTTGAATATTCTTAACTCAGATAAATAGAATTTTTTCTCTTGAAGACTGTACTAGTGCTTTTTTTTTTTTTTTGCTTTTTTTTCCACTGAAGGCTTAATTTGCCCCAATATTCAATATTAAAACAAATCTTTGCACTGTTGTAAGAATTATCAGAATATAATTATTTGGTTTGCATTTTTTTGTGCTTATGAACAGAAAACACCTTTACATCATTTTTTGTTCAAAGGAAAATATGCAAAAAGTCAGGCTAGAATTTTTTTATAAACTGTGATATGGATTTTGAGCATGAAAGTGGAATTTCTACCTCTGTACAATGTGTACAATTGTACATGTTTGGAACACATTCAAAATACAGTTGCAATTTCCTTCTTCCTTCCTTATTCCAGATTTCTAGAGGAAATCTGGCAATCTACCATGCCTTAAGAACACCATTACTGATATTCAATTATACAGAGTTTTAAAAAAAATTTATGTTGTACTTCAAATAAATAAAAAGCAAACTTTTTTAAGAAGTTGTAAGCTGTGTTTATCAATTCTTTATGTTTTATTACATGTTACTTTTACACTGGAAGGAAGAACTACAAATCAAATTTATAAAACTTTTTGTGTAAAACCATTTGTTGAAAGAATATATTTACTGTCAACATATGAAGACCAGAGAAATTTTTCAGTATCAGAATACCTTAACTTTTATTTTGACAATATGATCTGACCGGCTTGTTGAGAGGAAAACAAAGTAGAATTTTTAGTCCTTTTATTCTCCTACATCTCAAGGGTCTGCCTTATTTTCCTTGAGGAATAGGTGGAACAGCAAACACTTATGTTCAACAGGTAATTCACAGGCATTAAAAACAAAACAAACAAAAACATATTTGCTGCACTATGAACAGAACTTTATGAAATATGAAATGAATACTCAAGGGATATTGTATTCACTGACTTTGATTTGTAGGGGTTTTTTTAATCTTGGTCAGCAGAAAATGTATTTATCTAGGTTTATCTTTATTGGTTTCCCTGTTATTGTAGTGAGATATGGCAGTCTTCCCTAACTTTGAATGTCATTACAGGTGAATTACTGTCCAGAGAGTACTGGCAGTAATTACACTTTTCCAGCGTCTACCAAAGCCTTCCAAAGAAAGATCACTCTTTGATGATTTCTTTACACCGTTCTGAGGGACATGCATTTGTCTTGACACTGAGTTAAAAATACTCTTTACTAATAAAGTAAGAAATTTCTGACAGTGAGAACACTTTGCTATAAATTCTGTGCTTTAGGACCAGGGCCTGGATTCATTATTTACTTATATGTTGCCTAACACTCAACCAAAATAAATAAAATCAACCCTGTTTTATTTCTGATAACCATTAGTTGAACCTGATACAATCTGTCTATGGAAGGTGGTGTCAGTTTTATCCATGTATTAAAGGGACAGATTACAGCTGCATTCCAGTGTTAGTAATTTTAAAGCAATATTTTCTTAGTTTTCAAGTTTTGAACGGAAAATCAGTACATCAAACTCATATTCATATGATATTGCAGAATTATTCAATACTTTTGCTTTCTTCATTCCTTGCCTCTGCTTATCTCAGTATTTTAGTTTTGCTGCCACTTGAAAGTATCAAATTGACTGATATAAGACATGAAAGAATGTGACAAAGTCATCAAATGCCTTTATACTAGCATCTTTTCCAGATGATGTGCTAAAAAAGGTTCTGTGTCAGGAATAGTGACTTGAAGAGAATATATAATCTACATTTACATTTTTTCTTGCATATTGAGAGGGTTTGCATGTTGTAGAAGCAACATCCAGTTTTAAGTTGTCTCATTCTCTTTCACTTCGGCTACTTTCCATGTCTCCCCGTTTCTCTTTTTCATAGCCCCAAAATGATAAAAATGAACAAACACACATTTTTTGTGTTTGGTCAGTAAAATAAAAACATTTGGATATATAGGGGGTGATAATTGAGATGCTTTTGTATAAACTGGAAAATAACAACAAGTTCTGCAGAACTCAGTAAACAACTTAGCCTCTTTTAAATGTAGTGCCAATTTTTTCCCTTTTATATTTTTATGCTATGTCGATTCATGTTTACACTGAAGTTTTGCAAAACAACAAAATCTCTATTTTAAACTCTAGGTATAAAGAAAAAAATGTTTGAATAAAAAGATAGCAGCTTGCATGAATTTGACAATGTTCTTTTGTATTGTTTAGGAATAAGTATCAACAAAGTGGATGTATATTTGTTGCCAGCAGATTAAAGCACTGCCTGTGCCTAAAGATAGTGTGACTGAAGATTTCAGTATATATTGTACTGCATGTATGGTAACTAACCTCACTACCAGAGAGGATGAAAGTGGTATATAGAAAGGAAAGATTCACCGTGGATTCAGATTAGGAAAAATGTAAATGCTAAATGGCAGACATTTTTTGCTATGCTGCAGAGTGACATGTACATGCCTCAGTACCCATCACAGTTGACCAGTCAGGGGCATTTTTTTTTTCTTTTTTGCCCCCTCATATAATTTAATTTTAAAAAATGAAGTAATGGTTTATCAGATGGTAGCTACACGAAACAGTTGGGCAGGATTACTTAATTATCTCCTGATCCATGGGTGACTTTTTCTTTTAGAATACTGAAAAATCTTGCCTTATGAACTGTATATGAAATTACGATCTGTTCTACCTTATCAAAATTATCAGTGCAGTTTTGTATGTATGACCTTCACTTTTATACTGTTCACTTGCTTTTAAACATGCTTCATACTGAACATTAGGTTTCAGTTTCTGGCTGAGTCTAATAACTCTACAGAGAGAGGTTGTTTTACAATGATGCAGTTTGTGGCTCTGTAATTCTAATGTTTTCTCTGTCTTGACTCTGCAACTCTGAGCCAACATAGCTCACTAACTGCTTAGAATATTATGTCAGAAAAGACAAAAACCCACTTCTCTACTGTGCTGCACAGACTCAACAGTGTATATACAAATACTATAATCAGAACAAGTAAGGGACAATTGTGAGTATGGAAGATTATAAACAGGGAAAATTATTTCCATTTTCATGTTTAAAAACCACTCACATTGATCTTACTTCCTAGCTTTTTTTACACTTATGCCATATCATTACCTAATTCTTGCTGAGGAGAAGTAATTTAATAGATATAGGGCTCTTGGACTAAGAAATCATGTGGAATAGTTTTGTGATTGCTCCCCAACCAAAGAATGAGCAAGAAAAAGACAGATATTCCAAGAAAATATGAATGACTTTATTTGGGAAAGATCTCTTCTCCTAGTTCAGAATGATGGGATTAGCACGTGGATCTTGTTCAGATTAAAGGACAACACAAAAAACCCCATGCTTTTCACTACATTTATGTGATCCATATGATCTTTGTCAGTTAATACTTATCAGGCAGTTTTGACTCTATCAAAAGCTTTTCTAGATTAAAATACACCTGTTTTCTCAGATATTTCACATGGCTTCTGAAAAAATAAGTCCAGAAGACCAAAATCTACAGTAGCCAAAAGAAACTCTGGCCAGAAATTGCACAAAACATCATAGATTTGAGATGCTTATTCCAAGCACAATAAAGCATTCATGCACAATAAAGAATGTGTCTTCTCCATGAGTTTTAAATGTCAGGAAGGGGGCATCTACAGGATGCACTCAGTAAGACAGTTTTGTGAGAACTTAAGTAAGCAACAAATTTGAATCCTACAAAAAGTTAGAAAGCTAAAAAGGTAACTAGAAAAGGTATTGATAGCCAACAATTGCATGATCTGACAATATTCTGAGAATTTCCAGAGGAGGAGATTTATCAAGTACTCTTCCTGAAGTTACATTATAATTGCCATCTTTATTTTCCATTATTTTGCATGTCTTGATTTTTAGTAAATCAATCAGGAGCATAACCTGTCATGAGTCCTAGGAGCTACTTTGCTATTCTCAAACTAAAAATGGTACTTATGATAACATATAAATTTATCAGTTATAAAGCAACTGAAATGCAAAAATAAAGAATTGCATTCTTTTCTTTTATAATTTCTTAATATTTGTTAGTAATTACAGATAATTTTAAAAATTTTGACAGCATGCATTCTCTAAAAAGGGAAACAGGATTTCAGAAATGCATGATCTCAGTAATCCAGTCCATTGAATGATATCACACAGAGAATGGATAGTTGTGAAGAATGTTTCTTACACCTACATGGCCTGAGATAAAAGAAATATATGTATGAGGAATATATGTAAGAGGAAGCGATGTTTCATGTTTGCTGCAGGGAAAAAGCAACTAAAATGGAAAAAATCAAAAAACCCATCCCAAACAAAACCACCAAAACAACTCCAAATCCTGATCTAAGATAAAAATCAACAGCTATTTCTATGCGTGAAAATTCCCACCACTAAGGTGTACAGGTAAGTGAAAGACAGAATTTTTTGAATAATATACAGAAAACATAAACAGATATTCTAAAAGTGTGTTAAGCAAATGAATAGAGAGAGAGAGCAAGTAGAAAAACAGACAAATAAATCAAAGAATTACAAGATGCTAAAAGAGCAGCAGTCAACTGTGTTAAAGATGATGCATTCTGTGACCTGTGGATAGGAAAAAGTAACCTGGTACCAGTTATTTTGGTGCAACACAATAGGCCAAAGTGAGACTAGAACATCCAGGATTGGACTGTGAGGAAAATAACTGAAATACCTGGTAATGCACTTATGCATTCTGTGCATATTGATACAACACACTCTACATGTTTCATTTCTGTAACTGTATGGTTAAACAGTTCATCTCTGTGACTGTAAGATGTAAATCAAAACCAAATCTGTTAATAACTTCTATGACATCAAACTCCAGGGTTTTTTTTGTGTATTTGAATTCTACGAAGTGTCTGTAGGTGAAGTATATTGATATATGCACCAGAAACAAGGTTGAATAAAGTCAGGGAATCTCTATAGAGATTTGTATAGTGTTCAGTCCTGTGTTTATTTTTTTTATTACTATTTTTTTCTTTTTTTTTCTCTTTTTTTTTTTTCATTTTGTATCCATTTAAATGCTTATACTAATAGGGAAAAAATAAAGGGATAAAGAATTTCAATGTTGAAATGATTTTGACTAATCTGGTTGTATTCCTCAATAAAATTTGGCAGGAAGAAGTCAGAAATGGCCTGAACACCTGTGCCATATGGGCACAGAAAGGCTACTGTGGACCATATGTTGGGAAAATGGCCCAGGAAGGATTACCAGTCACAGGATAGGCAGCATGAGGAGCTATGCAAGGAGCTTACCTGTCAACCATAGCCACACAACCCAGAATTATCAGCATTTGAGACAACTGCTGAAACAGCTAATAATCTGGGGTGTATTGACTGGTAAGGAAGAAAAGCCTATCTGACCAAATGGTGTCTGAGTATATAATTCATAGACTTTAATTGGGAAATATCAGTGCAGTCAATGCAATTTATAAATAATTACTTTTAAACTAAAATCAACTATACACAAGCTAAATAACCAACAATCTCCCTACAAATTATACAAACTGTAAAATAGTGGCTGGATTACTAAAGGGGGAGGACAGGGACAAGGATGAGGCTGAAAGAAGAAAAGTAAATGATTCTGATGAAAAGACTGCAAGTCCATATGCAATCTTCAAAAGTGGAAGCAGTCAATTCTGTGAAAATCCAACTGAAAAGGTAAGCTTGACTTTCATTTAAATACAGTTTATTCTTACGCATAAGTTATTCACCAAGTAGTCAGTGCAGAATGCTGTAGAATTCTATTAAATAAAAAGGATAATTACTAAGTATTGTTACATAGTAGTCATTTAGAAAGAAAAGACATGTTAAGGAAAAGAGAGTATGGATACAGAAACTCAATCAAGATTATATCATTCTCAAATTTTTCTATAGTTTTTTTTTAAATTACAGACTAAATTCATGTTTTATTTTGTAGTTCAGTAGCTGTAGCACTGATATTGCTACCTGAGGAAACAACCGATTTTGATGACCTTAGAATAAATAATTAACACAACACTAATGTAATGCTATTTTGTGTGGTAGACTTGCTAAAAAACAGGACCCTAACAATACATTTCAGGTACATTCCATCACAGAATAAAAGCTCAGACTTCTGAAGTCATTCTTTAACTGTACTCTTCCCCTCCTTTAACCTTTCTTTCTCTAGTTCCTCACTGTCTGGTAAAAAACAACAACAAACCCAAACCAACCAACCAAACAACACAAAACACACACCAAAACAAACAAACAAAAAACAAAACCCCCAACAAAACAAACAAAAAAACCCCAAATCAAACTGAACCAACCCAAACCAAAAAAAAACCAACAAATCAAAAGAAACAAACAAACAAGCTGAACCCAACAGAATATTAGCAGCTACTGAAATACAAAAACTAACTTTGCATATAATGCAAATGAATAATTGGCCTGTGAAATTCTGCAGTTATTCTTAGATGTGATCATTTCAGAGAAATGTGAAGATCTGGTAACAGTAATCTCCAGTGCCTGAAGCCTAACTGAGGATACAGTCTATCTCCTGACAACCACATTAGCTCTGAGACCCAGATCCACAAAAGACAGTTGAATGACCAACTCCCACTGCAAGCTGAAGGACAATTACATCCGTAATCAGTCAGGTATTTATAAACTTCAGTATTCATTGAGTTTAGTGATCATTGAATAATACAGCTCTTCAGAAACATTAATGAGGAAATGTCTTTTCGTTTGGTACAGAAATAATGATTTAATCCTCTGCCAATGTGTGGATGATTATGGAGGGAACGGAAATGTATTTGCTTTCATTACGATCATGCCAAAGGGAAAACGTCTAAAAACCCACTCACCTCATGTTATTAAGTAGCAGAAGGAAACTCATAAATCACTATTCATTTTGAATCACATAAAATAATCATGTCTAATTGGGACCTTATTAGTTCTTTATTCATCTTGTTTTGTTGGGATCAGTCCAAAATATTAAGTCATAACATATAGTCTATCACAGAACACTCTGCTATGTGCTGGCACATCTATTGGTTTCAAAAATTCCTGTTTTTCATCTGAATACTAGAGACTTTTATTTAAAAATAGTTCACTAGAAAAGCACCTCTGCTGTGAACAGTAGTGTGTTCTGCATGTGCAGTCAACATTAAGTGTCTTTTGCTTTGGACTTTAGGATCGTTTGATATTGTATGAGACTTACATTAAATTATTCTTAACAGTTTGGAATCCAGAACCTATAATACTTATTTTTGGTATATTCTTTTCTAAAATATTATAATCAATTTTGCACTTATTATTATTAACACTTAAAAGATTGCATTTGCTTCTGTATGAAAAGTTATGCTGTCCTCTTTATTTGTCTGTGGCTTAAGTGAGATGTAAGAGATTGTTTCATAACCCTGGACTTCTGCCACGGTTTCTGAAATCTTTAATTTCTGCTAAAAGTCATAACTCTCTGAATGCAACTTTTCCTCCATATTACAATTAAATAGTCCATTTCTGAAATGCAGCCCTCAGAGTCTTTTAAAAAAGCTGACCTATATATGCTAAAACTCTGTGATCCTTTTGAAGTCTGTTCCTCAAGATCACTGAGAGCCTGTTTCTTAAAAGACATGTTTTCATATAGTCACTGGTTACAAATAATTTTCCTCACACCCGATTCTCTTGAGCAGAACAAATGACAAAAAGAGAGAAGATGCAATAGAATGCTCAATAACATTCAGCTGAAAAGGACAATAAGCACTATTTCAGCATTCACAATGGAAACTAACAATAATCCCCATTAAATACACTCAATACAAATGGAGAAAGCAGTTTCACAATTGATATAAAATTGTCAGAGCTTCACTGAAGTCAGTGGAGTTGTGCTGAATTTCGTCACCTAAACATTTGGTTTCCTGATTGGAGGGAATGTAAAGTATTTTAAACTCAAAATAATAATGAGGTTTTTTTCATGAAGGAGAAAAACTTTTCAATAAAAATGTTCTATCATGTCAGCTGAATCAATCATATGAATTGTTCTAACTTGTAAAAAGTTAAATAAGATGATGAGGCAAAAGCAGAATAGCCAATTGTAGAGCAAAATGTAGTTTCCCACTGGAAAAGCCGAATGGATGGGTTTCTGTACCTGAAACATTCTTGCTTAATGTGATACATGTTGCAAAAAGAAAAGAAGAAACTACAGAAAAAAAGGCATATAGAGGGCAGAAGTCTTAAGATCAATTAAGGAAAACACCATGAAAAATTGAATTCTCAGGTAAAGTACAGACTTCTTAGTGATGGTAAATTTGCTGCTGTATGTAGCAATTACATATTGCATTAAGTCATCAAATGAATTCAATATCATTTAAAGAAAAGTTATCAATATTGCTTTAAATAAAGTATAAAGATGAAACCATTATGTATGCTTCAAATTCACCTTCAGGAAATGTCATGTGGAAAAAGGTCACATAATGAAGTGAAATGTTGTAGCAAATACATCTGTAGGCATATTTGGTTGTTAAAATAATTTCCTGATCTTCCATGGCAACATGAATGATGTGGTGTATTTGAATTTTTACAAAAAATTTAATATGCTTCCTGAAGCACTCTGTAGCTGTGCTTGACTTTTAGTAGTTAAAAAGCTAGTACAAACCAAGGAACCTAGACACAAATGTCCACTGGAAGAATGTTCCCTACTGTTTATCAGTCATGCCATAATATAGAGAAATATTTCTGATGTTTTTCACATTATCTGGTAGAACTTCAATGTGCCAGCCTTTTCATGGACATACAGTGGCACAGACTTTTCCAAGGCCACAGTAGCTTCATGGTGTTCTAGCACAGACACTTTGAAGTGTACTGGTTCCAACATGGGCTTATCCTTGGGCCACCCTTTCAGGGGTTTACTTGTGATGTATGCATAACCATGACCACAGATGCCTTAAAGTGTACCTCTTCCCATATGGATGTTATCCTTTGACTTCTGTTCACACTGGAGTTCCAACTTGACCTGCACAGCAGCACAGAAAGAGCAGCAAAGCCCTAGTCATCTGCCAATCTGGGCAACAACTTATTAAAATGGTCCCATACACAGTAGAGTAGATGGCAAAGAATAAGCAAACAGTAAAAGCAAAAAGCAGACACTAAAAACTGCTGGGTTTCCATATGCAGTGAAGCAAGCGAGCCCCATGACAAGCACAGGAACCTTTCAGTTAGTGGATGAACACCTATAAATTTAGTCTGTCACACTCCAATCAAATCTGTTGTTATCTCTAGCCCTTGAGTCCCATATTGGGTTTCTAACAAGTACTGCTGTGGTTTAAGCCCTCTTGGTAGCTAAGCACCACACAGACATTTACTACCTTCTAGCACATTGGGATAAAGAACTGAAAGAGTAAAGGTGAGAAAACTCATGGATTGAGGTAAATAGATTAACAGGTAAGTAAAAGCCACAAACCAAAATAAGGAGTACTTTCACCGTTTCTCATGGGCAGTCAGGTATTTAGCCATCACCAGGAAGAAAGGGTTCTATCATGGGTTATGGTGACTTGGAAAGACAAATGCCATCACTACAAGCATGCCCCTCTTTCTTCTTCATCCCCAGCTTTATATAACAAACCTGATACCATATGGTATGAAATAGCCCTTAGGTCACTTTGGTCACTTGTCTTGGGTATGTTCCTTCCCAACTTCCTGTGCACTGCCAGCCTCTTCACTTGCAGGGAAGGATGAGAATCAGAAACAGCCTTGATGCTATGTATGGACTTCTCAGCTGTAACTAAAACATGACTATGTTATCAACACTATTTTCATCAAAAATCAAAAACACAGCACCATGTGAGCTATGATGAAAAAAATTAGCTGTGTTTCAGCCAAAACCAGTCTAAGTAGAAAGAAAGTAGTGATGGGTATGATGCCATGGTTTGATGATATATATTCTACTTGGACCAACTAAGTCCAACTTGAATTTTTAGTCTTGAATATTTATCTTTCCCTACTTTGTTTCCCTTCATCAATTGCTTTCTTTCAGATGCTGTGCTTACTTTCATTTTACAGCTACTGCTCAGCATAACATCCTGCCTGCCCCTCAGCCAGGCTATGTAATCTTATCCTTTTCTTTCTTAACGTTTCTTTTCTGTTCATAATACCACTGAGAAAACTTTGTTGGCAACCTCACAGACCATTGTACGTGCTGTATGTCAGGAGAAGGCCTCTTCTACACTTTCCCCCAGGAAAAAAAAAAGTTGCTTTCAAATTGAAATATCTTGTGGATCTCCTCATGCTATCAGAGGATGTACCTGATGTACCCTTGCATATGACTAATGGTAAGAAGTTTTAACTGATTTAAACCCAAAGTAAATAGAAGTCTTACCTCCTATTCTTTCATCTCAGTTTGAAGATAATTTCCATACTAACAGACAAGAAAATCTTGGAAATCCCTAGAAAATTTTCTTGCAAATATCAGAATGACAGTCGTGGCTTGGTAAAAGAACTTACATCATGGCACCTATAGGTTTTCATATTTGTTTAATGTATATTTATTACGTTTGGACTGCACCAATGAATATGAAATCTGAGGGCATCTAATTTGTATGGCTAAATGAATTAAATGATTGGAGTTTATAGACCTTCATGTCTATGTAGAAGGAATTAATGAGTCCTTTATCTCCTCTGACCTACTTTCATTTATCATAGTTACTCAAGTCCTTCATTTATAGTTTGCTTTCTTCTTTATAACTGTTTCATTATTTATTTAAGTTACTGACATCTTTAGTAATAGGTTTCTATTTTATGGAATTTTTTTTCTTCTTTAAGGTTTATTTTATTGTTTAAACTTCTAAATTGAATCTTGTTTTCCTCTCTCAGGACTCATAAATATACTTAAGAATCTCACCAAATTTATTAAAAAAGAAACCAAATGAAAACAAGATCAAAAAAAAGCTGGGTTTCCATCTTTTTTCTTACCCAGCAGTACAAGATGCTGCTTTGTTTTCAACTTTTGTACATACTCAAAAATATTTTCTGTAAAACTCTAAGAATTAAAGTAATTAGGGAAAATTTCCAGTCAGAGGAAAAACTTAGTACCAATGTCAAATCTCATTTTTTTGCATTGGTAGTTGATCATGATACTGAAGAATGGAGTGAAGCAAGATTGGAATATTCACATGTGGAATCAATATTTTCTGAGAAAAGGCACAAGATATGTTTATTGAACTATCTCCCAGATAGAGTAGAATAAAGTAGCATGAAGAAGTGCATCTGGCTGAGATGGAGTTTCCCCATATCAGCCCTCAAAATGCTGTTCTTTGCATAGGTAGCTAGACAGATGTGGATAACAAACTAGTGTTTTGGATACTACTGAGCAGCGCTGGCACAGCATCAGCACTGTCTTTCAACATTTCCCATGTCCATCAGTAGGCAGTGGTTGGGCAAGATGTTAGGGGGGGACACAGCTAGGAGAACTGACCCAAACTGAGCATAGAGGTATTCCATACCATTTGATGTGTGCTGAGCAGTAAAAGCTAAGTGAGAGGAGTGGGGTTTGTAGGTAAGGGAGGCAGGAACTGCATCTGTTACAATGACATTTACCTTTCAGGGCAACCAGTACATGTATTGAGGTCCTACTTCCTGCAAAGTGGCAGGGCGACGCCTACTGCTGGGAAACAGACAACAAATATTTTGTTTTCCTTTGCTTCTGCACACACCCTTTTTTTTTTTCTTTATTAAATTGACTTTATTTTGATTCATGAGCTTTTTCCATCTTACTTGCTCCATGCCTGTGCTGCTGAATGGCTTGATAAACACATGCCATTCAGCCAAGGTCAATTCACCACAGTATTGCAGGAAATGCAGACATTGATTTATTAGCAAAAAATTTAGTACAGTAAGCAGTGCAAAGACAATACATCATGTTATTCTTTTCCATCCACTATAACAATCTGCCTGTTTAGTTTTCATTCCAGAATCTTTATTGTGGGTGAAGAGGCAGGAGATCAGAAGAACTCAGTTTTGTTTTCAGAGAAAGGGCAAGTATGTATCTCTGACAGTTAGAAAAATCTGAGTTTACCTTACAAATGGAAGTCAGTGAATGAAATAAGCACAGAGAAGCAGAATATCATGTTACAACAGCTATTCTTCTACTGGTATTGGTGTTTACAGATGTAGCAGGAATTATATAGTTTTTGCAACAGGAATGTGCCATAGAAAATTACTGTGTTACCAAAGCGTCTATTTAAAGAAATCAGCCAATCAAGGTGAGGAAACAATGAAGAAAGGAGCTGAAACAGCTGAGCAGGCAATGCCAGGATTGTGTATAACCAGGAATATTGTCTAAAGAAATTCATAAAGTGGTCACTAAAAACTTGGGGGCATCCAGATGCAGATGACCACCAGAGACCCTTGGTGAAGCCCCTCAGAGACCTTACAAGGCTATGAATATATGTTAATAAGTGTTTGGAAATGTCATAAATATGTAACAGGACTGCAGGGAATGAAAATGAATAATCATGTTCTGCAAACATATAAGCTGTAACAAGGATACCTCAGTGTGCACTTTAGTGAATTGATTCCCATGGCACCCAGCATGCTGAAATCATCCAGTGTGTTGCAATAAAAGAATGCCTGCCTGCTAAAACTCACAAATTGAGTCTTAGAGGCTTCTTTAGAAGCAACACTTTCTCCCCTCTGTCTTGAATGGTTACCATGTTTGAAAGGTAACCGAAAGAGGTTTGAATGAGTGCCAGTTAGTTCTTTTCCCTCATGGCCATCTAACCAAATCACAGAGCGTTGGGCAAAAATATTAAGGAAGTGACATCATGGCATGACAAATACATGACAAATACAGCTGCTGTTATATCCAAAGGGTAATTGAGAACACATACAGCTAGAAAGATACAGACCTTAAAGAGGGCTCATATTTAATAGTCACTGATGATTTAGAGGTTAACTTTGTTACTTAAAGTAGAAATTAGAGTACCTTAATAAAACAGCTAATCTTTGTGAGGCAGTTAGGTATCCACTAGTCTAGTGGACTGCAGTGACAGTAAGACAGGTTAGCCAGCATAATTTCCACAAGAGATCTAGCTGTGACAACAGGCAGATGAATTTTATGTACAGTGTGTGTTGTTACTTCCTCACTGCTTTCAGTATTTGGGCTACTGTGTGTGACTACCTTGGCTACGTGTATCATTCACTGGAGTCTGAAATAGAGAGACCTTGAAAGCATACACACAGGGAATAATGGCAATTGTTCAGTTCAAAACATAAGGCCAACTGATAAAAGACAATCTACACTTTAACTACACTTGCACAGCCCCAGGCAATCATTCCATGCAATTAGAATAGCAGAGATATTATAATAAAATAGATCTTTTCATAATAGTGATAAATTTCTTATGATCCTTTACACTGATATGAATCTTTCACAGTTTTATTATGAAAAATGTTAATAGTTTGCACAGCTCCTTTATATAGAAGCATTCAGTAACATGAAGCAACTAAGATCACTGTATGTGTGAATGCATTCTTCCTTTTCTTACTGTTAAAGCCTGAGGTGCCATGGTCCTATCACTACCTAAATGAAGACTGGTGTTCTAAAAATACCTTTCTAGGTCAGGTACCTTTATGAGACCCTTACTATTTGGGGTTTTCAACTTTAACATTCTGAAAATGGAGCAGAAAGATTATGATGCAATTAAATTTATTAGAGGCCTAGCAAAGAGACAGAAAACAAAATATATGCAATTATAATTGTAGGGCAAGATATAAACATCTTACAACTTCTTCAGGTAAAATTATAATTGTTTCTTGCTTATATTCATGTTTCAAGAGTCAGAACTTTACAAAATTGCATTTGGGAAACACACTAACTTTCAACAATGGTTAGTTTCTTTAGTGGTAATTCATTACTTTCTCACTCTAGGTTCTGGGTGTCATGAAAATAAGCAGCTGTGACAGAGATGTTAGGGTAATTTACACATGCATAGTAAACCTAACATACCTGGGAAATTGCTTATACAGCCACAATGTATGAATATCTAGCATCTTGTCTTTTTCTAGTTTTACCCCACATAGCAATCTGCAATGCCCAGGTTTCTACTACCATTGAGTAACAGAGAAACATTAAGTCATCTCTTCATACATAAACATTTTAATTCTGAATATTACAGAAGTACTAAGAAACCTATGCAGCTAAACTACAACAGAGCTGTGGAATTCCAAAAGTACTGGTATGCAGCATACAGAATAAGATTGTTCTCGGAAATTAAGTAATTAGCAAAGCCATTTAGATTTATATATTTTGGTAAACAAAGGTTTTTCTAGGTAATTCTGAGCTTAAACTTTTGTCTCCACAATCCCTTATCCTTCATCTATTTGCTTTCATTTAAATCTACTTTGAAATATTCAGACTTAAAAAATACTGTTATACAACAATAGTTTAGGACCCATTTGTGATCCTTTATTTATTTTTCCTCTTTTTTTTTTTTTTAAGGTAAAGATTAGCTCTCTGTTTAAATAACACCTAAAGCGAATCAAGTAAAACTACAGGTAAACATTGCTTAAATGCAGCCACTGTGAGTTAGATCACTAAATGGCAGGTAATAAGATGATAGGTTGTTAAGTTTCTTCATGCTAAAACCCATCCGTGTCCCACAGAGTTAATGAAACAGAGATTTTAAATGATTCCTCTATTCCTCTGTTGTGAGAAAATTTTATTTCTAAAAAAAATGAATATCAATAATGAAAATTCATGCTGCAGAAGTGTATGATACCAAAAACCCCTAGCATGATCTCTTTTCAGAGATGGCATTCATATAGAACATCCTAATTCTTCAATAAATATCAAACAGGTTATGAAGAATTTGGAAAAATTAATGATCATCACCTAACCAGAGGAGCTGACAACTCCAATTTAATTTAGGTAGTTGAGACAATAATAATGAAGCAGTGGCATCATTCTATTGAATTCTGATATAACACTTGACATGGGGCACTGGCACTCTCTGTGAAATATCTGACTTATCATTTGGAAAGTGAAACAAGTAAATCATCACTTGCTGCCTAATTTTTATTCCATTTTTGCTAATTCCTAACCTCTTTCCTTAACATATCTTGGTTGCCGATAGTTTTTTATGTAGACCTTAATAAATTTTAATTACTGATAAATAAGTTAATCATATATTTTCTGAAGCAGTTACCTGCAACTATGTTTAAAGATTTATGTCTTCATCTGGATGAGTTTTATACAAGGAGTCTGTTAAGAGCAATGCAGAAATCCAATAGATAAAAAAAGTCTTCTCTGTATCCATGTGCTGCAATTGAATCAGGGACACTAGAAAGAAGATTTTAATCCTTTAATAAGATTATTTGCTTTATTTTACAAAAGCACTACAAACTTAAAAGAGACAGCTCAGCAACATTTTCACTAGTCACACACACACATATATAGACAAAACAGGCAGTTAAAATGCAAGCAAATAAATGAAGGCAATATATTTCAGATCCACTCTATTCATGTATTATCATGTACAGGCTTGACTGATTTGTAAGCTTAGGAAGAGTTTGTGACACTTCATTATGAAAGAAAAAGAAGTAGTAAAAAATAAATATTTAGGTGAATCAATTTGAAATTTTGTTTAAAAGTGAATTAATGGTAGTCTCAATTTCTAGAGCTGAATGTTTTGTTTTTCGTAGCTCTTACAGGTAAAATAGAGAGCCACAGAATCAAGAATGTGCAACATACCCAAATATTTTAATGCACAATTACTTTTTACTCACTTGGGTATATTAGAAATTGTCTATGATTTTATTTATCTCACAGTTACTTTTTGAAGTAACTGATTTAACACAGAAGTAGGCCTACCTTGTCATATCATCAGATTTCAACAGGGAAGCATTCTCATTAAAATTAATGTACATTATTCGAGATGAGAGTAAAAAGTAGCAAAAAATTATGTTTTATGGTATTATGGCGCTGAAGGAGAAGAATGGGACTCTGAAACTATTTTATCAAAAATCTGACAAGGTCTTACTACTGGCAATATATACAGAAATCCTGCAGTCAAAGTGTTCTGCAATGGCAGAACTTGAAATACAGGAGCAAAAAGTAAAAACTGGTATTGAAAGAGCAAAGAGATACAAAATCAGATACAGTGAATTTTTAAGCACTTTTTTAATCTCTTTTTGCCAGGAATCAACAGAACTTTATAAAGACAAAAGGAACATCCTCTCAAAAATAAAAAAAAAAAGACATTTTTTTATGCATTCAGTAGGTTTTATTGAGCTGGTCACATTCAAACTTCTGCAATAAGCCGACTGACATGAAATCAATGGATGGTACATCACTGACAAAATGCAGATGGTGTTTGATTTATAGGAAACATATCTCAGGCAGAGATGAGATTTTTGTCGTCCTAATTCCATAAATTAAACTAATGGAAGATTAAAACACTGGCTTGCTTAAAGATTATCACCATTAAATAGTAACACTAAATGCATGGTGCTCAGGACTGCTTCAGTGCTTAGTTAATTATGAAGCACTAAAATATCAGTAGTTGGACAGTTTAGGACCCTTTTGATTATAGCATATACTGGATGAAAAAGCATTTGCAAGTGATTCTACACCTGCTTTACAGAACTGGTGTTTTTTTATGGTTCCAGCAAGGAATTGGATGACATCTCCTCTCAGGTCTGAAGATGACACCCTTCTCTGGGAATAAAATGTGCTGAAAGTATATGTGCCCTCCTATTTTTGTCTCAGAGACTAAGAAATCTGACATCTCACTGCCATTATTTGTGCAGCAGAACTTGAATTGGATTTTTCCAAAACAAATGATTAATGTATAAGATTTGCAATTTAATACTATTTTTTTTCCTACACAAGTATCTTGGATCCTGTTTTCAGCAACCGATTTAACATATAAATTGGCCAAACTTGGCAAAAGTCAAGAATATTTAATAGGATACAGATGGTACAGCAGAAAGCAATATCTAGAGATTTGGGTGACTTGAGTGCTCTTTAACCCTCTACCAGCTGCTTTGGCTCAAGTGCAAATAAAGACCTTTTAAGAATCGGTAAATGTATCTTATGTTGTGCCTAAGCAATGCCCACCAAACCAAACTGACACCAAAACCAAAAGCAACCATATGGTTTTAAGTATATTAATGAACAGGGCACTACAGCTTGATACTCAAGAATAAATATGTTAATTTAATCCCATCAATTGCTTGTGCATTGCTAATTTCATTGGCCACCTAAAACAAAGAAAAGAAATGTAATTCTCTCCAAATTTTCAGTTTTAGCAGTAAGAGAAAATAAGACAGACAGCTATTGCCTGAAGCTAGAGGAAAATGGAACAGACACTCAATTTCTTCCTTTACAAACCATAATAAAATCACAGTCAATAGATTTTAGTTATTGGAATCATAAAACAATGCTAGCTGCAGTTAGCAGTTAAGTCCTTTGGGGCTGTAAGTGCTCTATATGGTGTTTTCAGCTTGTAATGAGTGATTACTAATTACAAGGCTCAGATTATACTGCAGACGTTCAAGTGCTGATGTCCCAGTATAATATAGCAGAGAATCTCAAGCAATGCCCTTTTTTTTTTTTAATGCAGCAGTAGCCTGCATGTGATGAATTGATTTTCAAGTTTCTAATAAACGCTAAAACATAAGTGATGGAGTGGATTCCAATTGTAAATGGATTCCTGGGGCCTTGGATGCTTGAGGCAATATCCTAACAATATTCCATGCTTTCTTTTAACATTGACTTGTTATTATGCTCAGAGGCACTTGTGGTTGCATATATCAGCAGCTGAATTACTGCCACAGTTCAAACTATACACAGCTATGAGATCTTCTTGGACAAAAAAAAAAAAAAAAAACAACAAAAACCACAAAAACCCCAAAAAACAAACCAAACAAAACAAACCTCCACCAATCTTCCCCATCACAACAGTACTGACAATCACAATCAAACAAACAAATAAACAAAAACCAAAAACTCATTGGTTCACCCATATATATGTGTTAATTAAATTAAGTTGTACATTTAAATGTCTTAATATAAGATTGCTATCTTTTGACTAAGATGTGGTACTCTACAAAGGTGACACAGTCAAAACTGAATGAGACATTGAAATCAAATACATCTTTCACACTGTATTTCCACTTTTTGGACTAGGATCTGGGACAGGAAACTGTGCTGGCATCTTCTTTTTACCTTTCTATTATGCTATTATTCCTTCCTCCGTGTTTGCTACTTTTGAAGTAACCTGTAGTCTCTTATCTTGTACATACTCCTCCAGAACATTACTCTTTAAGATCTCTTGCTACTCCTATTCTCCTTCTTTCCTCTTCATCCATATCCTCTCTGTATTTGCAGAAACCTAATTCCCTTCTTCACCTGCAGTCTCTCTTTTGTTGGGACAGTCTTTATTTTTGTCATAGCAGTACACTCAACTCTTGGAAGACACTTGCATGGCACACTGCTGGATCACTCCCTTTAGGGTTTGAAAAATGTATCTGAGTTCTAGGGATAAATGCAGAAAGCTAGCCCACCAGGCAGGCACAGATGCTTCTGGCTTATTACTCAGACATCATGAAATCAGCTGCATTTCTCTTGGTTTCTCTATATGTATCTCTGATGCCTAAGAGTTGTCCAACTAGTTTCCTAACCTTGAAAAACAGAGGTCATCTAGATTCCATGAGGGTGTTTTGCTTTATTTTCTTTAAAAAGGGAGGTGTATTCACTTCTGAATGTGGTGAGAAGAAAATTGTGATGATTTCAACAAGATTAGGAATCATCACTAATATATAATTAGAGATCTGGTCTTTACCTGCATAGGATTTTTTAACTTATTTCAAAACATCAGGAAGACCATAAGAATTAAAGAAAAACTAAAAAAGCTATCATAACATGGTCAAATAATAAGCACTGGTTATTAAACGACATTAAGACTACACTCCTGAATTGATTATACCTCTTTATGAAGGAGTGAAACAAAGTCTTGACTCATAAGATTTACTGAGCACTTTTTTTTCTGGTGCATATCAGGACATGTCTACTAGGGAGTGGTAGAGAATCATATATTATCTCTAGTTTTGGAAGTTCAGATGTCTGGTGAAGCTTATAGTACAAACTGAAAGAAGATTGACAAAACTTTATATTTCCTAGGTTGTTTTGGTTTTGTGTTGTTTTTTGCTCTTTGTTTGTTTGGTGGGGTTTTTTTTTGCTTTTTGCCTTTTAAGTAAATTGTTTTAAAGTAATGAATGACACTGAATTAATATCAACATAGTGAGAATACAGAGACATGGAGGACCCCCTGGATGTGATGGTCTGGTTGTTGAGTAGATGCTGCTTGTCTAATATATGTCACAGGACACATAAGAAATGACACATTACTGAAATGACAAGAATGGGACTGTGCAAATCTGTGGAAAATTAACTTGTACAATGAACATATTCTGATTTCTATATTTCCTGTCACCATTAGAGGTAGTAGTGTCTCCCTCTGAGTACATTTCCCTGTCTTTTGAAAAATCATTCTCTGGTGCTTTGTGGTTTCTGAAATAATCTGTTCTTTACCCATCTAATGTCCCTCTGACTTTCAAGGCTAACCATGTCAACCATTCAAATGTTCTACCTCAAATGCAATACTGTAAAGGTAGTGATAAGTAAAAATGCTATTCTGTAGGATTACATTCACATTACAGTAAAAAACCCCCAAATAATTACCAAAGAGAAAAGAAGCCTCAAAAGAAGAATATGCTAATTTAAATTGAACAGGGAGGAAAACCTTGTCATTTGCTACCCTAGAGGTAAATTAAATAATTAAAACATGTGATTGATGTTTGCTTTAGAAAGTATGATATTTGGTCCATAATGCAAGCTGTTAAGCCTTTCTCAGTCACAGGAATTTGCAAGCAAAATTTCACTGCAGTTGTAGTGTGAGTTGGAAGGGATCTTCAGAGGTCACCAACCCTAGCCCCTGCTCAAGGCAGGTCCAATGAGAGCAGGTGACTGAAGGGTGTTCAGTGCATCTCTGAGTACTGCCATTTTTAATCAGCTTCACAGTTCCCTTTCCATGGAAAATTCAGCCAGTAATAGTTCATTTCTCTATACAACTCTCAGAGGAATCTATCTTTATCCTCTTCACACTTCCCTACTGAATAACTTGAAGAATTCATAAAGCCTTCTTGAGGCTGACTTTTCTCAGGTGAACAAATTCAGCTTCTAAAAAAAAAAAAAAACCAAAAAAACAAAAAAGAAAAAAAAACACCAAAAAAAACCCAAAAAACCCCAAACCAAAACAAAAAATCAACAACTTCAGTGGCCTCCATGGAACTTGCAGCAGTACATCTGTGTCTGCCCCATATGAAGGGGCTGTGGTATGGGCACAGCATTCAGGTAAAGTTATATATACAGATATCTTAGAGGTAACACACAGCAGGACAGGATCCCTTCCATCAAGCAAGGGACTACTTTGGTGTCTGGGGGCACTGCTGTCCAGTCTGGTGCCCCCGAGCCTCCAGATCCTCTTCTGCAGTGCTGCTTCTGACTGGTCAGCCCCACCCTGTCCAACTGCAAGGCTTTATCCACCCCAGGTGTGAGGCTTTGCATTCAGTTTTGGTGGACCTTGTAAGGTTTCTGTCTGCCTGTTTCTTCAGCCTGTCCAGGACCCTCTGCAATCCTGCCCTCCCACATATGAACTATTTCTTTCAGCTTGCGGTAATCACAGCTCTTTTCATCCACCCAACAGTTCAGCATTCTTGCTATTGTCAACCTGCCATATCTGTATCCCACCAATTTCGTTATAACAGAAAACTCAGAAGTTAATAGGACTTTTAGCACATTTAGCCTCAATTTAGATACAGACACTTCTTTTATGACTGAACAGACACAGCATGCTTACATATTTTAAAATTAATTTAAACAGAATAAATATATAAATTGATACAAATATAAAATTATTAGTTATGAACATAAAAAATTATAAATAGATCAGTACTTTTTAATTTCATTAAATTTCTTTTTTATACACATAGGTAAATTCTATTTCATCTAAACTGGCTTCAAAGAAAAAGTATTAACCTTTTCCAGAAAATGTTATTAAAAGCATATAATTTTAATCACAACTTCTAAATTTATACAGATTACTTAAAAATGTCTGAACAGTTAAGCAAAGCAGCTTGAATAGCTTGGATAGCTAAGGCTTTGTGCATTGTGAGATTTTTTTTTCTCACATCCAGCACGGGTGTCTTATGTTTCAGCTCGTTCCCAAGGCCCCTCACTCTCCTGCCCTGCCCCACTGCTTCTATGTAATATCATTAAAAAATCACTTGTATTTTTTAATAAGTACCTTAATCTAAAACATTTAATCTACATTTTAAATATCTTAACTAAAGACACAGAGTGGGTTTAAACACATTTTGACCTAGCTGAAATCCATTATTCATTCTTGTTTGTAGAAATTCTTGTTTGTACTTGCAGTTTCAAGGAGACTGCTTTTGCGTTGGTGTCTTTCCAGCAATCACAAATCATGACTTATATTCTACTTGATCTAACTTTACTTCATCTAGGCTCTTTATACCACCAATGATATCTGGGAAAACAATTTGTGAAAGCATTTTTTCCCAGTGAAAGAAAAGCCTTCAGTCATTGTCTCTTCCCCTTCATGTCCTAATCATTTTCATAATCCAAATAATTTTATATTTTACCTTTTTCACCACCCTTCAAAATGTGGTGAAAATCATAGCCAGGAAGCTTTGTGGTAAGCTAACACTGTCCTATGACTAATGCAGTTTTGCAAAATAAAACCTTGGTTTGTGTTTGACCATTTTTCCTGCTCACATGTAAATCACACTTTCCAGTTTTAGTCATGGCTAATGCTGGAGATATTCTCAGTGAATTAGCTTAACATAACAGAAAGAAAAGTTTGGAGTTTTCCTAGTGCCACTATCTTTTCATAAATTGACATTTATTTTTTTCAGATTAACAAAATACAAAAGAGCAAGGACATGCTAAAGGATTATTAAATGTCCCAGTTTAACCATTGTGAAATTTGATTCATTGAGCCTAGTGTCATCTCTGAAATTAATGGTAGGTAAGTCAGCTACAGAGATGCAAAGTTGTAATGGCCTCATACCTGTACTGTTTTATTGTAGAAATAAAAATGCAGTTTGACAGATGCATTAAATTTATGCAGGATAGAAGGAACCTGAACATTCACAATTTTCTGTAAGAAAATATTGATTACCAAAAATCAAACTAGTCAGAAGCAGATATTCTGAAAATGTAGATATTCAGGATATACTTTGACAGATAGACATGGCAATTACATAAATATGGTTGAAAAAACTACTGGTATTCAACACATATTGTGGCATTAATATCATATTAGATATGCTAATTTGGTACAATTAACCTTTTGTAATTGCTTTAAAGACCTTGTCTAACCAGGCAGAATATTAATTCATTGAAGGAATAACTGATCAAGTATAAAACTAGAGGCAAAGCTTCAATAAACTAATTACATTGTCTATATATGGTACATTTTTCCTGCTAGAGTTTATGCCATCTTTATGTATTCATATATATTATTCCAGAGAATCTTAGTAATGGAAAGCAATTGCTCAAAGTTAAATTTTTGGTTTTCATTCTTCTCCTCTACACTTGAGCTATGAAATGCAACTGAATACTTACATGGGTTGGGGCAGGCAGAAGAAAGATGATAAAAGCAGAGTGTGGTTTACAATTGTGTACTCAAATTAAAGAAAATATTTTCAAATTTTGTGCTTCGTTGCCCAACATATGCTGATGCAGATGAAAAGAGCCAACACAGATGTTTTCCCAGTAATAGGTTCTGGAGAAACTGGCCAAGTGGCAGAATGGTAGAGATCAATCACTTGAGAAGAGTGCTAGCATGAGGTTTGCACAGTGGATCAGATTTCTTTCAATAGAATTTTACTGTATTTAATCACAAAGGAAACACAATTACTTAAAAAAGTCTGAGATAGTTTGTACTTTTCTACAGTAATTAATTCTTATTGAGAGGTAGACCTGCTCTAAAATATGTGTTAAATCCTTCCACATTTCATTTGTTATTGTACAAATCAGTTATTAGTTTAAACAGTCTTCAGTTCCACTTCTGAATGTTTTGTCTAAAGTTCTTTGGACTATTTCACTACCATGTGACTCATGCAAGAAATACAGAAATTCATGTATGGGAAATGTCCAGACTTAAAAGCATAAACTTAACTTCAAAAGTGGGGAGAGTTCCATTTGTAACCAAGTACCTGTCACCTCTGCAGGTATCCTTTGCAAGGATCTATGTTGGCAAAGCCAGATGACTAATGCCTAGGTTCATCAAGAAAAAAAACAAACCACAAACAAACAAAAAAACCCACACACACAAAAAAAAGAAAAAAGAAACCCACAAACAAACAAAACCTACAAAAAAGCAATATTAGCATCAAACACACTTCTTACCTATTATTGACATTGTTTACAAGTTTTACAAGAAATGTGGTATGACCTTGCAACTGAGCCCCTTCTGAGCTAGCAACTACACTAACATATGAGGAAGAGTTAGTCCTAAATCTTGAGCACTAATAAATGTATTTAAATAATGAATGCAAAAGTAAAACAGTAAAGCAGGGAAAATATTTTTGAGATTTACTTTTTTGTTGCTCTTTAAAATGTCTTTCTGAGTATGAAAAATATTTTGTGGGAAAGTGTTGATATTTTTCTTGGAAGTAGAATTTCAAGCAACTTTTCTGTTAAACTCTGTTAGACAAAGTTCTGTCAGAATCACAAGTTCTATCTGAAATTATTTGCAACATAAAACATGGCACAAAAGCAAGTCCGCTTGAATGAAACAAAATAGCTAGTCATTCCTCAAGAGTCTAAGTGAACCTTGAACTGAAGTTCCAGAAAAAATAACCTACAATCCTACATTTCCATGAAACTTTTCACCTGGAGATCTAAGCTATTCCAAAAGGGCCTATTAAGGACAAGAATATGCTGAAAAATCGAAAAGTAACATTCACAACATATTTTGAGTTCTGAGAAATTGAAACTTTTTTGACCTTCTTTTAAAATATTTTTTAGCCTCTATTGGTGGTGTGTATTTGCAAGCAGATAAAACTGTACCAACAAATCTGTTCTTTACCTCGTCCCTTGCTAATAGGTCATCCAAATGAGAAAATAGGGCAAAAGTGTAATTCACATGACTGCTTGTTTACCTTGGTCAACAAAAAAGACAAGGCAATTCTTTTTCTGAATCATTGAAATCTTAATTTCAATAGTAAGTTGCTCATCTTGGTCCTGTTGTCTTTGTCTAACCATACTTCAGCAAAAAAAAAAAAAAAGGCAAAAATAGCTTTACAACCCAGCTGTTCCTACAACTGTGCAGCAGATGAAGAATAGGCTTACAGTAAAACATTTACACAGCTACCTACTACCACAGAAGTAAACTTAGACATGAGAAGTACTCTATCTTCCAATTACACTTACAGGTTCACTTCCTGTGAAAAACAAGTGCAGAGTTACCTTTAGATTTCCGACACTGACATCCACCCAGAAGGAGCATCAGACATTTGGAAAATTTTACTGAAGAGGAATATTCCATTTTATTTGAAAAGTCATTGCAATCAGATGAATTCCCAGTGTCTGGAAAAAGGGAAACATAACATCCTTAATAAAAAAGTTATAAGGAGGACCTTGGGAACTACTGTTAGTGAGCCTCACCTCTGTGCCACATAACATCATGGAACAGACCCTTCTGGAAGCAAGGCAAGGCATATGGAAAACAGAGGTATGATTAGAAACAGCTAATGTGTTCACTAAGGGCAAATCATGTCTGACCAAGTTGGTGGCCTTTTATGAAGAATGATGGAAATGGTGAATAAGGAAAGAGTTACTGATGTCCTCTGCTTGGAGTTCTGTAAAGCTTTTGTTGCCACACACATTTTGTCACTAAATTGGAAAGACAGAGTTTTGATGGATGAACTATTAGATGGGTTAGGAATTGACTGGATGGCTATATCCAAAGAGTTGCAGTCTATGTCTCAATGTCCAGATGGAGATCAGTGACATATGATATCCCTCAGGGTCTGTGTTGGGGCCAGCACTGTTCACTGTCTTTATTGATGACATAGACAGTATCTGCATTCTCAATAAGTCTGTGCAAACTGATGTACAGAGGGAAGGGATGACATGCAGATGGATCTTGACAGACTTGAGAAGTGAGTCAACAACTTGATAGTTGAATAAGATCAAGTGAAAGGTCCTGCCTGTGTGTTGAGAAAGTCCCCAGTATCAGGAAAGATTGGGGTTTGAATGGATTGTGAGCAGTCCTATGGAATGCTTGGGGGCTACTGATAAACAAAAAAATCGCACATGAGGCGGCAAAGTGCATTTGCAGTCCAGAAAGCCAAACATATCCTGGGCTGCAGCAAAAGAAGTGTGGCCAGCAGGTCAAGGGAGATGGCTCGCCTCCTTCATTCTGCACTGGTGAGACTCCACCTGAACTACTGCATCCATCTCTGGATTGCTCAGCACCAAAAAAACATGAACCTGTCAGATAGGGTCCAGACGAGTTCCTTGAAAACAGCTAGAACTCCCCTGTGAAGAAAGGTTGAGAGACTTGAGGTTATTCAAACTTTGACTATATAAAGGTTGTGTGGTCTTTCAATATAAAAAGAAGGCTTATAAGAAAGATGGCAAGTGGCTTTTTACCAATCCCTATAATGAAAGGGATAGTAATTGTTTTAAAATGAAAAAGAGTTGATTTAGATCAGGAAGACTTTTTTTACAGGAAGAATGGTGAGGCATTGGAACAGGTTGCCTGAGAAGTTGGAATTGTTTGAGGCCAAGTTAGATGGGGCCTTGAGCAACCTGGTCTAGTGAAAGATGTACATGTCCATAGCAACGGAGTTTGGAATTTTATATTTAAGTCCCATCCAACCCAAACCATTCTATGGTTCTTGAATCATGAGTATTGCACAACCTCTCTCAATAATTAGAGAAAAAATTCATGGCCATGAAATAGAGTGATTTCTGAAAGGTAATAAAAACATCTATAGAAAGCTAAATTATTTTGCACTGACTATTGAATCACCCTCAGGAAGAAATTGTACCTCACAATTTCTATGTTGCACAATAAACAATAAATCGTGAAGTAACTCAGAAAATTGACCAGCTTCTTAACAAAATCTTTTCTTCAGTCCAAAACCAGATCTGTTACCAAGGTGCCAAGCAACTTATATTATACATATATTATTATATTATACATATACTATGAAGTACGGCAGTCAAGAGGAGTGCTCCCCCTCATCCCCCTTTCTCCACGCAGTCCCTGAAATGCCCCAGGAAGAAGACACACAGAGACCACTGGAGAGGAGAAGCAGAGAGAGAGAGTTTATTCAACACGGTCCGGAGTATTTAAGGATTTTACAACCAGTGGGGAAAGGGTTAACTAATGGGGCCAATGGGGGGATTTCACATAGCCTTCCAAGGACAAATTCTTGCATACTAAGTTAGGGAGATAAGGATTCTCTCAAGGGGTTTTGGGAAGAAGAAAGGTGATTCAGGGAAAAAAGACAGGGAATCCATTTTATATTACACTAAAAACTTCAGTTTTTAGGGCATCTTGGCTGGCTTCTTCATTTCCTTCACAAATCCATTTCGGGCATGACTTCTTCCATTCCTGATACTCTAAGTCCACTCCCACAATGAAGCTACTTTGTCTTGCTCTAGAAGCAAATGAATTTTGGTGGAATCTGCAAATCTTATAAGGAACATAAATGGTTTTAGTGTTTTAACATCTTCTGAAGTCACATGGATTAGGGTGGTGTGAGGTGTTTCAATGATTGCTCTAAATCTGCTTAAAATATTTTATAATAGAAATACAGAAAGATAGAAATCACTTTTATAAAAAAAATCAGTGTTTTCATTATTGCTGTTAAGCTCATAAATCCTTACTGTAAAAAAATAGGGAATAAGACAATGGATTAATTTGCATACTTGATAGAAAATGATCTGAATGTTTGTCCTTGGTCATATAAAGACTGTATGGTTAGCTCTTATAATCTTGATATACTTCCATTCTTAGTTTTTAACTAACATAGGTGGATAGCTCACACTAAAAAAATATTCCTCCTTCAGATGCTAGATAAAAAATTTCATCCAACAGACATAAATATACAGTCAAGTTATAGTTTAGTATATATCTCATTTCAAGAATAGACAAGACCACTCTTCCCCCTCTTTCGAGAAGTGTACTGCAAGCAGAACTTAGAAAAATTTGTTTATGTGGCAATCCACCTGAAATGCAAATGACTCCTAATCCCTTGAGTTTATTCTATTGGCTCTTTCCTTGTTTATTTTTGCCATTGCTCCTTTCTGGGGGAACAAATGCAGACACTGATTTGGACACATGAGAGATATGCATCTGGAATTACTGTACTGGTGATATACCTTTTGGAGTCGGAACAATTCAGCACACCACTGAGCTGTAACACCTAATTATCATTAGTGGCACAAACTACTGAACTGGTCAGCTGTTTTATGCATTGCTTCTATTAAAATATCCAGTTGTCAGTTGCTTAGAAGATGATGGATGCCTCCATTCATTGGTCATTTGAAAGGAATATTTCATTGGATGGAATGGATTACTCTGGGGTTTTGAAAATACAAAGCTGAGGGGGGAAAATGGTCTCTTTTATAGACTACAGAAATCACGTGGAAAATGACTCTTGGTTAACAATCTGCTTGGCATAGATTAAAAGAAAAAAAAAGAAAAAAAGAGAAAAAAGAGAAAAAAGAAAAACAAACAAAAAACCCACCATACCACAAAAAAGTTTTTGGTGTATTTTTCTGTCTTTTTCTCAAGTGTAAAAGATATACTACATGAACAAGTTATTTATATTTATTTTGGTCTTTGGAACAATTACCTGTTCTCCCTTTAATCTCTTCTATACTGCAATGCTCTGCAAGACTGAATTTCATAGAACTAATGGAATAATTATCATAAATTAGAGATTTCTCTCATATGAAAAATATAACTGAAGATCCCAATTAAAAAACTCAAACAAAAAACTAAATAAAAACTTCATCCAAAGTGTGTTGTGTTATTTATTGTGCAGGCACATTTTATTTACAAACAAGACAAGTATTACACCATAGCATGACAAGAGCTAATTTCTTATTTCCTGACAACATTTTAAAAACATCCAGACAAAATTCAAAATTATGTTTACTTGGTGGTAGAATGGTAAAAAAAAATCACTAGACAATATATTTTAGCAAAGTGCTTCTTTTTTAAACAGACATGTTTTGTTATGCAATATAATTTTTCAACCTTGCCCTTTTTGTATATTTTTGTTTGTTTATTTGTTTGTGGGTTTTTTAGATTTTATTTTGAATGACTTAAAACACTGACACTTCTACCTTTTATTCATATCAAAAAAAGTCAAAAAGTGTTGATTTCTTTACAAATAGTAAATGTCTGACACTCCAGTGTCAGATTCAATAAAGATCTCTTAAAGAATCAGCTCTGAACTAGGATCTATTTATGTATTTATTTATTATGTAACCAGATTATTCCTTTGTTAGGTGTATTTTAAGTGTTATACATCCTCAGTGAGAAAAGGAAAAGCCCGAAGTACTATTATTAACTAGAAGTTTCCTCTTCAATAGAGGTTCAATGAGCATTGGAACCCCTTTCATCCTGCCTGAACAGTTTCTCTAAGAGAAGTACAGAAAACTTTTCTTGTATTCAGACATATGCTTTGTAACTGGGAGTGGAAAGTATTTTATAAAATGCTTCTAGCCATAGACTTAATACACTAGTGTAGTGGATTGACTCTGGCTGGACACCATGTACCCACCACAGCCACTGTCCCACTCTTCTCTACAACTGGATAGAGCAGGGAAAATATAACAAAGGATTCATAAATCGAGACAAGGACTGGGAGAGATCACTTAATGATTCTTTTCATGGGCAAAACAGACTTGAAGTGGGGATATTGATTTATTACAGACAAAATCAAAGCAGGATAATGAGAAATGACATATATTATAAAAACATTTTCCCCCACCCCTCCTTCTCACGTTCTACCTCCTACCCCCCAGCAATGCAGGGAGATGGGAATGGGGTTATGGTCAGTTGTTGTTTCTGCTGTTGCTCAGGGAGAGGAGGCCTTCCCCTTCTCCGGTGTGGGCTCCCTCCCATAGTCCTTAATGAAATTCTCCAATGTAAGTCTATCCCATGGGCAACAGTTCTTCACAAACTGCTGCAATGTGGGTCACTTTTCCATGGGATGCAGTCCTTCAGGCTCCAGTGTGGACTGGACCCCCCACAGAACCAGAGCTCCTACCAGGAAAACCTATTCCAGGATGGACTTCTCTCTCCACAGGTCAGCAGGTCCCTGCCAGAACCCTGCTCCAGCATGGGCCTCCCACAAGGTCACAGCCTCCTTCAGGCATCTACCTGTTCCAGTGTGGGCTCTTCCACAGACTGCACCCTCCTGGACCTCCATGGGGCACAGCCACCTCATCATGCAGGTGAACCTCAGCTCTGGTGTCTGGAGCACTTCCTCCCCCTCCTTCTCCACTGACCTTGGTATCTGCAGTTGTTCACATGTTCTGACTCTGCTCTTCTCTGGCTGCAATTTGCATCTGCACAATATTATTTTTTTCCCTTTTTTTACTATCATTCCTGGGTGGCATAGCCTTGGCAAGTGGTGGGTCAATGCTGGAACCAGCTGGCATTGGCTCTACCAGACATGAGGGAAGTTTCTGGCAGCTTCTCCCAGAAGCACGGGCGCCCTCTCCACCATCAAAACCTGGCCACAGAAACCCAATACTTGGTGTAGACTGCGTAAGAAATAGCTGGTGATTTTTTTTTGACATAACATTTTTTCAACTAAGTAAAATATACAGTTTATTTCACAGTCTAGATATTTTACTTTTCCAACTCAGTTTTCATTCTAATGAACTCATATGAAGAAACTCTTTACCTTTCCTGATGCATC
Source organism: Sclerurus mexicanus (assembly GCA_013396755.1). Taxonomy (NCBI): domain Eukaryota; kingdom Metazoa; phylum Chordata; class Aves; order Passeriformes; family Furnariidae; genus Sclerurus; species Sclerurus mexicanus. The sequence goes on from VWZF01003129.1 coordinate 121,668, forward strand.
TTTAACAGCTCTGAGGGGGAGCCGGCTCCATCTATTTCCCCAGGCTTCCCGGAGTATGGAGGGGATGGTGAAATCCCCACGTGGTCAGGAGTAAGGTCAGGTACCACACCTAGCTAGTGAGGTCGTAGAAAAAGCCTTTAATTACTTGACTCAAGGGTATTTAA
>VWZF01003129.1:123856-139656 GCA_013396755.1 Sclerurus mexicanus
TAGCCTGGATGATCCTCTGTCTCTGTTTTGCATGTGCGGTGGCAGAAGTCTTTCCCAACACATCTTTCATCTGTGGAAAAAAATATATTTTGAAAAGTGTTTATATCACCCATGAAAGTGGTAAACATAAAAGATCATTAGAGAAGATAAAATATGACTTCAGAATGGTTGGTTCTTTTGTTTTATACTGGTAATGTTAAATGTGTATCTGACAACAAATGAAAGAATAAATGACATCTGATTGAAAATGCAACTCTTTGTCTACTAAAACTAGAACATTGATATATATAGGATGTTGAGGTGCTGGAACATAAGGAACAGAAGAACAAAGAGACTGGTGAAGGGACTGGAGTACAAGTCCAATGAGGAGAGGCTGAAGGAGCTGAGGTTGCTTAGCCTGGGGATGAAGAGGTTCAGGGAAGACCTTATTGCTCTCTACAACCACCTGAAAGGAGGTTGTAGCGAGGTGATGGTCAGTCTCTTCTCTGAGGCAACCACCAGTAAGACAAGAGGGCACAGCCTTAAGCTGTGCCAGGGGAAGTTTAGGCTAGACATTACGAAGAAATTCTTTACAGTGAGAGTGATCAGACATTAGAATGGGCTGCCCAGGGAGGTGGTGGATTCACCATCCCTAGAGGTTTTTAAGAAGAGATTGGATATGGCACTTAGTGCCATGGTCTAGTTGACACAGTGGTGTTATGTCAAGGGTTGGACTTGATCTCAGAGGTCTTTTTCAACCCAGCTGATTCTGTGATCTAAAAAGGCAGCTAGAAAGAAAAACTTAAATGAATGATTCATGAACATCAAGAGCCCTGAGAAAAATGAAAGGTAGCACTGAGCAGATCCAGAAAGGACCAAGAGAACTCAGGAAGGACTATAATGACAAACTCACGGTATTACAAGGACTAATTTCTCATTCAGCAAACTATTTTAAATGTTTTTTTATTATGTGGACCATTATTTTTTACTAAATGGTTTATAACAAACAGTGAAAAGGCAAAAATCCTGAGAAGATGTGATTGTGTACAATCCCCACTGGAGCCTTTGGTCAATAGAAACAGTCATTCTAACACCATTCAATACATATCTCATCAGCTTGGCTGTGCTAAAGTTACTGTGTCTGATTATCCCTACCTCCCTGGAAAGTATCTCAAAACCCTACAATAAGATTGGATGTTTTAATTTTCTCCTTATGTCATGTTACACTTTACATAAAAAAATATTTGTGTGCATGAAAAGATATTGTGGTTTAGTTTTCTTGGTTTTGGTCTAAGTCTTCCCTGGTAACAGGGTTATAACTAAGGAAGTATTCCATACCATTCCTTCACCTATATATAAAGATGAAGGAGGGAGTTTTTCCTCTCTTCCTTTTGGGTGTTTGAAGGACATCAGGTCTCAGTGTGTTGGCTTAGCTCTTACCTATATGCGCTGATGTCTGAGAAACTGGTGTTCCAGCCACACGGAGGTGGAGGAACTGCTTCTCTTGAGGGGAGTTTGGTGAGAATTTATTGTATTAGTTACTTTATTGAGCTTTTCCCTGAGTTTACAAGTGTGTATATCTGTTTTGTGTTATTTTTACACATTTTTGTCCCTCTTGCCTTTACCTTTTCACCCTTTTCCCTTTTGGGGTAGTTTGGGACTCTTGATCTGTATATACGTAGTGTTTAATTGTACATAACTGTAATATATGTGAATATATATATACTTTTGCTACAATTTTTTTTTGGTACTTTTTTTTTCTCTTTTGGGAGGGGGGCCAATCTGTGTGATCAACAGCTGGGTTTGGCAGGGAGCCAACCCGAACCTCCACAAAAGGGAAGAAGTATTCTCCATCCTAGAGGTTCAGACTCTCATCTGGGAGCAGGGGTAGTCAGATTTTATTCCCTGGTTCACAATTTAATTATTCATTCAAAGTGAAACAGAATGTGAATGGGTGTAATTGAGAACACCCTACCTTAGAGACTCATATATTGTGATGTCTGGGGATCTTTGCTGTGATGAAGTTAAAAATTCCTCAGAGGAAGGAATTGAATCTCCTGTTTCTTTGCCCACTTTCATAGGTATCTTCCTTTATGTATGTATGATTCTGAACGCTAAACAAGCTCTCAAACATCAAGAGTTTTCTTTGACAGTAAAACCTACTTTTTTAAATTTAGAAAAAAAAAAATCAGTCAAGTTCATTGTCACTCTCTGTCTCTTAAACTTTTTGTTCAGCAGAAAGGACCACAGACACACTCAACTAGTTGCAGAATATTCACAGGATTATGAAGATTGGAAGATACCTGTGAGTTCATCTAGTACAACCATCAATCTAAGATAAGCACCCCTAAACCAGATTTTAAGTTCCACATCCAGACATCTCTTGAACACATCCAGAGATGGTGACTCCATCATCTCTCTGGGTAACTTATTCCAATACCTAAACAGTTTTCAGTGACATTTTTGTTTTCTAATATCTAACCTGAATCTCCCCTGGCACAACTTCAGGTGATTTCCCCTTCTTCTTTCACTTAAGACATAGCAAAAGAGTCAGACCTCTACCTCACTACAACCTTCTTTCAGGTAATTGTAAAGAGCAATGAGGTCCTCCCTGAACCTCCTTTACTCCAGAGTTAAACTCCTTCGTCCCTTCGNCCTCTCTTCCTTTTGGGTGTTTGAAGGACATCAGGTCTCAGTGTGTTGGCTTAGCTCTTACCTATATGCGCTGATGTCTGAGAAACTGGTGTTCCAGCNACTCCAGAGTTAAACTCCTTCGTCCCTTCGTCCCTTCCTTACAAGGCATATTTTCTTGACCCTTCATAATCTTCATTGTCCCTCTCTGGATTTGCTCCAGCACCTCAATGTCTTTCTAGTAGTGACTGGCCTAAAAATGAACAAAATACTTAATTTGTGGCCTCACCAGTGCCAACTATCAACTATGATGGACTATCACTTCCATAGTCCTGTTGGCTACACTACTGCTAATACAGGCCGGGATGCCATTAGCCTTCTTCACCATCTGGACACACTGCTCAGTCATATCCAGACGGCTGTCAATCAATACCCGCAAGGCCCTTTCTGCTAAGAAAAGCTCAAGTCACTCTGCCCCAGGCCTGTTGTGTTGCATGGGGTTTTTGCATGGGATCCAAGTGCAGGACCCTGTTGCACCTCATGCAGTTCTCCAGAGCCCCTTGTACCAATCTGTCAAGATTTCTCTATAGGGCCTTCCTACCCTTTAGCAGGTCAGTGCTCCCATCCAGCTTTTGAATTTACTGAGGATATACTCAATCCCCTCAACCAGATCATTGATAGAGATGTTGAACAGGACAGACCTCAATACTGTACTGGAGAACACCACTAGTGACTGACTGCCAATTGGGTTTAGTTCCATCCACTAATGCTCACTGGACCAATCATTTTTTTTAACTAGTGAAGGGTGCCGCTGTCCAAGCTTTATTAAATGAGGTTTAAAAAAATATTGAATTTGTCCACTTCAAAAATGAGTTATTCAAGCGTCAATGATAAGACCATGGATGTAGTAATACAGAACCTATCCATCTGATCTATGGGAATAACACTACAAATTAAGAGCTGTAACACCCACTCCCTTCTTCAAAGCATCTTTAGCTGATTCTGTGACTATCTTTAAGGTATTCTTTAAGCATTTTTTAAAGTAATTCTCTATTTTGCTGACTATTCTTATTGCTAGATATCATCACTTTGGAATTTTTTTCATGCTTTGTGAAAATACTTTTTGCCAAATACTTAAAATGTTCAATGCAACTGACTTAGTTATAAGGAAAGGAGGTGGATTTTAGCATTAGGTGGTTGTGACCAACTATGTATTCTATCCCATTTCATAATTTTTGATGGACTGTCTCTTTAAGTATTGGAGGAGTAACAGTTTATTCCTTGCCTGAGTGAATGGAGTGGGAAGGGAATGGATGGCCCCCCTTTTAAAGCCACAGGGTAGAAGCCATTGTTATTTGTCCATCTAGAGAGAGACGAGGAGGTACCCTACCAAAGTCATTTTCCAGCCCCAGAGTAGCTGCTCTGCAATTTCTAGCTGCTGCCTCAAGCCACTTCAGAGCTGTTTGACCATACTCCCACTGCTTGCCGTCACCTGAACCACTGCAGCCTGGAGTGACTGCTTTGCCACTCAAGCCACAGAGGCCCACCAGAACCGCCACCACTGCTGCCACAAGGACCATTGCCATTGCTGCCACTGCCAGAGCAGGTGTTTTGACAGCATAACTAATTTTGGATGAAGTAGTTTTCCAGGTTTTACTTTGGCCTTGTTCTCCATTGTTTTCTGGCTTAAGGAGGGTGTTAAACCATGGAAACTCTTTTGCCACATTGTTTTGTTTTCCCAAGTCACGAGGTCCAGCATGGTAACAGTCACTGTTTTGCATTCTGCCCTAGGGGGTCAGGCAATATTTTCTTTGCCTTTGGTAGTTTAAACTGTTTTCCTCTATATATTTGTAGTTACTGCTATTTCCTTCAGTAAATTGTTATTTTTGCTTTTATTTCTCCATATTGCCACTTCATTATTAGAAGGAGCGGAGAAGGAAAAAAAAAAAAACAACCAAAAAACACAAAAGGAGAGTGATTTATTTAGGATTCTAATTCTCCAGTGGTTTGGCCAAAATCAGCACAGCAACATAAGTATTTCTAAGTATATCATTTTACACAAATAATTTAGTTAATTTAGTTATGAGGTTCAGTACTGCAATTCACCATTATGTATTGAACCAACAAATATATTCACATACAGCAGAGTCACAAATGTATTTCCACTTATACCAGTATCTGCTTGAAGGAACTTGAAAGGAGACCACAACAGACTAACAAAGCATTCTAAAATTTAAAAAAGAAAAGTGAATATGATTAATTATCCACCCATAGGATGTTCTAATTTCCTATTTCCAGTGCTAGACCTCAACATTAATGTATTTAGAGTCCTTAAAGCCCCTTCATATTCAAGTGAATTAACATGTCAGTAATATAATGAATATGTATGCAATGAAGCCAAGAGTTAGTTCAATCTTTACTTTCAGAAGTTATTGGCCTGAAAAAAAAAAAAAAACAACTAAAACCAAAACCCAGCATTATTTGAACAATGTAACATAGGAGATAAAGTACAGAGTGCATCACAGAACTACAAAACTCAAGGGATTTACCATACTGGGTCAAACAATTCTGTAAAAATCTTGACTTCAAGGGCTTTAAAGTATGACATCAGAGTCAGCTCAGAGCATAGGATTTACTGACTTGCTTTAATATGTGAGGTTCCCTTGCAAAATAGTTCTTTGTCTTCAAAAAATCCAGTATTTCAAATGTAGATCCTAAAGGAAGATTTGTAATATGGATACTGATGCTTTCTATTTTAAAATTCATGTTTCATGAGTATTTTGCAAAATGAACTATAAATGCATTTTGGACAATCTTGCATTAGAGATTACAGTAGAGATTTAACTGTTGTTACAATGTTCAACATAAACTTGTCTTTAATGAAAAATGCAAATATGAATTCACCCAGACCTCCTTAAAAATCAATAAATTTTAAAAGTCAAAGTATCTCCAGCAATGCAACATGCATTTCCTATTTCTAGAAGGAATATTTCCTGAATATTTCTAAAAGGAATATTTCCTGTTTCTTTTCAGTGGAAGCTTTTCCTATTACTCTGCATTTTGTGTCAGGTTAAAGTATTCATGTATGTAATATGATTAACTAGAGCAGTATATTAGTGTGTTTGATAGCTGCTTGTATGTGCTATTCAATTTCTTTTGGACTCATAGATTTCTAATTTCTTGGTTATTAATACTAAAGATGTCCCTAATATTAACAACTAAAAGAATTGCAGTAGGCACAGGCCATGCATTTAGCTGAAAACAGATTCTCACAGGCTCCAAAAGAAAGACAAAGGAGGATGGAAAGTGAAGTGGAAACTCATTTTATGAGTGAGAAGTTAAGGCACAAAGTAATAGGTGGCTCCTTGCCACTAAAGGCCAAGGCCAGTTTTCTAAGAGAACAGGTTTTGTGCTGGTAACACTCAAAGATATTAGTCTTGGATGGCTTGCTCTGTAAAATGTATGGCCTGGTTTCAGAGTAGGTTCAGCACTGAAGGAAGTAAAAAACTACTTTTTCTTATTCTATGTCTCAAAACTATAAGCCAAACTTTATGAAAACCTGATTTTAGAAATTAATTCTGATTACTGTATCAAGTCTATCACCATGTCACCTTGTACAAGGTCACATAAGAAGTCCATCAAAGTGCCTGGAACTGAACCTACATCTCTGGAATTTTAGCATAGTACTTCTTTTGACATGCACAAAAATTCACAGAAAGCACAACATTATAAACTACTTTCAGTGAATGCATTCTCTTACCAGGAGACAGTGGAAAGAAAAGATAAAAAATCAGAAGAAGGATGTTGCATCAGCATTTTTTTAAAGAATTTATGCATCCTATTTTTATTTTAGATTCAATTTGCCTTTACAAGCTGGGGTGAGGAAAGTGATCTTTCTTGTTTGTTTTCTAAGACATGCTAAATGGCCAGGAAATATAGAATACACTAGAGAGTTTGGAGACTTCTTAATTCATTGCCCTGGTGTACAGTAAATCTATTCCTTGAACAGCTTTATTTCTTTTATCCAGCAGAATTTCCCCTAATGGATGGCATGGATATAAGATGGTGACTGTATAGTGAGTGATGTTACTAGGGGCAAGACTTATCCCTATGATGCAAAGTAAAGAGAAGCAGCTCTTTACAAACACATGCTTTGTAAAGAAAATGGGTTTTAAACCAAACATTTCTTTCATACCTGCAAACAAGTTCATTGCAATGAAGGATGTAGACATGTAGACTTATAGCATTGCTTTGACCAAGTCATTCCATTTCACTCCTATCCATCAACTCCAACCCCATGTTCATTCTAGTGCTGGGTGGAGGAAGAAAACGTAGCAAGCTAGTAGCCTTGATATAGTAGTGATATATATAAATTTTTCTGAATATGCTCACTTATTCTTGTTAGTAGTGCAGATGTGATGCAAGCCCAACCTGAATTCAAGGTTAACTGAGGTGTTCAAGAAAAATTGGAGTTCAGGAGCTGGGTTCCTTCAGTGTTGGGTGGGTGTTGTTTTTTGTTTTGTTTGGGGTTTTTTTTTGTTGTTGTTGTTTTTGTTGTTTTGGGGGTTTTTTTTGGTTTTTTTGGTGGATGTTTTTGTGGTTTTTTTTTTTTAGGGGGAGGTAATTTTTTTTTTCTTTTTGTGACTGGTTTGTTTATTTGTTTGTTTTCCTAGAGCAACAAAGAAAATTCTGGATGTAAACACAGTACAAAAAAAGAACCAGGATGTTTGCTTCCATCTGCAAACAGCAGATCCTGTTCTCTGAACTTTCCACTCCTATTTCTTTCTCCTGAAATATTGTTACAATTATAAAGCTTCTAAGTCAATAGCACTATTGAAAATATGAAAGAAAAAAGGTGGTATGAATGAGGCCTTTAAAGTTTATAATTTAGGGCTGGCTGAAGGAAAGAAATCCAAAAAAAGAGGAAAGGACTGCAGGGGAGGAACGGATAAAGAGAAAATAGATGGACATTAACAGCAGGACTGCAAGGGAAGAAAGAGTAAAGAGTTGATAGATGGGCTATATCAGGGGTTGTATGGACAGTGAGGTACTTTTCACTAGTCAAAACTCAATGTGGCATTGTTGTGTCAATACCAAGATCACTTCAAGAATTACCTTCTCCCTTTCCATGTAGATCTCCTGCTGATACTACTGCGAGATTCTGTACAGTCTCAGGAGACTATCAAATCTTCAGTTTTATTCTCAAGAAACGGTGGAAGACAGTCTTGTCTTTGAAAGAGGTTTTATTCCCTGATCAATGACAATGATGTGATTAATTCATTACTGGGGTAAAGTGAACAGTTATTGTAAGGACCCTGCACCTCCCTCAGTACACACACACACACACACACACACACACACACACACACACAGAGACCATAAGAGTTTTACTGCCTGCGCTTGAGGCGCTCCTTGACATGACAAGGCTGCCTGAACCAGGATTACAACTGTGTGAAAGGGCTGTGAATAACGACCCTACTCCTCCACCTTGTGCAGGAGCCCTTGCAGCTCTGCCACAACCTTGTGACATACTGTGCTGATCCAGCTCATGTCCCATAGACTTAACAACCTGGCTTGACCTCTTGGTCTCAATGAGAATTCTGGCTGGCTCTGGTCTGGTCAACTTGTTCCCTTGAGGGGGAACTTCATCCATCAAGGTGACTTCCTGCACTGCCCTGCCCTGTGTTGTAGTTGCCCTTGGCTCTGCTCCCCCTGCAAAGCCACTCTGCCTCATGCTTCCTGTAAAACTCATCTGCCTGGTCTGACAGAAATTTGCCATGTTACATGAGAAATGTAATGCTACATTGTTTTTTCCCAGCCTAGAGTTTCTTCACCAGAAAGAGTTTCAAGTGTTGTTTTTGCTTAGTTTGCACAGTGAACTTCAGCCCAGTAAAGAATTTTATGAGATATGAAACCATCACAGCATGTAGTCCTCAAAGATCCTCCTTGAAAGTAACAACCTGGACATTACTTAAATATAAGCAAAATAATATGAACTTCTGAATTCTGACCAGTAAGGGTAGGCATGTTTGAAAACTGATTACTCAGACTGCTGAAAAGGTCTCAAAAACTAAAGTATGCAAGTGCAGAAGAATTAAGGGATGACTGGAAGAACTGGGATAATCCTAGTAGAAATGTCTTATGCATGAATCTAATTCATAGTCTGTAAGACCTTCATCAGTTTTCTGTCACTGATCAATTCAACAAAACTTGCCTTTTATAATGTGATACAAACAATAATGGATGCTAAGTTGTTTTGGTTACTGCTGTGTCAACTGGGAGTTTACTGACATGTTGCCTAAACCCAGACTAAATGACATGACATCTGTATCCATGGAAATCTTACTAATACAAAACTATCAACAGCGGAATTAGGAAAAGTGATGCATATGTTCCCAAAACATCCCTTTAGGAATATGGTCAACAAAATTCAGCCATCACTAAATGGTGATAGTTATGTAGTTTTTGGCATATCTAGGATGCCTTTATCTCCAGGATCTCAAAAAATACCTAATACACTTCATAAACGCAACTTAGCAAAGATTTATAGCTGTATAACAGAGAGCTAAAGTACATAGAGATCAGTTTAACCATCACAGTCACAGGACAGCTGCAAATCAGTAAACCATGTTAGTGCTTTAGCACAACTCTAAACCAGAAAATCATGAAATGGTGAGGAAAGATAAAGAAGGTGAAGAGGGAAGAGGAAGGAGAAAAGGAAGCGGGGGGGAGAAGAGGAAAGGGAAGGGGGAGGGAAGAGGAAAGGGAAGGGATCAGGAAAAGAGAAGGGGAAGGCGAAGATGAAAGGAAAAAAGGGAACGTGAAAGGAAAGGGGCAGCGGGAAACTTCCTCTCCTCCTGTGGGGTTCCTGTTCTCTTGAAATACTTCTTTGTATTGAAACCATGTAGGACACATTGCTCCGCACTCTATTAATTGTTTCACTTTCATTGGTAGTACAGTACTCTCAAAAAGGCAAGTTTTGTCAGACATGAATATCACACAAAATTACAGACATAATGCTAACTAGTAAGGATATCAGAAAATAGGTCTTGTCTGGAATATTCACAGAAATATAGTCAAAAGGGTAAAACTGGTACTAATAACCATTACAGCTATGTTTAGAGATGCTGTTGTCACATTTCTAATATTTATATCAGTGGCTCAATGTAAAGAATTTTCCTGGCCTTTTTAGTAATTTTACTTGTAAAAATTAGTTGGCAATGTATAGTCATGACCTTTAACCTTTCCTTTGGATACGGGAAGTTCTCTGAAAAAAATCTTCCTCCATAGATTTTAATCAAGTTTAAAATTTTAAGAGAAAGGTCAGTCTTGTGCTATGTTAATGACAGAAAATTCAGAAAAGTACAGGAAGAACAAATAGGTTCAGTACATGAGTATGGTACTTTGAACACAAGGGAGAGAAAAGGGTCATAATGGATAGGACCCTAGAAATCCCTTATCTTGCTTTTGTTAAATTATCTTTCTCTCACCTAGTTACTGGATGAGAATGGTGTTCACAATATGGGATTTCAAGTCTTTTCTTTTACAACATTTCAACATTTCAATACATTTCATGCCCTTTCATAACTATATTGCTTAAAATTATAGGTCTTAAAAACTGATCCCTTGCAACATTATTAAAACATTGGCAAAAAGAGTAAATTATTATGTTTATATCACTTAACTTCTAGGGTAAAGGCAGGTACCCTTTTCTACCACCTGCTACCAAGAAGGGAGGAAAAGGGCTCTTCCAGGGAACCAGAGCACTTTCCCCCTATGATCTGTTGAGGAGTCAAGGAAGTCCTGAATTTCAGTCAATACACTGCTACAGGAGCTCTTCAGATATGCTTGCAAAAGAGGGGTAGCTTGCTCATGCAAAAGGAGATTCATATATCAGCACTCTCTTTATCAAAAGTGGATGTAAGAGAGCTTTTCAACTGCAAAATATTTGTCGTTAAGGTTTGTGTTAGTATTAAACCTTCTTGGAAACCTTTACACAAAACAAATCTTACAAAGGACACTACCTTTTATTATTTTTTTTTCTTAACTTGGACAAAAATTTCCTTGAAATATACATATTTCACAAAGATATTGCTAGAAAATATTTCAGGGAACTTTTTTTCTGACATTCTTATAAGTTTTATTTATTTTCCTTATGCCAAATAAAAAGAAATAAAGAAAAAGACAGCTAACCTTTCTTATGGTTACATGAGGTTTTATTCTATCTGAATACTTTCTTTTTCTTGTGCTTGCCTCCTGGAAAATAAGACATTAACCTAAGAAATCTGTATCTTACATCTAGAATGTTGAGGGGCTTTTCAATACAGTATGTGACTTTTATTCCTGGATTGAGATCCTGTTGGAATGTTTTATATATGGAACTTGTTAACCAATAATGATAATATAGGGTTTCTAATTTCAAAACTCATGTATAACTCATAAAGATTGCAATATCTGAGGGCTTTATTTCCAAAAATTAACTGAATAGATGGTTAATTGCTTTTAAAAAGCAGCTTTCAAATAATAATTCCAGTTTTATATAAAGCAAAAAAAATCCCAAATAAACAACCTTCAGAAAAAAAGCAAAAAATTTTAGGTGACTTTGCAATTTTTTACTTCGAAATAATAATTCCTTTTATATTGACATATCTCTACAGAAGATTTTCTAATTCAAGGGACAAAAGGATGGCATAAAATGGTGCCTCTAGACATGCAGGCAATTGTTGAGTACAAAACCTTCTGTTGTGGGATGAATAATGCTTGGGGTATGATTCTTATGTAAATTATAATAAAAAGCAGGAAAAAAAAACCTGAAAATGCATATTGCATATTAAATATGTCACAATATATACACATTGCCTGTACCAATGATATAAATCCCTAAAATCCTTAAAATTACTAAAAACGCTGTTATTTGAAAGACATCTATCCAGTTCTTGTAGATTGAAAGCACATTCTGATCTTACAAGAACTTTAACTGTCACTGCACTTTCTCATGGTTCTCTAGACATAAAACAAAAACCAATGCCACAAACCACAAGTAATAATTACTTGAAAGCAACTGTCTCAGCAAATCCAGAGGTGCCTAAGGTCAATTTTAGCCTTTCACAACTCCAATTCCTAACAAGTATCATGCACTTCATATAGAAAAAGGAGTTATTTCTTCATGAAGTTAGATTGCGTTTTTGCCAAGCTAAATATAACATGTAAACTATTGATTGCATCTCTTCAGTATTTTCTACATAAACCAAAAGATACTACTTCACAATACATCTCCAAGGGCTGAAATAGTTAATAAACTGTTATTTGCTTTTAGGAATTGGAGGGAAATGTAATGCTCTTAAGAAACTTAGGCAAACATTATGCTTAATCCAAAATTATTCTGAACCTGACATCTTTAGCAATTTGGAAATATTGATTTTCAGGCAAATCCTAGTATAATTCTGGATAAAAATTTGCATTAGTTAAGGATTTAGAATTAGTTTAAATACACATATATGCTGGCACAAAGAAATGAACCTTAGGTCATTTTGAAATAAAACATTCAGTCCTTAAATAAGCACAAAGTTTTAAAAAAAATTAAGTACGCAAATAACAAGTAGAGTATTTATCTTGAGAAAGGTAGAGTTTTAAAATATTATCAAGCTGAAATATTGCAAAATAGGATTTACTGCAACAATAATTTAAGGTAATAGCAAAGATGTCATTTAAGCAATTTGCAAATCATATATTTCCCTGCTGTGTTTGCAAGATTACCTTGTGAATCATCAGGAACTATAACTCAAAAAGCTTTTGATTTACATTTTCCCGAGACCTAAAGGCAAGAAAGGACACTATGGATAAGGTGAATAACTTGATGATCTAGTAGCTTCAATAAAGAAAAGGCTGCCTTTTCCCAAGTTGTTCAAGTTAGCACCTGACACATTCTTGCAACCTATCATACAGATATACTGCATGGTAAAAGACTATGTCTGGCTCAGTCTGTGAGAGTTTTTAGTTAGGTTTTTATATTATATTTATGAGTAACATAATTATGGGCCTGGCAGAGCAAAACTCAAACCTTACAAAAGTGCTGGATCATAAACACAGTAGTAAAATAATTTTAATAATTAAGATGTGGTTTTCAAAACAACTTTGCTTAGTATTTCTGTCTATACCACATGTTTACTTCTGTGGGAACCCCACATTTCTGCTCCCGGCTTCATTCCCTTCAGATTCAGCTCTGTCTGCAATTACTGAAACATTAGAGTGCCTTCATGTAGCATATTAAGCAGTGTGGCTAACATCTGTTCTATATCTGTTCTATTGTTTTTATTCCCAAAGAAAAAGAAAATGAACAGTGGGGGTTTATTTATTTATTAGTTTTATTTCCTTCCCCTCCTGTCCCTGCAATGGTCTTTGTGAAGACTTCCAGAATGCACTACTATGTATTTATGTTAGAAGTTGGGATCAGGAAAGAAATGCATCCCTATATCTGTAGTAGATAACAGTAAGGATCTTATTGGTCCTCAGTTCCAGGGGTTAGAATCTTTTAAATTTTAAATCTTTAGGATTTAATCTTGGAGAACAAACATACACTGTGCTAAAGCAACAGAAGTGCCAACATCAGCTTTCAGTGTGGGGTAAAAGTTATTCTTTCAGTAGTCTGGGCATAGTCTACTAAGTTCCATGAAGGAAAACATCTGCAAATTTGACTACCTTTCATATGGCAACCACATAAAAAAGAAAAACCAGGTGTAATGTGTTCAAGTAATCTATGCTGTAGGGAAATCTGTTATGTGGGTACATAAAGCCCAACAATTTTTGCCAGTTCATGTAACTTTCTTACAAGGGTACATGGCCTAGAAAGCATACTTTTATTCTGGAAAATAACCCAAAATTATTTTTGATAAAAACCTATACTTATGAATACAAGCTATGTGAAATGCTTATTAGCAAAAGTGAGTCAGCAGTCTTCTAAAAACAGGTTTGCTACTGAGATTTACAGTGTTGTTTACCTCTGTCTGGGCTGGAAATAATACCATGAAGCTTGCAACATCTTCGAATAATGTATTCTACCATGGCTGGCTGCTTAAGATACACATACACATACACTGATGGCACACAGGGTTTGTACAATCCCTTCTCATTTTCCTATAATTCAATTTTCTCATTTTTCAGTTTCCTGCAATTCCTTCTCATTCTTGGGTAGGAAAATACCGTTACAGCATAAATGTATCTTATAATTCACTAGAATCTAGCAATCTCTGATGCTCAGCTAACTCCAGTATGATTCATGTCTGCAGAGTCTACATGGGCTTGGTATTGTTTTCAGATGGTCTAATACTCCTACAGGAATTGAGTATGACAATGAATCTCTCCACTTCTATATGAAACTCAAACCTTCTCTTTCTGACCCTGCTGCTTAAACAGGAAAAAAAAATAAAAATTAATTCCTGCTATTCTTACTACTCTCTGTCATATAAGGGAAAAATGTAGAAAATTATCATTTGACAAATGACAATAATCTTATCCAATTGCAAACTTGAAAGCTGCAGAGGTATTGCAGTGATAGATTTGGTGCAAGAACATTCTCGCACACACTGGAATGTAAATGTAAATAAATGTCAATTGCCTACACCTGGGAAGGCCCTATATCTTTCACCTTCCTGTTCCTAGATGTTCACCATCCACTTCCCACAAATCAAAAGTTTTTTGAAGCCTGTCCAAATGAATAAGGAAAGAAATGGACCCTTCAGTTTAGGTTATTAATCTCTTGCCAAAATCCCTCCCTAAAAAAACAAGACCAAAAAAAAAAACCCAAGCACTGTATCTTTTATTAAATGGTTGGTACTCACTACTAAATATTACATTATAGGATTAAAAGACTACTTCATGATATTTTGGTCTTGATTCCCTCAAATGTTTTCCAACATTCCCTATAGGGAAACACTAGAATGTAGACGACTTCCAGAAAATAACATGGACTGTCCTGGACACTGTTTTTTCAGCTAGGCTGATTAAGGAAACATTTAATATGAAATTTATGATGTCAGGACATGGAAGATTTTCTATGATGAGAATGAATATTCCAATATTCATTTCAGAACAAAAAGTTATACTTCAATCTTTCAGTTGTCAAGGGAGTTTTGTTAGGAGGGTTTTTATGCTGCTTTTTTTTCGTAAGCACCAGCCCTCACTGGACAAGCGCTACATAATGCATTCTAGCAGGAAAGTATATTACTCAAATAGTTATTTGTATTGTTTAACATAGTAATAACAGACAGTGAGAAGCAATAATTACATGTTAACTTAAGAGTAATAAATGTTAGTTGTACTTCACAAACTGGAGAATTCTTCCATTTCCAAACAGAAGAACTTAACAGAAAAGATCTACAAGTGAAAAATATCCAGTAATTGCCCACAGATGTCTTTGTGAATGATGTCTTATTCTTCAGATCTTCAAGAGAGCTCCCAGTAACTAGGAGCTTAACAGACAAACTGACAAAGTGCTCCAAAGAGGTTACTGGAAATAATTTGTCACACAACGATGTGTTGGCTGCAGACATCTCAAAATACCTGGCACTCAGCCAAAAGACTTTGAACTCCAAGTTCTATTATCATTTTGGCAAGCAGAAACTTTTGGGAATGATGTCTTAAAACAAGATAAATCTGAATTTCTCTGCACAAATGTCACTTCCAAGAACTACTTTGGAGAATTTATGTCTATGAAAACTATTCAAGCCTGTAACACAAACTGCTGTACAATAGACATATACCAGATATCCTGGACAATTGTTACAGTAAGAAATGCATAAAATCAATTACATCATCAAATGAAAGTCTTTGGAGTGATATTTGCCGATATTTATGTTATTTGGCTTGCCACTTGTTTCTTCCCAGCCGGTGCATTATAAATGCTGATTATGTGAAAGAAAACACAAAAGTCAATGGGTTGCAAGAAACTGGAATTTTTCTTTTTCATAAACACTGGCCTGGAGCTATCTAAATACCAAGAAATTTATCCAAAAGTTTTAATGCAAAAATTCATTTCCTTTGGTTGCTTCCTTTTACTATGAAACTGAGCATGACTGAGCATACCTGTGTGCATGTGGAACAAGGTTAGGCTAGAGAAAGACTGACAAGTAGTTTGGCCAGGCTAGTAAACTACATGCCAGGAACTGTAATAGAACCGCTGTATTTTTCTGAAG